>OY292397.1:30296909-30708583 GCA_958496205.1 Idaea biselata | reverse complement strand
ACTCCTGGGGGAGGATAATACAGGTTCTCACTCTCTCATCCGAGCTATGTTCCCGGTTGCATCCCTTTCGGGAGCCCGGGCTCCGCTAAACCCCAAATCTTTGGGGTTTGCGCAGACGGGACAATACAGGATAACTTGATAAAATTAGGAAAGTGTTTAAGGTCGTCTAAATAAAGGTTTAAGATTATTGTCCGAACTATGTGAAATATCATCAAGAAAATTAAATCATCGAAAATTCATACGAGGCAAGTCACGGCGAGGTTTTTTAGTAGATATCCCTAAACATTAAAAAAATGCTTGTTCTTCACACTTTTTAAACTTGCAAGATTTTCAAACTATGGGTCTAGATTAAACTTATTCTTAGATTTACGCTTACGGGTTGCGTACACCAAAACTACCCAGACGTATGACTCGGACGTGTATGTGCTTACACAGCAACAGTGTTTACACTTGTGCCGACATAAATACACTAAATTTGCACTGAAGAAGCCGGCAGACTGGCGAGAAATTCCAAAAGTTTCGGAATCGGCTGTTCGGCCGTTTTCCGGCGTCATCGTGCGATGACGTTCGTGTTTGTGTACGCGCTCTGTATCATTTACAAGTGTTTGATTCAATCGTCCGAGTTCGGCCGTCGTCGCCCGAGCCAACTTCGGCCGATGGCAGATTAGGTGTACGCGAGCCACCTTTGCCTAAGCCTTTTGTCTTAGGGTTGTAATGAGGCGGTATTAAAGTAGACACTTACTGCAACTCCATCGCATTAGTCAAGTCCGTCAATAGCAGCCCGGTGAGGTAATGCCGCGACCTGAACTCGTGGCCCAGCTGGTGCTGCTGGCTGCTGGAGTGCGAGGCGATCGAGTGGGAAGAGGGGGCGGGGACACCGCGCCCCCGCCCCCACCCGTCGCCCCCGCCCCCGCCGCCGGGGGCAGGTTCAGCGACACGTAGTGCTCGTGGGAGCAGATTATACGGAGGAACGCGAGCTGGGGACGAACAGGTTGTTAGGAGATTTTGGCTGTAGGTTTACAATATCACTAGTACTTGGTTGGAGTAACCACTAAGAAAGATTGGTCGATTTAATTATGGTTATACTCAATTATAACGATATGATGCGTTCTATTAATGTCGCTCTTACGGTGACTGAAAGCAAGAAGTGAAGTGAAGAAACCCACGACTTGGTTAGGTTCAGAAGTATTGATCCGCGAATACCTCTGGACATGGCCGACAAGGCTAGGGGAGTGGTATATGAGCGGGGGTGCTTACTCAACCTAATAATGATAATCCGGGAACTACAGCTCCATAAATACCATTCATCCATGCTCTTTATGGCTGATCTTTGACTTGTTCGCGCTGTAAATCATCTAGATTAAATACCAATACACCGAGTTTAAAATTCTAGGTTCTATAACTAACCTTATAATGGACGAGCGGTACGGCATCGGGCAAGGAAGCGATCTTGGCACACATCTGTTTATAGTAGTTTCTAATCAAGTTGAACACGTAACCGCGGTCCATGATGCTAAGCAAGTCGAACAGGAAGAACGCCAAGCTGTTGTTTAGACTCTGTGTGAGACGGCTGTCTTTGCCGTATCTGAAATACCGAAGGGGAATGAGTGAAAAATGGAGCTAAGTTAGGGTTATCGTCAAATACTCGTGATGGATAAAGCGTGATTTTTACCTCTCAATTGATTAAGTGAACCGAGTGCTATTAAGACCGAGTATGATTTTTGGGTTAAAGATTCAGTATCATTTATTTTGCAATTGAATTTATCTCGATGATGTGAGATTTGTCGTATGGGCGCCAGCCAAAGAAAAGCCAGCTCTATAACTGGTTTAGCGATGGCCAAATGGCACAAATGATAACTAACCTAGATATAATTTCAGCAGTAAGATTATTGACAAGCGTTGTAAGGTCATCAGTGAATTGCTCAGGGAAGCGCGCCTTACGAGGAGCTTCAGAAGCGCCGCTCCACTCTAGATACTCCGCCATCGATTTCACCATTAGTTCTAAAAGGGGCCTGAAATAAAGTTATCATATTTTTTAATACTAAGGTTTTTTTTTAACTCAATGATATCGGCGATATTCAAAAGTCATGCACTCACTCACTCACTCTCAAATGCATTTATTTGTTTACAAGTATGGCCCATACCACCGTCTGCCGTTAATTCTTTGGAGATTTGTTAGTTTGAATTAACACTTAGGATTTACAACCTTAAATATATGAAAAGTTTTATATACAGATAATAAATGTATAAAATATAAATATTACCAAGAATTCTGCATGGCGAGGTCTCGTGTATGTCCGCTGGCCACAACCCATTGCAGTGCTATTTCTTCGTGAAGAATCTTGCAAGATCCGTCGCGAATCACCGCTAGAAAAAAGTTTTATATTTTACTTGTAGCCCTTTAAGTGTAAAAACTCAAAACAAAAAAATTTAGGACTGCTGTAATCTTTGGTAAACATGAGTAGTGAGTTAGTGACACGCTGCGGGTAAAGTTTAAAAAAGCATTTGTTAGCCCAATATTGTTCTTCTTCAGGACAAAGCTGCTGCAGTTCATGTAATAAACCTTGAAAGTATCTGAGGGCGCAAACCCAGTTCTCTAATACCTACGCATATATGTTATAGCGTCCCCAGCTATGACCAGCAAGGGTATACAGAGGGGTTTACCTGAAGGCGGGAGCGGCAGGCCGATGTCGTCGGAGAGCGCGGGGCGCGGGATGGTGGCCTGGTACTGGATGTAGGAGCACAGCAGCGAGCTGCGGCCGTGGCTGTCGCACGTCGCGCCCTCGCACATGTTCTACACAAAACATTTTACGATCATTTCTGTCAACCAATTCACTCACACTGATCACGCACACCTCTTCTCCCTCGCGAAACTGTCGCTGGAAAAGTACCTAGTTATTAGGGTGCTTCATCCCAATAACTAGATACACTCTTAGAGGTAATCCATTAATCAATCCAACTTAGAGCGGGAAATAATGAAAAATATAATAAAAAAAACATGCTAATAGTGGCGCTAAGCTTGGGTTATCAACAAATACCTCTCATAGAAAAACATGACGTGAACCTATGAATTGATTAAATAAAGTCAATGGAAATACACTGGGCGTGGTTGTTTGGGTAATAGATTCACATTCAAAAAGAAAGCCGCAGAGATCTTAAAATTTCTTGGATACGACAAAAAAATATTTGACATATCTCGACGACATCATAGTGGTGAGGATAAATTACCGTGATCTGCGTGAACAGCTGCGTGAGACACGTGAAGACGTCCTGAGCCAGGTTGAGCGGGCGGCCGGCGAGCGCGGGCGGCGCCGCCAGCAGCGCCAGCAGCTTGTCCGCCAGCACCGGCAGGAAGCGCGCCAGCGAGGCCACGCCGCCCGACGGCAGCGACGTTATACTGGGAACCGATACAACGGTCAAACGTAAAACACGTATTTTAGATTTTGCTGAATGACTGCTTTCTGACGCCGCGACTGTCTACGATTTGAAACATTTGTAAAGTAGTTAAGGTTTTTAATTACATACAATAAAACTGGTCACTCAACGCCGTGCTGTCCAGTTTGAATTGTACATTAATGCCATTATGATGCCGAAGGAAATGTTGGCCAGCGTTTTACTTTTAAGCGTCCTGTGTATTTGTCTTACTTGTTATTACTTGTAATGTGTAGTAATTGTAATTGCTTGTTGTGCAAATAAAGCATTCATTCTTTCGTTCATTTTATGTGTTCCTTGACATCAACAAAATTTTTGAACACATTTTCTTTCCAACACCAAACTGGTGCAAGAAAAAGGCATATAATATAAACGTACCTAGTCCTCAATTCAGCCTCCATCCCCGCCAGTCCGATGCGCGGCGGAATGTTGCCCTCCTGCACCGCCTCACACGCCAGCGCGAAACGCTCGATACATCCGTCCTATGATAAAGGGTTTAACACTTTGAGGCACTCAAAATAAGACCACGAAATAGAATATTACAAACATTTGTTGAGAAACGATACATATAAGTTTTCCACAAAAAATATCAACGTAAATTACACCTTATTGACAATACACTAGCTGTGTCCCGATCCCGTGCGAATTTTAGGATTAAAAGTTGTTACTCATGGTGAATGTAGCTTTCTAATGGTGAAAGAATTCTTGAAATCGGTCCAGTAGTTTTTGAGTAACACAAAACAGTGTACACAAAAATACAAATCTTTCCTCTTTATAATATTAGTGTAGATGTAGAAGTGTAGACAGAGTCGCCAAATACTGTACTCATTTAGCAATAGGAAGAAGGTCCCCCTTAAACCACCACCGGCAGGATAGTCTACCGTTGCAATTTACACCTTATTTTCCAAGACAAAGAGTATATATTGGCGTACCAGCGGATGCACAGTAGTGTAGGCATCCAAACTGATGCTGAATATCGGCTTGTGGTTGTCGATCCACCTCGTGCCCGGCAGCTGCACGTCGGGGAATATGAACGAGTAGTTGGGGGGAGGCTCCTCTTGCATCACCGGCAGGTTGAACTCGCCGCAGGTTAGCTTACCGTTGCGGCAGAGAGGGAGCCACTGGAAACGAAATGGATAATAATGTCACGGCCAAATAGCTTAGTAAGCCGTTTAATTAACAGCCAAATGGCCTGATACACGCGTCGTAAGTCACATAATATAACTAAATACTAACCTATTAGTGTTAACCTAAGTCTTATTGATTCCTTAGCCAAAAATCAGCCAAGTGCGAGTTGGACTCGCGCACGAAGGGTACCGTTTCATTATCACAATAGGGTACAAAACCCTAAAATAAACACTGGACCAAGCGACAGACGGACTGACAGACAGCGGAGTCTCAGTAATAGGGTCTTGTTTTTCCCCTTCGGGTACGGAACCCTTAAAAACGGTTATTTGGTCTATTGGGAAGATTGCAGAAAACGAGTCCGTATACAATAACAACTAACCGGTAAATCTTAGCACTTACAGAGTATCCGACGACAGTTTCCAAGTTCTTCTCATGGTCCGGCGCGACGGGCTTGCGCTGACACGAGATGTGTATGAACGTGAACAGCAGGTGATGCTGGTCGCCCAGGTCACAGGGCAGCTTTAGCTTTATCTCGTCGTATAGGGACGGGTTCCTGTCAATAATAAAAATATTATTGATTCTGCCACTTTTACTTGTATGTTGGACATTGCTGGTGCCATAGTTCCCCCAATATCCAATCCACTACAACCCCATTTCCATAGCCTAAGTAGTTTTCACCCGTGGTTAACACAATAGTTCTATCCGAACCATGGGTTGTCCTTGGCTTAGGCATTTAATAGTGTAAACAGGGATAATCACCGGTTCGACGAATTGTTGCACCGATAATACCTAAGCTCCTAATGACCCTTCTTTGCATCGAACAGTCGAGTAAAATACGGAAAATGAGAGAACAAAAAGTTTCTCAGACTGGGATCTCAGAGACATTTTAGAGTGGGATCTTACTTGTTGTGATAGAGTACAGTGGTATACGCGTCCGTAGAGAATTCCGGGCAGGAACTACGTCCGAATATCGCTGGCAACGCCGCGCCCTCTCTCTCACCAGACATTAGTTGGATTTTCACCTGGAACCAAACGTTAGTCATGAAACGGTGTATAAAAGAACAGGGTGGGTGAAGTCATCAGAATGGTAACGTAACACTTACAGTAATATTCCTAGCGGAGCCGGTGCGAGCGGTGTAAGCCTGGAGGTTCAACTCCTTCACGGATAGATACAGCAGGTTGCGGTACTGGTGGTGTGGGGTGGCGGGGTGAACTGGCCAGAATGGTAACGTAACACTTACAGTAATATTCCTAGCGGAGCCGGTGCGAGCGGTGTAAGCCTGGAGGTTCAACTCCTTCACGGATAGATACAGCAGGTTGCGGTACTGGTGGTGTGGGGTGGCGGGGTGAACTGGCCAGAATGGTAACGTAACACTTACAGTAATATTCCTAGCGGAGCCGGTGCGAGCGGTGTAAGCCTGGAGGTTCAACTCCTTCACGGATAGATACAGCAGGTTGCGGTACTGGTGGTGTGGGGTGGCGGGGTGAACTGGCCAGAATGGTAACGTAACACTTACAGTAATATTCCTAGCGGAGCCGGTGCGAGCGGTGTAAGCCTGGAGGTTCAACTCCTTCACGGATAGATACAGCAGGTTGCGGTACTGGTGGTGTGGGGTGGCGGGGTGAACTGGCCAGAATGGTAACGTAACACTTACAGTAATATTCCTAGCGGAGCCGGTGCGAGCGGTGTAAGCCTGGAGGTTCAACTCCTTCACGGATAGATACAGCAGGTTGCGGTACTGGTGGTGTGGGGTGGCGGGGTGAACTGGCCAGAATGGTAACGTAACACTTACAGTAATATTCCTAGCGGAGCCGGTGCGAGCGGTGTAAGCCTGGAGGTTCAACTCCTTCACGGATAGATACAGCAGGTTGCGGTACTGGTGGTGTGGGGTGGCGGGGTGAAGTCATCAGAATGGTAACGTAACACTTACAGTAATATTCCTAGCGGAGCCGGTGCGAGCGGTGTAAGCCTGGAGGTTCAACTCCTTCACGGATAGATACAGCAGGTTGCGGTACTGGTGGTGTGGGGTGGCGGGGTGAACTGGCCAGAATGGTAACGTAACACTTACAGTAATATTCCTAGCGGAGCCGGTGCGAGCGGTGTAAGCCTGGAGGTTCAACTCCTTCACGGATAGATACAGCAGGTTGCGGTACTGGTGGTGTGGGGTGGCGGGGTGAACTGGCCAGAATGGTATCGTAACACTTACAGTAATATTCCTAGCGGAGCCGGTGCGAGCGGTGTAAGCCTGGAGGTTCAACTCCTTCACGGATAGATACAGCAGGTTGCGGTACTGGTGGTGTGGGGTGGCGGGGTGAACTGGCCAGAATGGTAACGTAACACTTACAGTAATATTCCTAGCGGAGCCGGTGCGAGCGGTGTAAGCCTGGAGGTTCAACTCCTTCACGGATAGATACAGCAGGTTGCGGTACTGGTGGTGTGGGGTGGCGGGGTGAACTGGCCAGAATGGTAACGTAACACTTACAGTAATATTCCTAGCGGAGCCGGTGCGAGCGGTGTAAGCCTGGAGGTTCAACTCCTTCACGGATAGATACAGCAGGTTGCGGTACTGGTGGTGTGGGGTGGCGGGGTGAACTGGCCAGAATGGTAACGTAACACTTACAGTAATATTCCTAGCGGAGCCGGTGCGAGCGGTGTAAGCCTGGAGGTTCAACTCCTTCACGGATAGATACAGCAGGTTGCGGTACTGGTGGTGTGGGGTGGCGAGGGGAACGGACCCGAATGGTAACGTTTCTAGGCAAGGACGCACGTTCTCATCTGTATTAAACAAAAATTTGTATGAATTACTTATTTTTCAACAAAGAGCTTAGACTCTTAGACCAATTAATAGATTAGGTTATATGAAAAGCAGGCTTTATTCAATTTCAATTCGGTGGTTTTAAGCCCATACAGTGCAGTTGGAAACTTTTACAGAACAGGATTATCCACTCATTACGGAACATCCTGTAAAAGCCGTAGAAATCTGGAAATTTAGATTTCCAGGTTTGAATTTCATAAAGCGTATTAAATTTTGGAAAAATAAGATTTTTTTCAATGCCAAAATGCCTTATCATATCACACTGGCGAATTGCGAGCGAATTCAAAGCGAAGCGATCACGCAGCGAGTTCGCGGCCAGTGTGATATGGCACATAATCATACAACCTTATATTTCTTTTCAACTCAAACCTAACTTATTTTACTTTATTTACTGTGTGTTTCCGCAACTAGCCCTATAATTGGACCTTTTTGCGTGACTTTAAATCGTGGGTTTCCTCACGATGTTTTCCTTCACCGTAAGAGCGATGTTAATAACGCACTGATTTTTTTTTTTAAAGAAAAATACATTGGTGCGCGGTCGCCCAGGATTCGAAACCACGACCTTCGGAATTAAAGTCGCGGTATCTACCACTAGACCAACACCGCTCAACCTAACTTATTAGTTTTCTTCCAAAATCTTACCTCCATAAGGCTGCAGTTTAGCCAGTTCAGGAGTCAATCCATTCTTGATTTCATCCGGACACGGACACACTTCGATCTTCAACGTCCCCGGGATACACTTTAACTTCTTCGGAGCTGAACTTGGTCTCTTGATCTCTGCCAGGAACTTGTACAGGTCTTCGTCACGGAGTTTATCGGTTTCCTGTTGTTATTTCAAGGAAATATTGTAAGCAAGTAGTTACTAGAAATTAGTGATGAAACTAGGCCAAATTGTGCCAACTAAAAATTATGTAACACAAACATTTATTAAATTAGTACTATACATTTATAATAAATGTACTATACATTTATAAGAAGGTACCTTCTAATAAATGTAGTCGCCAGTCAGAAAAACCAGAGTTCCTAAAATGTTTCAACTATGCTATAGCTATATTAAATTTTTTTGAAAACGGTTCTGGAAAATTTGCAAGGTGTTGCTAAAGCTTTCTAAGTGCTAATTCTTGTAAAATTACCAACAATTGCCGAGTAGATTTTTGGGTGATATTTATCTCCGAATTATAATGATCCATTGCCGACTAGTCGGCTGGTTTGCTAGTCGGCAAAAGCCATAGTCAGCCCATCTCTAATAGAAATATTTTACAAGAAGAGATGCATCAGCAAAAATCCTGTGGTTAACTGTAAAGTTGACCTCCCGAGCCAATCAATAGTTGTAAAACTGTTCAAGTAGATGTTGTTTCAAACAGAGCCTTAGTCGATAAACAAATAGGGAGATGATGTATTATCGTCACTGAAATGAAACAAGTACGCTGGAATTGCTATACCATACAAAATGACAATAGATCTTTGTGTCGATTTCATTTGCGCCATGTTGCGCTGTTGTCGCGCGTTTTCGGAACTATTAGTTCCACGGGCGGTCACCATAATTTTCAATAGAAAATGCGCTACAACAGCGCAACATGGCGCAGATCAAATAGGCACAAAATTCAGTGCGCTATATCCCGACTTGTACCCTGGAGGACAGTGATTATCGTTAATTCAACGTGATGGGGGGGCTTTCCCCCCTGCAGGCGACTGGTGTATACACTTGTAGGTTCAAGGTAGGCATGTGGAATCATGCCGGGAAGTAAGCGTGCCTTTAACAGCTCCAGTATCACGCAGGATATGTGGTAGGTAGGTGGCTTCTCTGCCGGCCCCAGCGAGGTTGTCGTTAGCTCCTCTTCCGGGGAACGAGTGGTGAGCGGCTTCATTGCTCCGGTACCAGTCTGGACAACTGGTAGTGTCGTTTTGCGCACGAGGTAGCACTCCTTTAGAGAACCGAATCTAGCATTTGGGGACACGATCGGTCTAAAACTGATCTCTGACGGTTGCCCCTCAGGGTGGCCTGACGGTACAGCGAACCCCTCTCTTTATACCCTTGCTGGTCATACCTGGGGACGCTATCTATTATTATCTATCTATTATCTTCTATCTTCTATCTATCTATTATAAAGCGGAAGAGTTTGTTTGTTTGTTTGAACGCGCTAATCTCAGGAACCGCTGGTCCGATTTGAAAAATTCTTTCACTGTTGGATAGTGCATTTATTGAAGAAGGCTATAGGCTACTTTTGATCCCGATATTCTCACGGGATCGGGACTTATGCGGGTGAAACCGCGGGGAGCTTCTATAACATATATACGTAGGTATTAGAGAACTGCATGGGTTTGCTGGTGTATGACTGACCTGTTTGAACAGGCTAGTGACGGTGATGACGATGGGCTTGAGCGTGGCGAGCGCGGGCGCCAGGTCCCCCGCCTCCCCCTGCAGCCGGCGCTCGGACCCCCGCCGGGTGAGCGAGCCCCCCGCCTCGCCCGCGCGCCGCCGCAGCTGCTCCAGGCTACTGGTGGATAGACTGACCTGCTTGAACAGGCTAGTGACGGTGATGACGATGGGCTTGAGCGTGGCGAGCGCGGGCGCCAGGTCCCCCGCCTCCCCCTGCAGCCGGCGCTCGGACCCCCGCCGGGTGAGCGAGCCCCCCACCTCGCCCGCGCGCCGCCGCAGCTGCTCCAGGCTACTGGTGGATGCTTTGCGATCTGTAAGGACCAAGAGCATCATCATCATCATATTAGCCGCAGTAGCTCTAGTTCTGTCCGGAGGTTATTATAAATTTCAACAGTCTAGCTATCGCGGCTCATGAGATGCCTGGTGCCTGGTGACAGACGGACAGACAGACAGCGAAGTGTTAGTAATAGGGTCCCGTTTTTGCACTTTGGGCACGGAACAAACTCCGCTACATCCACTTTTCATGAAAAGTACAGTGATCTCTATTAATTTATTTTAAACTTATATCCAACTCAACAAACTATTTATGTATGAACTCAGTTCCATCTTGAATTATTTGATGCTAAAACAATGATTTTTGAAAATTCCTTTACTAATGAATATCAATCGCCGCCACATCAAAATTGACCAATCAGAGAATCTGATTCTGGATGTAGCGGAGTTTGATTTTAGACCGCACAATCTAGTGACTTACCCAAGCTATTGGTATTAGGATTAAGTTGCGTATCGGACCCGGCGGCTGCAGCCGTCTCGCTCGCTCGCTCGAGACTGCCGCCGCCGGCCACGAGGTGTGCGAGCGAGACGCACGACCACGCGAACGGCATACGGAACCGACCCAGTCGGGAGCACGCCGCTGCGGCGCTGCTACGGACTTTCTCACGGTTCTGGAAATATTTACAGGTTATTTACGTAGTAGAAGAATTAATAGTATGCAAATTTGCCTGTTTTCTGAAATTAGGCTTTGACAAGTCGTCAGTGTCAAATTTTCTAAATGTTATGTGACTTTTCCTACAATTTATGTGCCATTTCCAACAACTTATGTGACCTTTCCTAAATCTTATGTGACCTTACCTACAACTTATGAGACATTTCCTACAAGCTACATATTTGAAGGTTTCGGAAAACTAATTTGTATGAATGATGAAATATTGTAAAAAGCGCCGAGGCGCCAACTGCCAGGTAAACTATGGATATACGCTGCAATATATACCTTATCATCCTTAATATAAGGTTCGACACACTCGTTCACATCGCCCTGTAGGACCTTCTCGATACGGAACACGAGGAACACGTCGTGACTAGGGTTCGCTGCAAAAAAATATATAACAATCATTATAAAATTGTTACTATAAATCAGATTTCAAGTATTTTTACAAGTATTAAAAAAAATCTCGTGATTAGAACAAAGTTATCTCAATCGTAAGTCTCAACCCCGTGGTAATATCGGAATCAAAGTGTACCCTACGGTACTCCACGATGATGTAGCTTTCTATTGGTAAAAGAATTTTTGAAAACGATCCAGTAATTTCAGAGCATTTTCGTTACACACACACACACACACACACGCAGAAATAAGTCGTTCATTATAAAGAACGATTTATTTCTGCGTGTGTGTAACGAAAATGCTCGTATTGTCTATACTACGAGGCATGCCTTTTAAGTTCTGTCGTTTGAAGAAAAAAAAACTATATAACCTTTTAGTACCTTTTATTGTTTTTCAAAGTATTCACCACGAAGTTTAATACACTTTTCCATTCGCTCGAACCAGTTATTATAACATTTATTCCACTCCAAAGTGGGGGTGTTCAAAATGGCTGACTTGAAAGCGTCGACCGCTTCTTCACTGCACTGGAACCTTTGACCACGAAGAGTTTTCTTAATTTTAGGAAATGTAAAGAAATCGTTAGGGCTTAGGTCAGGACTGTATGGAGGATGGTCAAGAATTTCTACGTTTTCCTGCTTCAAATACTCAATCGTTTGACGAGCGGTGTGTGAGCTTGCGTTGTCATGGTGCAGGATGATGCGTCGCTTTGGGCTAGATTTCCGAAGTTCGGCGATGACTTGTGGTAAACAAACTGTGGTATAACACTCCGCATTAACCGTTCTACGATCTTCAAGTGCAATCGTCGCAACATGACCGGTTTTCGCCACGAACGTAGCCACCATCTTCTTTGAAGTGCTTCGAGAGCGAACAACTTTAGTCGGCTTTGGCTCGTTTTGGAAAACCCAGACTGTAGATTGTTGTTTGGAATCAGGATCGTAGGCATAGATCCAAGATTCGTCACCATTGATGATGTCGTAGACGTGATTTGACTCTCCTCGGTTGAACCTCTGAAGAGTTTTCTTACACCATCTGACGCGGGCCGCCTTATGATCGTCGGAAAGCAAATGAGGGATCCAACGGCAAACTAGTTTTCTCACACCAAGCGCCTCATGCAATATCTTTTGAATGGTTGTCCCTGAGATGCCTAATAACGCCTCTATCTCTCGATATGTCACATGACGATCTTCGACGATTAGTTGTCTCACAGCAACGATGTTATCTTCAGTGAAGGCGGATTTTGGACGTCCTTCACGAGATTTGTCACTAAGTGTGGTATGTCCACGCTAAAATACCAGCGTTCGATGGTCCGCAGACATGGGACTTCATCATGGAATACAGATGTTAACTCTTCGAAACACTGAAGTCGCGTGAGGCCTCTTCGAAAGTTATAGAAAATTATTGCACGAACATTTTCCTTAGTAAGATTCATTTTCGTACGTGACCTGACAGATTCAAACCAACGCTGTGACTAAACAATTGCATTAATCCTAATGCTTTCAATTGTTTTGATATTCGAAATTCTAACAAATTTGAATTTTGAAAAGTTCTAATTTTAAAATTGGCGGCAAATATACAAACGACAGAACTTAAAAGGCATGCCTAGTATATATTAGATAGACAATACGCGAATAAGAATAAAAATAAAACAAATGTCTAATAAAAAAAACCTACCACCTATACCTATAAGTAGTCACTTATTGTTCGAGATCTACTGAGAACTCCTATCTAACATTTTATTCACAATTTTATGTTTAATGCCCATGTACAACAGATAAGGTTACATACAAAGTATAATCAATTTTAGGTGCTTATTATGAGACAGACTAAAAAAGAAATGATATTGAAATGACACAAATATTATAAACTAGTTCCTGCCCCCTGTAAAATTTCTTTGGATGCAGATAGGTGTTCTTGGTAGTTAACAGACGTTATGGAATAGTGGAATACGCTATAGTCACCTATATCAAAGATAGCACTGCGACTGAGGGTCGAGAGGTCCGCATGAGGCACGTGTTCCGACAGCATCTGGCGCGTGCTCTCCGAGTTCAGGTTGAAGTAGAAGTTCTCGGAGAGCTTCCTCTTCTCCTTGGCATCGTACAGCGCCATGGACGCGAACAGAGGCTCCACGTCCAGCTCCAACCTGGGGAGTTTGTTGCAAAGTTGTTTACAGCGCCATCTAGCCCCTTGTGTATAAACTAAGTAGACTAGTAATTCTGCTTACAGTAAGACCTCACAAGCACAATACACTTGTATCTATAGTCAATTCTAAGTAATTGTTTGTCTAATGTGTATGACACATTTTCGTTGACCTTTTAAATCACTAATAAGAGCGAGACGGCATTTTTAGCCAAAGTAATCACTCAGATTCGTCTATAAATACGGGTGATTGTCCCTTTAGTAGGCGAAACATCCCATAAAACAACAATAAAAATGCATTTTTTTTTAATCCATTGTACTCTTCTCCTTGGGGTCGTAGAGTGCCATGGATGCGAATAAAGATTCCACATCCAGTTCTAACCTGGGAAGTTGATTGCAAAATTGTGTACAACGCCATCTAGCACCCATCCATGAAACTGAACTATGTACGGAGGATATTAGAAGGTAATACGGCCAGACATATACAAGGCATTCTTATTAATAATTGAGAAATGAATTATTTTTTGACCAGCAGCGGTGGTATTTGAAAAAAATGTTTCACGTGGACGTATGCTACCACTGCACTGAAAAAGTCCTCAAAACGTCGGGTATTTAAAAAACCGAAAAAATTGTTTAATTTCAAATCTTCATCACAAAAACCGAATAAAAACCTATGATTAATAAACATCTTACTTGAGCTGATGACATATGACCATGATGCGATGCCCCGTGACCTCCCCGGGCAGCTCGGCCGCCAGCCGCCGCTCCACGGCCTCCTCATCGTCCAGGAACGGAGAGTACAGCCCCAGCAGGTCCGCCTGGCGGTTCTCTAGCCTGGAATATTAGGAGTTTCTTATTTACCCACGAAGGAATGGGCCAGGTATATGCTCTGTTCCAACTTCTTGTAGTAGATAACTGATATCAAAATTGGAATAAAAACACAGACATTAGAAGAAAGTGAAAACAGTAGTGGAATACGTCAATATATCAAATGCAATTTAGTGGAACGCACCCTAAAACATGGCGGCTAAATCCGCTCTTATCTGTGAAACCTAAACATAATATATCTTTGACGAAACACATGGGTCGATTTGTCTTGAACATCAAATATCGATCTGTAATCCGCGAGTCTGCCTGGAACAAGTCTCACTTCAGAACTAAGTATATTTACCTTCTAGCCTCATTGATAGCATCAACCTGATCTTGAGGTTTCTTCTCGAAGATGTCAGGTATGAAAGGGTCTGATGATGAGCTTCGAAGGTCGAGGCTGGCCCAGGAGCCGCGGGCTGTCAGCGTGTCGTTACATGATGATGATGACGATATTGACGCTACGGACTGACGTCCGCTTGATGGTTGAGATTCAAACTGGAAGAGACATGATACGGCCTGTTGGTATTTAATGTTATACCACAGAATAAAATATGGTACAGTCAGCAACATTACTGCCTGCCCACTGTAAGGTCTAATTTCGCTTGCAAGGTAAATACTAAGGTACTAAGGTTCACTTAGTAAAGATACCCACGACTTTATTGTTATAATATTAGTATAGATTTTCACCTACCTACTACCTATCGTATGCTTGCATGCGACACAAGCGCTTGATTTGACTACATGATATTTATAGATATACCTATATCAATGTGTCCTTATTCCACACTCGGCGCTCGGTTCAAACGAATCTTTCGGCTAACTGGGTAGCCACTTTTGTTGTTGATTACAAATAAGGAAGATCCACTCAAGTTATGTAAATATCTAAGTCGAAAAGTTAAATAGTTAATTTTTCTCTCGCCTCCTACGATCTAACCACTATATTATGGCTGAAGCGATATGAAGTTTTACGTTAGAAATTATGCCCACTGTGCCCCATTACCTGTACAGTGGACGACATTAACGGACACTAATAACCAGCCATCGCTGTAGCCGGGCAGATCCTACTAATATTTTAAAGATGAAAGTATGTATCTAACTAAATGTATTAACTGAATCACGCGAAACCTACTGAACCGATTGCTATGAAACTTAGTATGTAGATAGCTGGAGACCTGGATTAACATATAGGCTAATTTATATTCCCGCGGGTTATCCCGCGGGAATATAAAAGTGCCCAGTGCCAGTGCCAGTGTAATGTGTATAAAGTCCTTTCTATGTCAGTGTCTATACACTGACATAGAAAGGACTCTAGAACCCACCTGTCCTCCCATAGAGAGGTCGTCAGTAGACGAGAACGGCTCATCCACCTCATACTGGTGCTTGGGTCCGTTCTGCAGCCGCTCCAGCCGCTCCGCCAGCCGCTCCCGATAGAACGTGGAGCTGGAGTACGCTCTGTACTTGTACTCCACTACTGTGTAGTCTGACGTGTAGCACCGGATGCAGTCGCGGACGAACATCGGCGCTTTTGATCTGATACAAAACGACTTATTATGAAGTCTTTCAACTTGAATTTAGTGGAACGCACCCTAAAACGTGGCGACTGAATGCGTCCTTATCTGTGAACCTTAACATTAATCCTTACTGGACTTCAAGCGAGATATAATCTGCGGACTTATAGAATAGGAAATTGTCATTTGAGGAGCTCATTGGCCATGCTGCGCTTACGACGTATACCGTGGTACTGAACAGTTTTTTAAGGGTCTGTGCCCTTAAATTGAGTTGAATTCTTAAAATGCTGAAAACGCTTCGTGAAAAACCACTCAGGTCAGTAAATGCTTACAGATCCTCATCGGGCAGCACATGAGCGAGGGTCCTGATGCGTCGTGGCACCCGCACTATCTCCATGTCCCCCGGCGGATAGGCCAGGGGGTCCCGCTCGCCCATCAGCCGGTCCGCCACCTCCTCGTAGTCGGGAGGCTCGATCATGTCGCACAGTGATAGCTGCGGTTATGTCAAGAAAATATTTATGGTTCTGCTGAGTGATGTTATGTTGTGTTGTGACCAAGGTTCTTATGAATAAATGGCTGATTTGACAGACGTTAAAATTAGAAAAAAAAAACCTATAACTGCTATCCTACCCTACCCTGTTATTACTACCCTACCCTACAACTTCCCTACCCTAATACTAGTACCCTACCTTACAACTACTACCCTTCCCTACAGATACCTACTACTACTCACTAAACATTATTCAAAATATCATTGCAACATAATTTCATTAAAATTGTGGTCAATCTTTACTTTCAGATTTGACTTGACATTTTACGATAAACTTTTATTTGAAGAATATATCCATAAATATTATTTGAGTCAATAAAATGTGAGTGTATTGTTTGCAATCATAATGATTGTTGGAATGAAACATTAGACAACTCTATTACAGGAATCACCCCTGTGATAAAGTCAGTCAACAAAAGTGTATAGGTATCTAGTAACTATTCATAGTATTTGACTAAGTTAAGGAGAAGTAAGTAAAGCTTTGAAGTTATAATTACTTATACCCCACAGCTTAGGTACCTATAATTTTAATAAGTATATTTAAGTTGATGTGACAAGGGTGATATTTGTGATCAAAACCCATTTATAATTAAAAGAGAAAAAATTAAAAAAAGTAGGTACTTTTTAACCGACTTCCAAAAAAAGGAAGAGGTTCTGAATCCTGTACCTGAATTATTTTTTTTATGTATGTTCCTTGATTACTCGAAGATGCCTGGACCGATTTGGATAATTCTTTTTTTGTTTGAAATAAGATATATCACAGTTGGTCCCATAAAAATTTGGTGAAGATCGGATGAGGATCTTCGGAGTGATGAACAGGATTGCACCTCGAGAGTGCAGCAAAGTGCTCAGTTTTTGATTTTCACCAGTAGAATATGGCCATAAAGAATAGATACCGATGAATAAGAATATTGGTTTCAGAGTTTAAATAATTAAAAAAAATTAAAAACCGACTTCAAAAAAAAGCATAAAATAACCTTGCCTACGTACAGTGCCACCGACTAATCTGTTATTTAATCTGGAGTTGGGCAGATTTACTGGGTCGGTTGAGTAGGATTGTAAGTAGTTTGGCTGCCCGGCTTCAGATTACATAACAGATAAGTCGGTGGCACTGTACGTAGGCGAGGTTATTTTATGCTTTTTTTTTAAAGTCTGTTTTTAATATTTTTTTATTATTTTTATTACAACACAAATATTCTAGATAGATCTAATACTTATTTAAGGACTCTATGATGATAAATGATGATTACTTATATATTTTGTTTTAAGGTGTGTGTATGTGTTCTTTCAGAACTTCCAGTTATTTACAAAATGAGTTTGCATTTTGATGTTCTAATAAGACAACTAAAACCTAGTAGGGCAGGGCAAAATCTTAGCATGTTTATATCAAAGAGATAAACATTGTATTATACTGTATTGTATTGTACTATACATTTTTCTACACACATCAACAATGTCTAGGGATATTGTATTTTAGACTTCCTAGTTTATAAACTACTAGCAGCTCCCCGCAGTTTCACCCGCATAAGTCCCGATCCCGTGGGAATATCGGGATCAAAAGTAGCCTATAGCCTTCCTCAATAAATGGACTATCCAACACTGCAATAGTTTTTCAAATCGGACCATCGGTTTCTGAGATTAGCGCGTTCAAACAAACAAAAAAAACAAACAAACTCTTCCGCTTTATAATAGTAATAGATTTACAGTATCGAAAAAGTTTCTATATGAAAAATAAACTCCGCCGTCTCTTCTTTCGAAATTCAAAAAAATATATAAAAAAATCATTTTAAAAACAAAAGAATACGCGGTAATTCGAATTTGGCTTTTTCACAGTTAGTTTTGGTTACCATTTAACCCAGCTGATTTTGTAAATAATAAGCTTTTGCACATTTTTTTTATTCAAATAGAGTGTGTGTATTGTTTATTGTTATGTCACGTAGACATTTAACAAGAGAAGAACAGATTAGAGCTGTAGCCATGTTGGAAGCTGGCGCTATTCAACGCGTAGTTGCTGACACTCTACGGACCCACCAAAATGTGATCTCTAGGTTGTGGTCACGTTATCGTGTTACGGGTGATGTTGCGGAAAGGCATTCTGGCAGAAGTCGTGTCACAACTCCTAGACAAGACCGTTTTCTACAAAATATCGCTAGGAGACAACCCACTGTTACGGCTATGCAAATGGTTCAAAGGCTTCAATCTGACCACCAATTGTTAGTAAGCGACCAAACTGTGAGAAGACGATAACATGAAGCCGGTCTTCATTCTCGCAGACCACTTCGAGTTCCAGCTTTACGGCGTGGCAATCGCGGGCGAAGACTTTTGTGGGCTCGAGAACATTTTGTATGGAGTAACGAGCAATGGTCGATGGTACTGTTTTCTGACGAGTCTCGGTTCGGATTTCATCCGGATTCGCGAAGACTACGAGTTTGGCGACTTCCAGGTCGACAGCGCCGTCTCCAACATGTGCAAGAAGTCCATTCCTATCAAGGCGGGACCATCATGGTATGGGCTGGAATTCGAATAGGTGCGCGAACCGATCTCATTTGGATCAGAGGGAACATGACTGCGTGGAAATATCGTAATGAGGTAGTGGAACCTGTAATTATCCCACATAGGGTGCAAATGGGCCCGGAGTTCCAACTTATGCACGATAATGCCCGCGCACATACGGCGCGTCTGGTATCAAATGAGCTTCGGGAACATGATGTCAGAGTTATGGACTGGCCTGCTCAGTCCCCCGACATGAATCCTATCGAACATGCATGTGACATGTTACAAAGAAGAGCTATGATTAATTTCTCTCCAGATTTGACGACAGAAGAGCGACTTTTCATACACTTAAAACGGACCTGGGACCTTATTCCGCAGCCAGACTTGGACAACCTAATTTTAAGTATGAATAATCGATGCCGCACGCTTATAAATGTCAGAGGAGGAAATACCGATTATTAAATTTAATAAAATGCATATTTTTTTTGTAATTAAAGACTTTTTTTGATATTCAATACTTTTATTCCATGATTAAGCGCGATTCTGTGTTAAGTAAACATGAGAGGTTTTTTAAAAAAAAACAATAAAAATCTTTGCAGCAGCTCTATTTTTTTTAACACAGCATAACACATTAAAATAAACTTTTATTTCAAATACAGG
Source organism: Idaea biselata (assembly GCA_958496205.1). Classification (NCBI taxonomy): domain Eukaryota; kingdom Metazoa; phylum Arthropoda; class Insecta; order Lepidoptera; family Geometridae; genus Idaea; species Idaea biselata. The sequence goes on along the minus strand of OY292397.1, from coordinate 30,689,226 downwards.
TGTCTTAACCGATTCCGTGCGGATGGCGCCGCAGAGGCGCCTTGGGTATCTTTTGTGTATGGCGTGTGACGCCCGAGAGGAGCCAAAATGTTTACCTGTAAAACTCAGTTTTATTACTTGTCGTCGGGATGACCCTTTACCTGGACTACCTTATAAATCTTATAATCATGACAATATAGTTTTCACCTCACAACCTCGGAAAGAATCTGTTTGTCATTAGAAATCTGCGTGCAAAATCGCATTCTGCGCGCTAGCGTGCACAGAGTTTTCAAAATTCTAATTTGTCTTTCCACACTTTTTTCTAAAGCAAGTCCATTGAAAATGCGTCAAATTAATGGCATCTCGAGACAGGATTGATATGATTTAAATCACTTGACTTTAATCAGTGATTAAAATCGCGATTAAAATCAAGTGATTTTTTTAATAAAAAACAATGATTCAAATCAGTACGTTTTTACTGTGACCAAATCAATGAAAATGTGTCAATGTTCTTTTCCGTGCACGTTGAACTATCTTTTGTGGCTATTTTGAAGCGCTGTGCACAATCCTTTGATTTATTTTCATTATCTTTTACAGTTTCTTGTAATGTTCCATTACCCCTTTCTTTTTGAAATTAATTCCCAGTCATCATAACTCTGGGAATTCTGTTCAAAACATGTCTGCTCGACAAACTCGTCATCGTCGTCGCATCGTGTTTCAATTTCAGACTCTGGTATGTACCTATGTTCTTTTTCCAGAAAATCCTAGAAAAAATCATAATTTATTATTATTTAAGTATTTTTTTAATCTATAGGTGCTCTATAATGTATCATGAAGGATTTAGGTAGTGGCCAACCTCAAGGATTAGCCAACTAGGCAGGACATATTATAGTGCACAAGTGTACGCGCGAACACGTTTATTTGTTTATGAAATATTATAAAATAAGTATATTAGCGTTATACTCTGACTAGCGTGGTACTAAATGAATGAAATCAATCGAGCCAAATAAATACCACAAAATGTTTACAACACCTGATATAGGGTGAAGTGGTCGACAATGAGCCATAAAAAGTTTGGAATCATATATATCTGAACCCACTTGTCCAAATGTAACTTTAAATATACCATTTGTTAGGAACTTTCATTGGTTTTAAAGTGGTATACTTAAATTTCTCTAAAAAAGTACAAAGCTAAGCTATAAAATGTAATTTTAAAAAGTGGGAATCTGGCTCATTGTTAACACCCATTGGTACACAATGAGCATAGGGGGTGGTATACAATGATCCAGTACACTATGGGTCAGTGCACAAAATTCGACATAGAATTCCCTATGATTACCGAAGAACTATTAAATAAGGAAACAAATATTAATCAGTCTTACATTTTTTATTATTTTAAACGAAATAATTTACAAAAATATTCATATTTGGAACTTAAATTTTAATTAAAAAAACTTACTGTCTAATCCTAATAAGTTGTGGCACGAAAACTTAAATCATCATCATCATCCGAGCGTTGTTCCCGGTTGCATCTCTCTCGAGAGCCCGGGGTCCGCTTTCCTACTTTTACGTCTCTACTTTGCACGATCTTCGGCATCCCGTGTAGTGAGGCCATTTGCATGCATATCCGATCTCACAACGTCAAGCCAGCACTTCTTGGGTCTTCCCAATCTGCCGCGGCCGGGCGGGGGCGCCATAGCAAGACATTTGTTTCCCACGTAACTAGCCGGTTTCCGTAGAACGTGGCCGTACCACCGTAAGCGGCATTCTTGCAGTTTGTCTGCAATGTCTCGGCCATGAAGGCTGCCCCTGATGCGGGAGTTTCTGAAGCGGGCTTTTCGCGTCACTCCACACATCCAGCGCAGCATCTTCATCTCCGTGACACGCAGTTCCTGCTTATGTCGCTCAAGCAATAGCCACGCCTCACTACCATACAAAAGGACAGGTCTAATGATCGTTTTATAGACCTGTCCCTTTAGTTTAGCCGGCATTTTCGGGTCACAGATGACACCAGTTACCTCTCGCCACTTGGCCCAAGCTGCCGAAATGCGGGACTTGACGTCACAATCGATGTCGCCGGACTCGTGAAGCACAGATCCCAAATACTTAAACTGGTATGTCCGCTCGACCATGTGACCGTCTACGCAGACAGGTGTGGGATCTGTGGTATTGCTAGCCAAGTATTCGGTCTTCGCTACGTTGAGTTTCAAACCGCTGTTCTCAAGCGACTCTTTCCACGCATTTACACGTCTTCCAAGCCGTCCCAATACAATAAGCCACACGTAGTACTGAATGAGCCACTGTCTCATTGTTGACGTCTATACATCAGCCCAATGAGTACACCCCGTATCAAATAAAGTTTGAGGTTATGTAGCAACCAAACGAAACACGTGCCGGCAATGGTAAAACTCTTAAATGAAGGACAAATAAACGTATATTATATGTTACGAATACCAATAACAATATTATTGATACGAAATGAAAGAACACAAATGATGTACTTACATTTTTTTTCGATTTTCGTATTAAAATTTTAAAAAATGTTCCTGTGCCGTTTACTTCACTCAGGATCACATTGGAAACTGGGTAGTAAGGGACGCAGCTATAATGGCGTTCGTGTCTGCGTAATGCAAAAGAGCAGCAACCTCAGATTTTTTAGTTAAGTGTGGTGGCTCATTGTTCCCACCTGGCTCACTGTTGCCCACTCAACCCTAAATAAGTCACTTACCTTCCATTTCGGTTTATACACGTAGATAGTCACTTCTAAACACTTGAAACGAACTATTAAACCGCGTACGTTCGCTGTTGGGTTGCGACTAAAATAAAAACAAGCCGAAACAGACAAAAAGGCGATAAGATGCACTTCATGGCGGGTGGCGCTCGAGAGGAGCCATGCAACATTTGTTCGCCGCCAGGCGCAAAAGCTTGGAAAAAATACCACCGCACTGAATTGGTTAAGAAATTATTTACTGATATTGTGAAAATTAAGAAAAACTATAATATCCCTAGACATTGTTGATGTGTGTATTTTATTTTGTACTATGTTATAGCACAGTTTACCAAATAGTTTGTACGGTGCTCTATTACTGATTGTTCATGCAGTAGATTTGTTTTATAAAATTACTAGCAATATTGTGCTAAGGATGCCACTACTATTTATCTCCGGAAGAAAACTAGATTAAATATTAAACTTCTGTAGTGAATTAATCTGTAGAAATGACCCAATAACAATTATCCATTATTAATACTAGAGTTATTTTACATGCACAAGAATTAAATACTAAATAGGTACATGTAATAACATGTATAACACTTAGACTTAAGTAGGTATAGGTATTTTAAGGAAAAATAGTAAAATAAATAGGAGTTGGTTAGTTTATTTACAACATTCAATGATAAATTAGCATACAGGTTAATATTGCAATTCATAAAACTACTGAAATCATTTATAATTTAAGCATAATTCTTAGAAAAATACCTACAGGAACTTTGAATCAATTCATAGCAATAAACCTGAGCAGTAAACTAAAAAGGGCTAAATTATTGTGTTAGATTAGAATGACTCACAGAAGACGAGCACCCAGATAGACTCCCGACCTTCGACTGGTTAGAGTGCCCTTTACGAGCGTCCCCAGCATTCCTATAAATAGGGAAAATCAATTCTGGAATATTATTATTCAGGACCCTACCATGCATCGGTTAGCAAAGCCTTGGAGACCCATTTACCCGGAAGATTGCTGGTATTTACGCCCTAGTGTCATCTAAAGTTAGGAGCAGGGTTAATGTTAGTTAAAAAATAACGTTTTACAATTATATCTCACAGGATTCCGTTGAAAATAAAATAAAATCAATCAAACGAACGCCTTGTTTACTAAAACACCGATTTTTTTTTTGTTCGTCTCGTCGGTGCTGCCAGCGCGATTGTTTAGAAAAATTACTTTTTTTTTGTTTCATTTATAATTCTTATTTCCTCATTTTAATTTAATTTCACCTTGCCTTTTAGCAACTTGTTGAGTAAAATTATATAACATTACATTAGATACATTTCATGTTTCCCAGGTAATTCCAAAGGAAAACAAGTTAATAAAAGTTTTTATTAATAAAATAGTGTAGTCTCACCCATGCCCGTGCCGTGATTAAAATCAGACGAAAAAAAAACAGTTTTATCTTGGCAGCACTATGTGACATTGACAATGACAACCATGACAACTTCTGGTTTGTTTTGTTGTGTACGTTTTGTTTGTGTTGTTGTTGGTCAATTTTGTAGATTGTAACTTGACTTTATTGCCCTTTTATTTAGTTTCTACTGGAATTCCTTCCATTTCTACGTAAAATTACTAAATCTAATAAAGATACGTGTTTTTCCACTTCGAAAATGAATTCTTTTGAGGTGTCAGTATCAACGTGCAGAATATGTCTTCAGGCAGGAGCTAGACATCCAATATTCGATAATACCAACTCCGAGATTCAAGATAAACTTCGTAAATGTCTGGTGGAGAAGGTAACCGCTTTAATTCTAATCTTAACTTACTGCTTTAACTTAAGGTACATACTATCATAGTTTTTAGGGTTCCGTAGCCAAATGGCAAAAAACGGAACCCTTATAGATTCGCCATGTCGGTCTGTCTGTCTGTCCGTCTGTCCGTCTGTCCGTCCGTCCGTATGTCACAGCCACTTTTATCCGAAACTATAAGAGCTATACTGTTGAAACTTGGTAAGTAGATGTATTCGGTGAACCACATTAAGATTTTGACACAAAAATAAATAACATACAATACATTTTTGGGGTTCCCCATACTTTGAACTGAAACTCAAAAAAAAAAAATTTTTCATCTAACCTTTATGTGTGGGGTATCTATGGATAGGTCTTCAAAAATGATGATGAGGTTTCTAATATCATGTTTTTCTAAACTGAATAGTTTGTGCGAGAGACACTTCCAAGAGACCTTTACTTGTGGTAAAATGTGTGTCTTCCAAAATAAGAGAATGATAAAACTAAAAAAATATATAATGTACATTACCATGTAAACTTCCACCGAAAATTGGTTTGAACGAGATCTAGTAAGTAGATTTTTTTTAATACGTCATAAATCGTAAACCCAATTACCTTTCAAAACAAAACCTGTTGTATAGATAATGGTACGGAACCCTTCGTGCGCGAGTCATACTCGCACTTGGTTTTGTATGATGATTTAGCCACATTACGGGTTTACCCTCCAATTTTTAAACCTTTTTTTTTTGAAAAATTACTATCTATTTTGCAGAACCTAGTCATTACAAACAAAAACCCAACTATTTTCTTAGCAGCCTTAGATCTAATTTAAAGGTAAAAAGATACTTTCTCTATAATTATTTCTGTTACAGATAGAAGACGCGGAGGGATATCCAAGAAACATTTGTACAAATTGTAAAATAACTTTAGAAACAGTGTGTGAATTCATTGACACATACAAACGTAGCTGTAAACTATTGCAGGAGTCTGTCTGCATTGTAAAGATAGAAAATGATTTAGAGTTTGGTAATGATTATTTAGAGGAAGTGACTTCACCCAGCCCTCATGATATAAATGACCAAATTAAAATAGAAAAAGATCTAGCAAGCCATACTGATACTAATAAAGATGCTAAAGAGCCAGACTTGAAAATCATTAAAGTTTCTTCAATAGAAAATTTGAAAGGTTCAAACAGAAACTTGAAAAAACTCAAGAAACAAACAAGCACCACTAAAAAATCTACATCTGAATGTATTTCAAAAACAAAATCTACAAAAACTAGAGCCAAAAGAAAAGCCAAGAAGAAAATATTGTCTAAGAGTAAGGAAACTGTTGTCGAAATTAAAGCAAATCTTAAAAATAGTAAGAAAACATTAGAAGAAAAACTATTAAAGGCGAAACAAGATAATTCAGTGCTTTGTAATTATTGTGGAACTATTTTCGATAACAAGCAAAGATTGTCAACGCATATAAAAGCACAGCATTTAATTGATAAAACAACTTGTAAAGAATGTACTAAAGAATTTTCATCAGAGGAACGGAGAAGACAACATCATAAACGGAGACACAGTGAGAAAACTTTGAAATGTGAATATTGTACGACCATGTTTTCTGATATAGGCACTCGAAATAGTCATACAAAGAGTGTACATATGAAACATTTGCAGCCCAAGCGGCTATTTGCTTGTAAATTTTGTAATAAGGAATATAAAGCTCGAGAGGCTTGTTATGCCCATGAAAGAGGTGTACACACAGGTAAGACAGCTTTTTTTAACTTAATTATTGTTTATAGCTCAAGGCTTATTTATCTAGATTTTTTTTAAGAAAAAGTATGCATTCAAAAATTTAAAATAAGGTATAGTTGTCTTCTAGAAGACAACTATAACTTATTTTTAGATTGTTTTTGTAAACTAATTCAATTATAAACGTGCGCACTTAACTTGGTTGCTGCTTCACTTCATTATGTCGCATTTGTGTTCCTATAGAGGTGAAGTTTTGTGTGTTTGTTGCTTTTTCATGCGAAAATCGCTGAACCAATTGTGTTGAAAGCTAGAGACCTGGAACAAAACCAACTATTTTTCACACTGATAGTATTTATTTATTAAGACAATACAAGTTGTACAAAACACACCTTAATAATTAAATGAAAGTTAAACCTCTGTGTATTTGCCATTATTGTTAAAGTGTTTGAGACTGTAGCCACCCATGTAGATCAAAAGATCAATGCTTGATTAGATACCCAGTCATATCCATAATTGTTGTATATGTATAAAATTTGTAAATAATATTTGTAGTTTCTTGTTCCAGGTTTAAAACCTTATTTGTGTTCGGTGTGTGACAAAACCTTTACCACGGCACAATACCTTCGGCAGCACATGATGTTGCACACCGGAGAGACACCATTCAAATGTCCCATCTGTGAACGAGGGTACTCTCAACTATGCAATATGAAGAGCCATCTCAAACAACACAAGAGATCCGAGTTGAATGAAGAGATAATGACCAAAATGAGGCCAAGTTTTATGAAGTGCTTGAAAAAGTGTTAGAATTTTGTATTTGTTTTTCCAAAGTTTTACAAAATGAACAAATAAAACTATTTTTATTTATTTAGTTGCCTCTATTCTATTTAATTTTGTTTCCCTTCGTCGACCGATGCCTAAGCCGTTATTCCTACAGAAAAACAAAAAACTCAAATCAAACCAAACTGGCAACACTGACGTGACAAAGACAAGACAATGTCTGAGTAGGTACATTTAAGTCACCGAACACTTATACTCCTAGCGGAGTTAGTATAAGTATATCCTAAGTCCATTGTATTGTAGGTACCAAATGGGTACAAACTCTTGGCATATAATATAACGTGGAGTGATGTTTGCAAGAAATCGAAGGTCCAATCTGATGTCAGGTTGGCTGGACCAACCTGACATCAGATTGGGCGCCCACTTTGTATCTTACGGCTTACTATAATATTATTAATGCGAAAGTATGTAACTCTGTCTGTCTGTCTGTCTGTTACGCTTTCACACCTAAACCGCTGAACCGATATTGATGAATTTTAGAATAGAGATAGATATGGGACCTTGGAAAAGGATATAGGCTACTGTAGATCCCGTAAATCACGCGGGATCGGGACTTACGCGATTGAAACCGCGGGGGCAGCTAGTCGTTAATATTTTCGAGACCACGTAGGTACCTTCTAAATATATGAACAAAGGTACCAAATAGATACTAAATAATAGGCGTAGTTTGGTGTAAATCTATTTCTTAGTCCGGCCAAGCTGACGCATACGATAAACCCTTTCATAAGTGGTTTCACCATATTCGTAGTATTATGTTTTGTTTTTATTTTTGCACAATTATGTGTGTGTGTAACTTTAGAACAAATAAACTTTTTCTATTATATTCTAATGTAGTTAAGATCCCAGTTGGAAGTTGAAGAGAGAAAGAGACAAACAGTGAGAGTAACCGTGTATCCCCGGCATAGAAATAGATTACCCCATCTCTTTTCGTGCGTGTCGTAAAAGGCGACTAAGGGATCTGAGGGAGACTAGCAAACCTTGAGTTCTCCCCGTGCGGTGGGGTGAACTGCTTAGTTCCTAGGAGGATTGGTGTCAGGCTGGCGGCCGTCCTTAATAACATTGCCATATCTATTTGCAGAAAGTATATAAGTAGTCAATGATGGCTTGATGACTTACCTACTGTGCCGACTTCAAATGGACCCCGGGCTTCCGAAAGGGATGCAACCGGGAACATCGCTCGGATAAGAAGAGTCAAACAGTGATAGTAGGTAAGTACCTACCTAAATATTATTTGCATACCAAGTGAAGTGCTGGTGAAATATGTTGGAATAATATCTATGTGGCATCGTATATCCAGCCACGAGTGGGAGACACGAGAGCTGGATATACGATGCCACAATTCCAACAAGAATCCTAACTAATATGTTGGTGAAATAATATGGTGTCTACTTGGACTTTTTAAGTATTTAATTAGTAGCAGCATCCCGCGTAATTGCCGATTCCGTGGGAATTTCAAAAAAACCCTTATATTATGGCGCTACGACTTAGATCGGTCGGTGGTAACCAGCCACGGCCGAAGCCTCCTGCCAAGAAAATTTTTACGACCACCTTTGCAAGGGATACAATAGCTATAGCCTGTAATGAATACCTACACGGACGAGTCCGCTTGGCGCTACGACTTAGATCGGTGGGTGGTAACGAGCCACGTCCGAAGCCTGCTGCCAAGAAACATTTAACGACCACCTTTGCAAGGGATACCATAGCCGTATTATTTTAGACCCGGGTCACACGGCCAAGCACGGAGCCATAAATAATAATATCACGTTTACAATTTAAACGTGATTGGTAACGTTCTAAATAACGGTAAAATTAAAACTAATTTAGAACCGTTTTGGAGAAGAAAAGCTCAAACGTGCACAATTAAAAACATTTCACAACGCTCACGTTATTAGCGAGTTATAAACAAGTTATAAATAAATACCTCCACCGGTCTATTTAAAATCAATAACAACTGCGTATTGGACATAATCCTATAGCAAAAGGCACGTTTTGTACAGGGTTATTGAAAGAACACTTGGCTCGCACGTTCGCGTTGGTGAGATGAGTAACGAGTTTTACTTACATTTCGAACTTAAAAAAAATAATAGATACTCGATAAATAGCTGTTTATAGAAGTAAAAGCCAATTGATGTAATAGAGTAGTAGTCCAAACTAAAATCCTACGTATTTGTTTTTCCAAAGTTTTACAAAATGAACAAATAAAACTATTTTTATTTATTTAGTTGCCTCTATTCTATTTAATTTTGTTTCCCTTCGTCGACCGATGCCTAAGCCGTTATTCCTACAGAAAAACAAAAAACTCAAATCAAACCAAACTGGCAACACTGACGTGACAAAGACAAGACAATGTCTGAGTAGGTACATTTAAGTCACCGAACACTTATACTCCTAGCGGAGTTAGTATAAGTATATCCTAAGTCCATTGTATTGTAGGTACCAAATGGGTACAAACTCTTGGCATATAATATAACGTGGAGTGATGTTTGCAAGAAATCGAAGGTCCAATCTGATGTCAGGTTGGCTGGACCAACCTGACATCAGATTGGGCGCCCACTTTGTATCTTACGGCTTACTATAATATTATTAATGCGAAAGTATGTAACTCTGTCTGTCTGTCTGTCTGTTACGCTTTCACACCTAAACCGCTGAACCGATATTGATGAATTTTAGAATAGAGATAGATATGGGACCTTGGAAAAGGATATAGGCTACTGTAGATCCCGTAAATCACGCGGGATCGGGACTTACGCGATTGAAACCGCGGGGGCAGCTAGTCGTTAATATTTTCGAGACCACGTAGGTACCTTCTAAATATATGAACAAAGGTACCAAATAGATACTAAATAATAGGCGTAGTTTGGTGTAAATCTATTTCTTAGTCCGGCCAAGCTGACGCATACGATAAACCCTTTCATAAGTGGTTTCACCATATTCGTAGTATTATGTTTTGTTTTTATTTTTGCACAATTATGTGTGTGTGTAACTTTAGAACAAATAAACTTTTTCTATTATATTCTAATGTAGTTAAGATCCCAGTTGGAAGTTGAAGAGAGAAAGAGACAAACAGTGAGAGTAACCGTGTATCCCCGGCATAGAAATAGATTACCCCATCTCTTTTCGTGCGTGTCGTAAAAGGCGACTAAGGGATCTGAGGGAGACTAGCAAACCTTGAGTTCTCCCCGTGCGGTGGGGTGAACTGCTTAGTTCCTAGGAGGATTGGTGTCAGGCTGGCGGCCGTCCTTAATAACATTGCCATATCTATTTGCAGAAAGTATATAAGTAGTCAATGATGGCTTGATGACTTACCTACTGTGCCGACTTCAAATGGACCCCGGGCTTCCGAAAGGGATGCAACCGGGAACATCGCTCGGATAAGAAGAGTCAAACAGTGATAGTAGGTAAGTACCTACCTAAATATTATTTGCATACCAAGTGAAGTGCTGGTGAAATATGTTGGAATAATATCTATGTGGCATCGTATATCCAGCCACGAGTGGGAGACACGAGAGCTGGATATACGATGCCACAATTCCAACAAGAATCCTAACTAATATGTTGGTGAAATAATATGGTGTCTACTTGGACTTTTTAAGTATTTAATTAGTAGCAGCATCCCGCGTAATTGCCGATTCCGTGGGAATTTCAAAAAAACCCTTATATTATGGCGCTACGACTTAGATCGGTCGGTGGTAACCAGCCACGGCCGAAGCCTCCTGCCAAGAAAATTTTTACGACCACCTTTGCAAGGGATACAATAGCTATAGCCTGTAATGAATACCTACACGGACGAGTCCGCTTGGCGCTACGACTTAGATCGGTGGGTGGTAACGAGCCACGTCCGAAGCCTGCTGCCAAGAAACATTTAACGACCACCTTTGCAAGGGATACCATAGCCGTATTATTTTAGACCCGGGTCACACGGCCAAGCACGGAGCCATAAATAATAATATCACGTTTACAATTTAAACGTGATTGGTAACGTTCTAAATAACGGTAAAATTAAAACTAATTTAGAACCGTTTTGGAGAAGAAAAGCTCAAACGTGCACAATTAAAAACATTTCACAACGCTCACGTTATTAGCGAGTTATAAACAAGTTATAAATAAATACCTCCACCGGTCTATTTAAAATCAATAACAACTGCGTATTGGACATAATCCTATAGCAAAAGGCACGTTTTGTGCAGGGTTATTGAAAGAACACTTGGCTCGCACGTTCGCGTTGGTGAGATGAGTAACGAGTTTTACTTACATTTCGAACTTAAAAAAAATAATAGATACTCGATAAATAGCTGTTTATAGAAGTAAAAGCCAATTGATGTAATAGAGTAGTAGTCCAAACTAAAATCCTACTTCTATTACAAAGGTGAAAATTTGTGTTTTTTACTCCTTCATGTAAAAGATACTGATTGGATTGCGATGCACTTGGTATCCGCTAGGAGTACCTAATAGTGTTCTGTGCTTGGTATGCAGATAGATATTACCAGGGGATTGTGACTAACGCAGGTGAAACCGCTGGAGATTAAAGACCTCTAACTGTAAAAAAACAGCTGGTATAAAATAAACAAACTTCAAAATTGTAGAAAATTCATCTCTGATAGCAGTCGTTCGGTCAAGTTAGAGGCCTCAGGGCGACCTGACTACTCTAACACTAGGTGAGTCACACCACTATACGATAAGAAAAAGAAGACCTCCAAAAGTCGTACTACAACAAGAACTTTTCGACGGACTCGCACTGATATGTACCGCCCTGGCCGCCCTGCATGCCAAATGCAGTATTATCCCAATAACCCTGTACATGAAATTGGATCAAAGAGTCACGTGGGGCCGGCTTCGGTGACACGAGACCCGTCACACGTGAATGGAAAACGTTATAATTGTGATTATTTGTGTCCGTTAGCTCGAATTTAGCAGTTCGTTGGCTTGGTAGAGCTTTCATACATACCTACTGATGCAGGGTCGGTACGCTCGCGCTGGTTTGCGGCCATTTAAATGATACGATCATTCACTACTCACAACACCCCTTATTTATATAAACGATGTTTACCAGATGACTAAGTTATGTAACGTTTGTCTCTGTCTGTTAACTTTGAAGCTTCATGACACAGTAAAAGACAAACAAATCATAGTTTATGCAACTGTTAATCATTATTTATTTTATAAGTAAGGGGGTAATCTAATTGTATGAGATCATAAGAGGATAGTCAGGTAGACTATCCTCTTATTTTTTCTTCTTTTCTAGTATTTCTCCATACAAACGTAATCGACTGTTTCCTCGCTGGATAAAGAAATTAGAGTAAATATGCTTATGCCATAAAACCTATAGGTACCTATCTGACATGATCGATCATGCCCCCACGTTTTGTTTTTTTTTCATTTTCTAATTAGAATATTAAAAAAAAAGAATAGAAACAAAACGTGGGGCATGGTCCCCGACTACGAACTTTGAGATAAAGTAATTTAAGGCAGAAACTAACTACGCTTACCTAGAAGAAACCTATTCACTCTACTCAAAGGTTGTATAATAGGTAGGTATCTACCAGCCAAATTTCAAAATAAATTCAAGTAAGTAGGTATACCGAAGTCCTAAAATCTCAGTCGCACAGTTGTTCAAAATTACCTTCTTATTAGAAAGGCCAAGCAAGATCATAAATCACATAGTAGGTATTTGCAAGGTCTGTGGGGGGGCTATCTCGACGTTTGACCTCTGACCGGGGTCTACGAACTGCAGCGCGAGCGTCTAAAAGAATTTTGTCTCTTTGCGTACCTACCTAACTACATATTACATTAGAAACCACCGCTTTTTTCTAACGTTTTTTGGTACCTACTCAATCTTCTTCTTCTTCTTCTTCTATTATATAAAAATCAATCCCTATTTCCCTTGGTCACGGCATCACACTTAAACTTTTACACATATTTCGATAATTCTTTTTTTGTTGTGAGCGCTATTGTCAGGAGAAGGTTCTTATGAAAGAAAAAATGCTAAACCGATTTTGATGAATTCTATTTTTTTATACTAAACGACAGGACAACGTCTGTCGGGTCAGCTAGTTTAAAATAATAAGTAATAGTACTGACAATTAGAATCTTTCTCATTATCATCCATACCCATACCCAAAATTTATTTCGTCTGTCAGAAATATATTGTTCGTTTCTACTCGACCTGGGTCCCAAGTCTGCTCTAACAATCGTGTCTCAACTCAACAGAGTGTCGACAGAACTGTAGGTAATTGTCATATTTGACGTGTATTTGACACATTTGGTAGAGAAATGAAATGTTGTCAAATGTATCAAATACGTCCAATAAGACATCGACAATCAATGTGGTGGCACACGCAAAGCTGTGAGCAGATAGCGCTCTAGTCGACTGAGCTTTTATTTTTAAATTTTGTGGTCTCGCCTGACTGTGAAGTCAAGTTGGAGTCTTTGTGTTATCAAAATTATCTAAAAATAGTCCATTTATGTCGGTGTCTTGTTTAGTCTCAGAGAAAAACATCTTAGGCAAAATGCTCCTACTACATTGAGGCATTTTATTTAAATATAAACGTACACATAAATGAAACCGCCGAGAGTTGTGAAAATACCTACTATTTGACAGTTCTTATTTCAAAATTAGATTAGTCGAACATCGCTCTCTGCCGGGATAAAAAGTTAGTGTTCCTCCTCATTGAGCCATCATTGTGAGTGCAGACTTGGGACCCAGGTCGTATGGCTCGATCGCATTTTACGAAACTTATAGATTTGGCATATTTTTAAGGCTAGCCTGCCTGACTCCAGCCCTCGAACGGACCAAGCAGTTTATCCGCCACCGCTTAAGAAATTAATGTTTGCTCATCTCCCTCAGATCCCTTAGTCGCCTTTTACGACATCCACGGGAAGGGATGCCGGGGCTGACTGACTGACTGATAATCGCTGCACAGCATAAACCGCTAATAGAAGAGGGCTAAAAATTGGAGTATTTTTTTTCATCAGTGCTATGCTGGCCTCTGATAAGAAAGGATTTATGAAAATTAAAAAACTAAACTATAAGACTAGTAGTAATTAAGTACTAATAATATGTAACTATAAAATTTCTCGAAATGTCCCAATAAATCTATTTATACTCCTCTATTTCAGAATCTTAGATAAAAAATGTAAACAAAAAACCTTCAAAAAACTCACACATTTATTTGAAAGTGACAGCTGTTTATCTACTTTTTCCTTTAATTCTGACAGTTCTTTGGTTACATTTTTGATCTAAAATTATGAAATAAAGTATAGATAGGTAATCAGCTAGCTTATTAAGCGCAATTTAAATCCGATAGTTTAGAATGATTAAATTATATACTGCAAACAAATTATCATAGCATCGGATAATACTAACTGAATTAAAATCAGCGCTTGTATCGAGCCCCGCCCGAGAGCCCTGTAACGCAGGGAGAGCCACCCTCTCAGTTTCACTCAACCTTTCGTAGGCAACGCACCTCGCGCGGAAACCTCCAACCAACCTCTTTGTTGACAAAACAAAACGGAACGCTTTAGTAAAAAGAAAAGAAAATAAGCAAACTATTTTTCTATTAATTCCTTTACGGCCAGTACTGCACTGTTTTTTTTTCTCGAAACGGATAAGACAGTGAATGCATTCAGCCAATGCGACTGTTAAAATTCGAGCGCTAAATTCATTGCGTGCTAACGAGTTTCCTCAATAATTTTAACAGACATTTCAGAGCATGTGTTAATTCTTTTTTTTATTAAAAAAAGTGTGTTTTTAAAATAACAGTGCAACAGGTACCCGAAACGACTCTCGACATGATATTGTACGATGTAAGTATGCTATTATATTTAATAGAAACCGTTTTCAAACCACTTGGGGATGATAAAGGCAAATTTTCCCTTTGCCCTAGATGCCTCATTCATCCCTTCATCCCTTTCTAAGCTTGTGAAATTTATTACAATACCTACCTACCTACCTACAAACGTAGGAAGGTAAGTTTTAGGTAGGTACCTAGACTAGATAGATATAGACTTTTAGCTGCGCCCCGCGGTTTGACCTGCGTAAGTTCCGATCCCGTGGGAATATTGGGATAAAAGTAACTTATGACAGATTTTCTTTCTTTCGTAGAATTCAAGTAACCCTCCTGGTTTTTGCTTTCGTCTGTCAGTATGTTTGTATGTACGTCCTCCTCTACAGGTCGTATTTCTCAACCGATCTTGATGAAATTTGGAATGGTGGGTTAGGTACTTCTTCCACAAAGGGGGCTAATCGATATCCCCGCCATACAAAAACCGTATTCAATAATTCTTTGTTTTAAAAGATAATGGTTTCAAATTGCATTCGTAAAATTTTAGTGAAGATCTGATCAGCATCTTCGGAGTGATAAAGGGAAAGAAATGTTCATCAAAATCAAGTAAGTAAATTGCTCGTTCATCCTTTAACTACAATGTGCAAATTGATTGGCACACTTGGAACCACCTATTCATCACAAACTCTTCACAGGGCGACAGTAAAAGTGGAAGCCGCTAAAATACATAGATTGTCCTGAGCACTAAACTTTGTGCTCACGAGATCTATACTGTTCGCAATATTTTAAAGTAATACTAGCAGAGCCCCGCGGTTTCACCTGCGTAAGTCCCGATCCCGTGGGAATTTATGGATCAAAAGTTTTTTGGATGTTTTTGTGGATCAAAAAGGATTTTTGAATCGGTCCAGTGTTTTGAGAGATTACCCGGAAAATACATACTTACATACATGCATAAATGTTACCAACGTTACCTCTTTATAATATTAGTATAGAAGTATAGATTAGTGGGAAAAACATCGAAACAAACGACTTCATTCGGAATTCTAACCAACCTAACTCACTACAAAAATAAGGAAAACATTTGTAAAAACCTACACATTCAGTGATAATTTCAGAAGAAATGCGAACATATCGTAATTTTGCCCTTAGCACCTCCGCAGGTACCCGTACCGCACTGGATAATACCGCAGCCTTATTTCGTGGTAAAAGTATCATGAAATATGTTACATAGCTACGTTCCATTCTTCTTTAAGTCTTGGGTTTATGGTCCATAGCGATTTGATGGGATTCCGTTCATACGTTTTGATATAGGTAGTATTTGATACGCTTTCTTTGAACATAGTAAAAACCTAAATTAAACCTAAAGTGTTAGTACTATGTCGGGACCCTATCCTACTAAAACTCCACTGACGGCCTGTCTGTCTGTCACCAGAAACATACCTACATACAGATACTTAATACCGATAGCAATGTTGCATGCCAAATTTGGCGGAGTAAGAAGGTCTATTCTCTGTATAACATCTAGGTATTTTAAATGTAGCTACCCTTATTCGCAATAAATGAATTATGAATTATAATATTTTTATAAATATACAAGTGGTCACAAAATCATAAAATCGTGAGCTTCCATAGTTAGGTACCCCTGCCTTACCCAGAACATTGATTCTGTCACAAGGCAGTTGTTGTATCTCATGAACCGTGATAGCTAGACAGTCGAAATTTTCACTGATGATATATTTCTGTTGCCGATGTAACTAAACAAAAGAATATAGGTACTTACCGCCGCACTCAGAGACATTTAATGGTTACTTAAACTATACTAAGTAACGATTTTACAAAGAAAATCTTTACTAAGTGACAGTTTAAGTAATATTAAATGTCTTTGAGTGCAGCGGTTAGTGAAATAATAGGTAGGTACAGACAGATAGGTGGTACCTACCAACCTCAGATTTAAGCTGTAATACCTACTTACTCTGTTGTAGGGAGCGTTGCTATCAATTTATTTATATTGAGGTCTAGGTATTTTCTTATTGTGTAGTCAGATCTTACACGATTAAAACTGCGGGGAACAATTGATATCATTCGTTCGGTATGTTCGTAGAATTAAAGTAGCCCTCCAGATTTGAAGCAGAGACATTTATAGCGTTATTAATAAACGTGGAGTAAGGTCGGAATTATTTTATTACATTTTGTTTCTGTCTGTCAACTTTGAAAGTTTTTGTCACGGAAAAGCCAAAGCATGCATGTTTTCACTACTCAGACCTTACTCCGCGTTTATTAATAAGGCTTAAAAGTTTCGAAAGTTTCGCAAGCTGGGATGTTTGTGAGTCAATCACGTAAAAACTGCTAAATGAATACTGAACAAAGGTCTTTTTTAGGCTTTAATTTTTTTACCCCGATATTCTCTTTGTAATGTGAACTACGTGAGTTAACCCCCGGGGCATAGGTGAATAATGAGATGAATACTGAATAATGAGCAAATTTTCATATGTAAGTACCTACATAATTATATTTGTTTCTCCTTTACGCAAAAACTTGGTAGGTAGGTAGGATTCTCGTTAATAAATAAATATTGAAGGACGTTGCACAGAGCTCATTCTAGCCCCAAACTAGGCTTAGTTTGGCGCTAGAATGAGCACCCATAGTACAAGCCTAGCGGGTACTAGGCTTGTACTATGGGTGCCAACCAATGGAATTAGTATCTATGCTTGTACTGTTGGTGCTAACCAATGGAGTTACTATCTGTAATACATTTTTTTTGTAAATACATAATATATCCATTATGATACGTATAGAAAACAACCAGAATCAGAAACAAACATTTATAGCCGCCATAAACAACTGTTAATCTTTATGGTTGGAGATAAGGTATTAAATCCGTTAAATGTCAATGACATCGGATAATATTCCCTATATTCGACCAAATGATTGATTGCCTTTTTACCAGTTTTTACCCGACTGCCGAAAGGAGGGTTATTACCTACGGGTGAATGGAACATTGAAGTAAAATGTATTCATCAAGCTATTAACCGTAGAATGTCACTGATTCTCCCACCGAAAATTAAACTCACGACCTCCGTCAATCATCGTGTATCACTTGCACTGGTCTAGCACTGCGAACACACAGCCTTCTCTACGAAAACACACTGTAATGGCTGGAAAATAGAGTTGGAATTAGCTTGGGATTGTCTAGATGGATGGAGCAATGGTGCTGAACGGGGTTGCGGCGCGCGCAGCATCTCTCGTCTAGTGCGGTGGAACTGTCGATGGTTTTGAAGATCGATAGAAGTCGATAGTTTAAACAGTTTACCTAGTAGTTGGTGTATCGGTGCTTCTTACAGTTGCCCAGCTTTCATACAAAATTGTTTCCCGTGACCGGTCACATAAGTTGTAGGAAAGGTCACAGAAGTTGTAGGAAAAGTAAGAGAGATACATGTCTTGTTATTGTCAAAGCCCGTTTTCAGAAAGGCATGTTTGCAAGGGGTCTACGAAGTGCTACGGTGCGTGCCTGCTACGCTACGGTGCGTGGTGCTCGGAGTAGCTACGGCGTAGCACTTGCTACGACGCTCTCGAAACTCTTTCAACCATCAGCAGGCCTATTTTTTTACTGTGTGATAGTTATTTTTTTGTCTCCAGTGGTATTTGATGATTTTTTTATCAGTCTCTATGATTCTCGCTTTAAACGACTTCACATTGGTTGACCAATAACCACGCACGCATCCTAATCTCTTCTGTAGGTATTCGGGGGAATGCTATACATAAATAAAATAGAATCTAAACTTTTGAATTTTGAGTTACTTAAATATTTTAGTTATATAAGTATCATTTTTTTTTTTTTTATATTTCGTTTAGTGTGTGGACTTAACAATGAACATTCTTTGGCATGTCTGTAAGTAGGTACATCTTTCGAGTCAAACAAACACGATCTGCAAATGTACTATTTGTGTTACTGTGTTCACCCATTTGTTAGTGAACGTCATTAAGAGGAATAACAACGCCAACGACCTTGAAACTGAAAATCCCTGTCGGGCTCATCGAAAATTGTTGATTATTTCATGACGGAATGTTGTAGAACTTTTTTTGTGTATGGGTTGTAGGTGACATTGTTTCCTACATTTTGGTGTAGTTTTAAGACAAGAACCTCCTATTGGTGCAAAGCCTATTCAAATTTTAGACAAAAAATGTCTGATTTGGCTAAAATGTCGATAGGCTTCAATACGTTTCGACATATTTGTATAGAAACTGCACTAAAATATCGGAAACAACGTCGCCTACAATCCATACACAAAAAAAAGTTCTACGACATTCCGTCATGAAATAATCAACAATTTTCGATGCGCCCGACATGGATTTTGAGTTTAGCAGGTATAGGGCCCTTAAACCACAAATTTCATGTCCCCACGACCAGCGGTTTGGGCTCTGCGTTGATATATAGTTCAGTCATTAAGTCAGGACTTTGAATTTTATCTAGTAGAAGATGATTTAACCTAACTAGTCTTGGTTTTTAGGGTTCCGTAGCCAAATGGCAAAAAACGGAACCCTTATAGATTCGTCATGTCTGTCTGTCCGTCTGTCCGTCCGTCCGTATGTCACAGCCACTTTTCTCCGAAACTATAAGAGCTATACTGTTGAAACTTGGTAAGTAGATGTATTCTGTGAACCGCATAAAGATTTTCACACAAAAATAGAAAAAAATAATAAATTTTTGGGGTTAATCCCCATACTAAGAAAGAACTGAAACTCAAAAATTTTTTTTTTATCAAACCTATAAGTACATTTGGGGTATCTATGGATAGATCTTCATATGATATGAATGATATGATTCAAATGAAAATGATATTAAGGTTTCTAATATCATTTTTTTCTAAACCAAATAGTTTGCGCGAGAGAACTTCCAAAGTTATAAAATGTTGGTCCCCCCCCCCCCCCTGTAACTTCTAAAATAATGGAATGATAAGGCTAAAAAAAGTATATGATGTACATTACTATGCAAACTTCCAATGAAAATTGGTTTGAACGAGATCTAGTAAGTAGTTTTTTTTAAAACGTCATAAATCGTAAGCCGCAATTTACTTTTCAAAACAAAATTTGTTGTATAGATAATGGTACGGAACCCTTCGTGCGCGAGTCTGACTCGCACTTGACCGGTTTTTTTTTATTTTAAAGTGTCATGCTACCTACTGCAACAAAACATTACCAAAACATTCTCATCGATACCAACTACTACATTATTATCGAACTCGACATTTCCCAGCCCTACATTTCTCAGTACTCCGTACCTCTAAAATGGGCGAATACGTAAGCCTAATTTCTCTCATCTGAAAGTCTAGATAAATACTTAGAGCCCCTTCTTTGTGACATAAAACAGACAGTTTATCATGTGAACTGTGGTTTGGTGGTGAAATAGTAATGGGGGTGGATAGTATGCCACCTCAGCGTCCAATGGTAAGTCTAGTACTAATGATGTACAAAATTATACTAATGGAGTCAGTACAGTTGGTACTTGTATATTTTTATGAGTACCTACTATAATATAATGTGTAAAGGAAACACTTCAATCCTATTAAGTAGGTGGTTTCCTCCTGTAGTTCCTTCATCAGGATATTACAGTTGAATACAAATTAGCAAGGAAGTAGAATAACTCTTTTTACTTCCTTTCCAATGACAGAAGAAGGTTTATGCTTTTGACAACGATGTATTCCTGTGCATGTAGGTATTTGAGAATTGCACATTGAGAAGTGCCCTTTATGAGAAATGCACATTCTGCATCAGACCCCTCAGAACTACTTATCATAAAAAAACAACAAATGAAGCACAGTTAAAAGCATTTCGATTACTATCGTAAATCCTATCCTCCTTTAAATATATTTTACTTCTTTCTTTATTATATATATTTTACTAGCTGCGTCCCACGGTTCCACCTGCGTAAGGTCCGATTCCGTAAGAATATCGGGATCAAAAGTAGCCTATGTTACTCCTCGATAATGTAGCTTTCGTTATATATTATAAAAGTAGAAGTTTGTGAGTCTAATTCTGCGCTTGTTACTCCTTCACACTAAAACCGCACAACCGATCCGGATAAAACTCGGTAAGTTAGATAGTTGTAGGACCGTGTAACTACTTTGAGAGCCCAGAGAAATAAGAACACTTGATGGTATTATAATCACGTTTTATTCATTTATGTTTTATTCGTTTATCTTCACAATCACACAGCTTGCAAACACTCGAACGTTCTATCCTAACTTCTACCTCAGATGCGCGTGCTACTTCTTGTGACCGTTATTTTAACCGTGCGGGTTGAAAAAACAAAACGGAAGTTGTCAGCCGGAAGTAGTGCGCGCATTGTTACAATATTAATTATTTTTATTCACGATTCTAACAGTCGGCCTTTCCTGAAAAATTTCCCGTCCCGGGAAAGAAAATTTAGCCTAAATTAATATAAATAAAGAAAATATATCTTAGTACAACTAACAACGTTATTATGCTATTTATAATAATAACAAAGCAAATTTAACTTGACAAACAAATCTTAATATTTTTTTTTTTTTTTACTACTATATTACTACTAGGTATATACGATAATTTCTTTGATAGATAATATATTAAGGCCCTACATATTCTTAATATCTGTCCTAACTGAGACCTCAGACATATTCCCAGCTAGGCCAGCTATTGATTAATATTAACACTAAGATATTAAGGCCTCATACACATCCTTAATATCTGTCCTAACTGAGACCTCGGACATATTCCCAGTTAGGCCAGCTATTAATTAATATTAACACTAAGATATTAAGGCCTCATACATATCCTTAATATCTTTCCTAACTGAGACCTCAGACATATTCCCAGTTAGGCCAGCTATTGATTAATTTTAATACTAAGATATTAAGGCCTCATACATATCCTTAATATCTGTCCTAACTGAGACCTCAGACATATTCCCAGTTAGGCCAGCTATTGATTAATTTTAACACTAAGATATTAAGGCCTCATACATATCCTTAATATCTGTCCTAACTGAGACCTCAGACATATTGTCAGTTAGGCCAATAATTAGGTAATCTTAACGGTAATATATTAAGGTCTCATATCCCTAACGTCTTTCTTAACTTATTTCTATCTCGTCGGTGTCATCATTATTTGAACTTTCAGACTCTGTGTCTGCTCTATTAAATACCATCCAAGGGTGAATTTTATCTACAGAAAAAATACCACTAAAACATTTGTTACCCTTCCTGGACAATGGAGTATCCTCAATAACATATCGGTCACTATCCAGTACTTCCTTTATACGATATGGGCCCCTAAGTTTTGGAATTAATTTCCTACTGTTACCTGTTGATGGAATTTCTCTTTCTACTCTGACTAAATCACCTATATTAAACTTTACTTCCTTCCTAGCTTTGTCAAACCGTTCCTTTTGCTTAACTTGATTTTCTTTTATTTGATCTGTCATTTCTTTTCTTATTTCTGTTATAGGAGGATCAACATTATCGGTATCATCTATGACGCTAAGTTGTAACAATGAGCCTGATGTACCTACTAAGTCTAAACCGAACAATGCTTGAGCGGGACTTTTACCTGTACCCTTATTCTGAGTATTATTTAGGCCCCATTGGATCTCAGATACCGATTCATCCCATAAGTTGTCGGGTTTGCCGTGATTAGTAGCTGTTAGTGCTGCTAAAACCGTTCGGTTATAACGCTCGACTTGGCCGTTAGCTCGTGGAGTCGCTACAGCGTTCATGATATGCTTTATACCTAATGAACTTAAATAATCTTGAAAGTTATTAGAGGTAAATGACGTCCCGCGGTCAGAGATTAACCGTTTTGGTACACCGAATGTGTGGAAGTAGTTTTTCATTGCAGCAACAGAATGAACAGATTTAGTACTTTTGACTGGCACAATTATAAGAAATTTTGTGAATGCATCGATAATTAACAACAGATAAGCATTTCTACGTCTACTTCGAACAAAAGGACCCAGGTGGTCTATGTGTAGGGTATGGAACGGCCTATCTATTTTTTCGATGGGGTGTAACTTTCCTGCTTTCTTTCCAGATGGTATTTTAGCATGAGCACACTCTAAACATGATTGTACATATTTTTTTATAAATTTTCTCATTTTAGGAAACCAGTATTTATTTTTAATTATCTCTAAACTTTTATCAAAGCCAAAGTGTCCGATTTCATCGTGACTTGACTTCATCACCTGCCATCGAACACCTTTCGGGACAACCCAACGATCTCCGTTATCAGTTTTCCTGTATAGTAGTCCCCTTTTTACTACAAAGTTATTTTTGATTTCTACAACATTATCATTGTGACTGTCATTTAAGATTAAAATAATTCTCTGTAATTCGGAGTCGTTCTGTTGAACCGTAGCCACCCAATCAGTATCAACATGTCCTACGCGTAATTCTGTTGAATCTGATGGGGTGGGATTTCGGCTGAGTGCATCCACGTGTGTCATAGCTGTGCCAGGTTTATAAATTATATTAAAGTCGAACTCTTGAATAATATTCCACCATCGCGCAACTCTAGATAATGTGTCTCTTTTTTCAAAAGTTGCGCGAAGTGAGTTGCAATCTGTGACTATAGTAAATGAAATGCCTAATAAGTAAACTCTGAACCGCTGCAGCGAGGTCACGACCGCCAACGTTTCCAAATCGTAGGAGGTAAGTTTGGACTCTTCGGGGGAAGTCTGTCTACTATAAAATGCTACAGCGCTGAATGGGGATTCTTTATTTGGTCTTTGCATTATTATTCCAGCAACACCAATTTTTGACGCGTCTGTATGTAATTGGGTTTCATACTCAGGATTATAGAAAGACAGGATAGGGCGTTTGACTAATTCTTCTTTTAATATTAAGAATGCAGATTCTTCTACGTCACCCCATTTCCATTTAGCATCTTTCTTAAGAAGATGCGTCAATGGTTTAGCAATAATAGAGAACCCTTTAATAAACCTACGAAAGAAACTGGCTAACCCTAAAAATTGCCTAACTTTATGTTGATCTGTAGGTCTAGGAAATTTATCTACTGCTTCAATTTTTTTCTTACCTGGTTTAATACCTGATTCAGTAACTTCAAAGCCTAAATAGTCAATAGATTGCTTTAGAAAATTACATTTCGATAGATTAAGAGTTACACCAGAAGAGCGGAATAAATTTAGAATATCATTTAGTTTCTGCAAGCCCTCGTCGATAGTTTTAGATGGTACAATAACGTCGTCCATATAGGCAAATGCTTTTTTGAATCTTGCATTACCTAAAATGCTATTTATGGTCTTTTGAAATGTTGACGGAGCATTGACGAGTCCAAATGGCATGCGGTTGAACTCGTAATGCCCGTCAGGCGTCACAAATGCTGTATAACGTTTCGATGATTCAGCCAATGGTATCTGGTAGTAACCAGAAGCAAGATCCAAAGAAGTATAATAAGTATAACCCGAAAGATTATCTAATTGGTCATCTATTCGCGGCAGGGGGTAATGTTCTTTAACTGTCTTTTTATTAAGTGCTCTAAAATCAATACAAAGGCGATAATCGCCAGTCTTCTTTCGAACAAGGACAACTGGTGAAGCATAATCAGAAGATGACTCTCTGATTATATCGGAATTTTCTAAATCTTGCATAATATCTCTAACTACCTGGCGCTCTGAATGGGACAATCGATACGGTCTATAAACTACCGGTGTGGTATCGTTTAGCTTGATATTCATTTCGGTACCTGTTATGCATCCTAATTCTTTGCTTGAGAAAGCAAAACAATCCCTGAAGTTATTCAAAAGCTCAGTCAATTTTGATATGTAATTGGAACCAATTGAATTATCTACTTGTATAGTTTCTGCATTGATTTGTAACATATCATTATTATCAGGACAGTGTCCAATTTTACCAGCCCTAAGCGACTCTAGTTTTAGCTCATTTAAAGGCAGTGCGCGAAGCAACAACGAATCTTTAGTTAAAACAAACTCAGGGCTAAGTCCTTTCAATATAATATTACCACGACCTTTAGTTAAACGAATTATGCATTGAGAAATTTCGTATGGTTTTAGCCGATCTTGGCAAACACTGGGCTCAATAAATAAATCACCTGTGTAATCTGGTTTAGAATATACTTCTAATACAGTAAGTCCTTTTATAGTTACCGAATTATTAACATATAAATGAACGTTAGCTATTGGGCTATTAGATATTTTCAATCGATTATTGGTTTTATAAACTACCACATGCTCTTGTTCGGTAAATGTTTGACCGACTAACAGAGGTACTTGCAATAAATGGTCAGGTACAATAAGTACCTCCACAGAAGCTTTGACTGAATCTATCTCTAGTTCAACGACACATTTGCCTAAGCAATTAACTACACTATCCCCAAATCCTCTTATGATTGGTAAATCTGATACTGACCAAGTACTGACTAAATTCCGCGCAAAAGATTCCCGTAACATAGTACACTGACTTCCAAAATCGACGTAGCAATCAAGATTTAGGCCATTAACATTTGCATTTTTAAAATATTTAGATTCGTCATCTTGTTGTTTCGAAATACGTAAAACCGTTTTACTATTGCTATCGTTGGTCTTGGAGTCAGTCTTACCCGGACAATTATTAGACGTATGACCTACTCTACGACAACTATCACAACGTTTGATTGGTTTTTTACAAAGAAAGTAAGGATGCCCTTCTTCCCCACAATTATAGCATTTTGTAAGCTTATAAGATCGGCTAGTTTTAGTATCAAACGAGTTTTGGTTAGACCTGGGTGGTCGGGATTGTTTATTTTCACCATTGCCTGCCTGCATGGGTAGATTCGGCTTCTCGGGCTTTCTAGTCGATCGTACATTTCTCAAATAGACTAATAGTTTATCGGGTTCTGTAAATTGTGTTGCCTCAGCACTAGTTCTTACTGATCTATCATCGATCCCGAATAAAATACAATCTATGGCATTTTTGCCGACAATATTACATCGATTTAGCAATACCATCTTTTGATAAAAATATTCTTCCAACGAGTCACCAAATCTAGCCCTGCAGGCAAGCATGTCTGTTAACAATTGTCCATAGTTTTCATCACTTGGAAAAGCCATTTTTAACTTGACCTGCCATTCAGTCCATGAAAACAGTAAACTAGGTAAACCCTGGTACCATTTTTGTGCTAAGCCTGATAATTTCGGGAGGGCGTAGTGGATTATTTGTCTCTCAGACCAGTTGTAAATTTCGGAACATTCATTAACTTTTAATAGCCAAGTTTCAATAGTTTGATTGCGCTTGGCAGGGTCAAACTCTGGAATTACATTCATTACAGGGTAACGCTCACTACCACCTCCGTCTGTTTTCATGCTCTGAATAAGGTCTTTGAATGCTGAGACTAAAATGTTAGTATTAGCATCGGTATTAGTATTTATTTGAGTTATAATTCCGGTTGGTGTAACTGCTGGAATAATAGTAGGCTGTGGCGCACATGCAGCAAGTTCTTCTCGATGAGAATGGCTGTTTTGCAGTACCTCAGGGCTCGGAGGCACGTCACGATCTCGCGACATGTCACGCCTACCATAAGTACCAAGATCTCGAGTCCCATCGCGACCTCGTGATATTACACATCTTGGTGGTGTACCAGGATCTCGGGTACCATCGCGGCCCCGCGATACACTACGCCTTCGGGACACACTACGATTCTTTGTTACGCTGCTGCGACGTGGTGTGGCAGAGTTTCTCGGTGAGTCACGGGACTTGTCATGATTTCGTCGCGACTTAGGCCGCCTTCGCACTGGTGAGCCTGATTCGCTCTGTGTTGAATCATCAGTCTCTCTCGTACGTCGACTAGATTTTCTTTTTCGACCCATGGTTTCTGGAAAATGCAAGAATTCACACAAGTAGGCGTTCTAAAACTTATTTATTATAGTAAGTTGGGTATTCACTTTTAAATAACGTTTCTAATTTTACACAGACAAGGTAAAAGAATTATACCTGATTTATTCATAGTTTAAATCTGATTTAATTGACTATGACATAAGGCAACACAATCCGTATGCGTCAAGCAAATAACACTATGGTTATATTATAATAAAATTTCAAACACAACTGCCATAAACGTGTATAACGTGCCAATTTAAAGCTCTTGAAAATATATGCCTAAATCTAAATTAAAACAATGGCTGATTACCGATACCTTTTACAATTTAGACAAATATCATAAGGAAATACGAAGTAGGTACCAACTCAAAACTTGTTTTAAAAATATCATCTACTGCACGCTTGTAAAGGAAAAAAGAATGGCCCGATTGGGAATAAGCCCTTGTAATAGGCACGTTATTACTTTTTAAATAACCTACAATAAGATCCTTGTGCACATAACTTAATAATAAATGTCTTGATTTCGGTTGAACTAAAGCCAAAATTACACGGTTCACCTTCGCCGTTCAATTTGGATGAAGCACCCAAAACTGAATCGTGTAAACATAAAAACGAATCGTTCAATGTCATCGTTCAATCACTCTTCATACATTTTGTGCTCCTCAACCAGGCCGAACTCAATGTGGTTGAACCATGTAATTCTGCCTTAACCTACGTAGGTAGGTAAGTATTATATTAAGACCGAAATCTCAAAAAATGTGATATTATTGAACCTTTAAAGTCTTCATCCATTAGTAGAATTCGAATTAAATTAGTAAGTAGGTATAATAAAACATGCTTGATTACTCACTTTTTATGGGCAGCAAGTCCTTTCACCGTGGGCGATTTCAATCGCTATCACGATTATATCCCAGTTCTGAGCTTTGAGAGCCCAGAGAAATAAGAACACTTGATGGTATTATAATCACGTTTTATTCATTTATGTTTTATTCGTTTATCTTCACAATCACACAGCTTGCAAACACTCGAACGTTCTATCCTAACTTCTACCTCAGATGCGCGTGCTACTTCTTGTGACCGTTATTTTAACCGTGCGGGTTGAAAAAACAAAACGGAAGTTGTCAGCCGGAAGTAGTGCGCGCATTGTTACAATATTAATTATTTTTATTCACGATTCTAACACTACGTACTAGACTACATTAGTCCCAAGCCTGGGCAATAACAGAGACAGACATACGTGCGAGTGGTGTAGGTACTTGCATCACTCGTGCGTCTGTTTGCCGCCGAGCTGCAACGATGTGTACCTACCCTGTACCCGGCTCTAAAAGAATATAGCTATGGTACCCTCGGCCTGTCGTAAAAGGCAACCAAAAGGGATTCCTTGGTGGAAGTCCACAGCCGCAGCTTGTTATTACCTATCGGCCTAAGTCGTAGCGCCAAGTATTACCGTGAAACAGGGCAAATCGGGATGTTTTGCGATATTTGGGACGACTCAGGAATATATAGTAAGTTATTTCTACAAGTTACAGGCAACAAAATAACTGTGTTGCCGATTTCACCCACCAAAAGAAATTCGAAACAGTTTCTTCTATCGAATTAGAAGGAACAACACATTGATAAATGATGTAAGACGCGCCCGACCCCACTCAAAACTGCGGTCAGGTCGTCAGGACTACGGCCTTCGGTCCAGATATCTGGGTCACCGCCGTCTACTATCACTGTCTCCAGGACAGTGATAAATCAAGGGATGTAAACAAATTAACCAGGGATCGAATGTTCATTGTTCACGTGACACAGTGAGCAGGAAAATAGGGCAGAACATTACATCTAATGGATATTTATACAGACAGGGTTGATTTTAAAGCAAATGTAAAGCTCCAGCTCAGAAATGCTACAATCATACCCAAAATAAGTTTCACCACGTTATTTATTCACAAATTACAATAATATCGGACAAAATAGTAATTCACGTAGGTAGGTGCATATTCTTAGCCAGCAAAATGTTTGATAAAAACCGAACAAGTGCAAGTCGAACTCGCTCACAAAGGGTTCTGTACCTACCATTATCACAAAAAGTCACGTATCGATTTTCGTATTGAGCCGTACTTTAATATTTATTTTTTACTAGCTGACCCGACAGACGTTGTCCTGTCGTTTAGTATAAAAAAATAAAATTCATCAAAATCGGTTTAGCATTTTTTCTTTCATAAGAACCTTCTCCTGACAATAGCAAACACGACAAAAAAAGAATTATCGAAATATGTCTAAAAGTTTAAGTGTGATGCCGTGACCAAGGGAAATAGGGATTGATTTTTATATAATAGAGAAGATTTGTTTTAATTATTTGTTGTTAGGTTATACCGGCGTTTAAGTTCTGCATGCTTGCGCTCTCGCTCATTGTATATGTGCGTGAGCGAGATCACTTCGGTACTTTAATTCTACGAACGAACGAGAAAATCTGTCATCGGTCCTTCAAAACCGTCAGAAAATAAAATTTTCGGACGGATGGATGACAGATTTTCCTTTGAAATTATCGTTAGTTTTATCGATCGTAGAATTAAAGTAGATGCCCAGACTCTAAACAAAGATTCTTTTATCCCGAACCAAGGTTTTACGAATACACACCACCACCAACCCTGTAATAAAATTAATGATAGGCCTTTAAAAAGACATAACATAAATCAATTTATTGAGGTGATCATTGAAATAAAAAAGGTAAAGCACTTAATGACCATGGAGCCTCGCATCTGGGTAATTTAACACCATTTTGTTTTTACGTTATTTTTAACCCCATTATCCGGTTGTTATCTCCGATAGCAGTAGTTAGGTCAAGTTCGCAGATATCTATTAAACTAGTCAAAGAGTCAGTCAGTCAGTTAGTCAGTCAATCAGTCACTATACCTACTTTGAATTTAAT
Organism: Idaea biselata; assembly: GCA_958496205.1. Lineage (NCBI taxonomy): Eukaryota > Metazoa > Arthropoda > Insecta > Lepidoptera > Geometridae > Idaea > Idaea biselata. Next base: position 30,659,614 of record OY292397.1, on the reverse strand, counting down.
ACACTGTATACAAGATACCTAGATGTAAAAGGGTGCCCTTTCGATCGCATAATTTTTTTTTTCATAATGTTGTTTGGCATAAAAGTTTCAGCATAAAGTTTTCTCGCATAAATAGTGATCGGCATAATGTTATAATCGCAGAATGGTTTCATTGGCATAACGTTAACTTTCTCTAATCTTCTTTATCATAATTTTGAACAGCATAAATGTATAGGACATAATTGTTATACGCCTAAAGATGATTTATCATAAAACACAAAACGCACAATGGAGGTATCCATAACCGCTAAAGTCATAAACATACATGATAATAAATTGGACTAAGTCTATTTAACAAATGAAAAAACACAATGGTAATAGTCATCTTTAATCAAAATACAACACAATAGTTACTGCTAATAATTATTGCTAATAAGCTAATTAAATTACGGCTTTACTTTGTCTCCATACTTTAGGTGAGAAGATTGGTGGCGAAGTTACGTTTCCCCATACGTAATACTGACCAAACCACGTCGCTATATCGTCTGTAACAATCAATGAAGAGTAAAAGTTTTAAAGAGCTTCATTCACTGAATTCTGTCATATTAACGGGCGTTTTACCCAAACTAGGAGTACGCAGAAAACTATACAGAGCACCCCGACTAGGATAGGTTAGGTTCATATTAGAACATGATTACGCACAGCGCCTAATATTATAAATAAACAAGGTGTGGTGTATCAAAATTGAATTTTATATGAATATGAAATGTTAATTAATTACCTATGTATAATGTCTTAAAATACATTTTATGATTTAAATGGGTAGGGCATAATAAAAAATATAGAATAATTGTACATACCTGTTTCTTTACAAATATTTTTTTTCCAATCATCAAAGACTTTTGGTATTTCACAGTCTGGCAAAAAAGCCAATGCCAATAAACATTTTACTTCCGTTGTAAAGTTCTCATTATTTCCATATAAAGTCTGAAACCCATTTTTTTGGACTTTCCTATAAATGATTTGTCCTAGATGAAAATTGCATCCTTTTATGGTTACATTTTCACTAAATTTTAATATGATATTAATTTTAACTCATTTTACATTTGTTAACATTATGGTTTTTTATGCTTATGACTTGTAATCTTTATGCCATAAGGTGAGATGCCAATAAATGTTATGATTAGTAATCGTTATTCTAAAAACATTTATGCAAGAACATTTTATGCTAATATATCATTATTATAAACGAAGTTATGCGAAATTAAATTATGCCTAATGATTTATTCTAAATAAACGTTATGCGAAAAGAAGAGTATGCCAAAAAACGTTATGCAACCTTACATTATGCCTCTTAAATTTATGCAACCCAATATGGACCCGATGTAAAAGTGTTGGTGCGACACCATAAATGCCAGCGTCGCGGCGGTTTATTCAGCTGTAAAGATAGTTTATTGGAAACGTGGGTCGGAGTCCAATCAAGCAATCAATAGGATCTAGGAAATTGGTGTTGTAGTCCGATTAGCGCGCCGTTGTCGGCAAACAACGTGCCCGGCTATGAGGTGGAATAACGCCTTTGTTTCTTGTTTTATTTCGTGTATGGATTTGTCGGTATCCTAGTAATACTATGCTAATATTCTAACTGTGAAAGTTTGGGTGTAAGTATGTGTGTTTGGTACTCCTACACGCAAAAACTACAGAGTTGATTGCGATGAAACCTGGTATGTAGATAGCAAGAGATTTGGATAACATATAGGCTACTTTTATCCCGATATTCCCGCGGGATTGGGACTTACGCGGGTAAAACAGCGGGGCGCTGCTAGTTATACTATAAATGTGAAAGTTTGTATGTAAGTATGTTTGTTACTCCTTCACGCAAAAAGTACTGGACCTATTGCAATAAACCTGGAGACCTGGATTAACACATATACTACTTTTTATCCCGATAGTTCCGCGGTATCTGGGCTTATGCGTAGCTACAATCAAATAATTTCGCTTTCACATTTATAATATTTAAGTTGTCTAGAAATCTTGGTCAGAAATTTACAGAAAGAACTACAGACTCTTGGATTCTCTCTAAGCCTATACCTATCTACTTGCCTACTTACACTATAGTTATGTACTTCCAAGCTAGGTATCTACTTAGTTGATTCTTGAACAACGGTGTAGGGCTTCTCTCGAGAGCCTCTTCCAGTCTGCCTTGGCTCGACCTTCGCTTCGTTCGATATTTGAGGACTTAAGTCTACATTCTTACTTCATATCTATAATTAGAACAACTAATAAGATTACTAAGTACATTGCCATTTCGACATTAATAATACCATAGATTAAATATTTTTTTACGATTTTCTAGTAAAGTCAAAAATATGGTACATACGTTAGGTAGGTTAGGTAGGTACGTTACCGAACGCATACGGTGCGTTAGTGGCATGACGCAGTAAACTCGATCAACGCAAATTGTGCGTTGTTGACAATGAAAGGGTTAAGGATACTTACTTTTTATTAATACGCCACTTAAGGGCTACTTAAGGGTTTTTTAAATCTAATTTATTTTTATGTGTATTAAATATCTAATCGACAATCTACATTTGGTCAAAATCCCAAATGCAACGAATTATAAAGTTCCTAAATACCTATAGACAGATTTATCGGATCCATTCCCTCACCGGCTCAAAAGGGATCATTAAATTTCACGCTTCCCTCATTAATCAGTGTAATTAAAAGAATTTGTCTTTCTAATAACGATGCTCGTGAAAATCTTGAATTAATGGAATGGATAACGGTAATGATTTCATTTTAAATGGAATAAGAATCTGAAGAACTTTTTAAGCTGAGTAAACCCGTTGTATAGTGTGTACCAATCGAAACGAATAGGTAGGTATACATTATTTCTAACTTAGTGGAACTAGTTAACAACAACGCAGTAGAGTAAACAGTAAAAATATGCACCCTAAGTCCTTTGCACGTGAATGTTTTGCACGTGCACGTGAAAAACATTAAAAAGATATTTATTCCGACGATTTCGACTTTGAGAAGAATAGGCCTAATGCCCATTCTTTTGAGGAATTCCGAGGAACATCGCTCGGATGAGGGGACAAAATTGACTTTTTGTGGGTAAAAATAATACACTTTTTTGCAAATTACGTAGACGAAACCGTAGGAGTCGTACCTACTCTGTAAATATACACCCCAATTTTTCCATCGGAAATTCCACCAGCACTTTCCCTGTAAAATCCTTTCGAGAATATTTAAAACAAATATTTACAGATTCTAATTTAAAGTGTAAACAGACACGGGACGATCGAGTTTCGAGAAATAAGGTTAGATATTGGGGCTTGTGCCTGAAAGATTTATATTACTTAGCCCATTTTAAAAAAGGAAGGCCTAAAAATTAATTTCACAGACTTCTTTTTAGTGTTCGTGCCGATTTGATTAGCGAAATGTGCCGATTTGATTAGCGAAATGTTGCGCTGTTGTCGCGCGTTTTCTATTGCAGATCAAATAGGCACAACCTATCCAGCGAATTGTACCATGGAGGTCAGTGACTCTAACGTACCTACCAGAACGTTCCGCAGCATTCCTACCGCCACTTGATGTAGAGTTCTAAATTGAAGGGGTCCTTGAAAACTGGACCCTTGTTCCAATATTGGAAATAAGTAATAACTGACGTAAACAGGAAACAACGGTTAGGCGAATGACGCGGGCAAAAGAATTTGTAAATTGTGAGTTATAGCGAAATCTCGAAACCGCGAGATTTCGCTATAACTATAGCTCGTGGTTCGTAAGATAAGTTGTAAAAATGTGTATTACCAAAGTAAGGGGCGTTTTAAAAGGCACAATCGTCCCTATAGTTTTATTACAAACCTGCTGCTACGCGGAGCCCCTCTAAAATTTCGGTCTCGTAAGAAAATCCAGATAAAAAGGCGATGTAATTATCAGTCCACTATATCTCTCCAGAGGATTCTGAAAGCAGACCCCGGGCTCTCGAGAGGGATGCAACCGGGAACATCGTTCGGATGAATGTAAGAGGATTCTGGAGGGTTAAGAAAGGTACTTCAGGACGTCCTGCAAGCAATTTAGTTTTTTCACCCATTTACAATAACTGTCAGAGATGTCTTTGAATTTGATATGTATAGATGTAGCATGGTACACATTCAAATCTAAAAGTTAAGACTCCAAGATTTTAGTTTGGGAGAACAGTTCCCGGAGAGAATACCACTTGTTGGTTAGGTGTAAAGCACAAACTATTCGGATTATTTTTTTTTTTTCGGTGAAGGAAAACATCGTGAGGAAACCAACATGTCCTAGGACTCACCACGGTCCGAAGACATGGGATATTCAGTGTTTTCTATGTATCATATGTATGTATTTACAAAAAAAAATGTATAATATGTAGTATATCCGTTGTCTAGTTCCCATAGTACAAGCCTAGTGCTTAGTTTGGGGCTAGATTGCGCTGTGTGTAACGTCGTGCATTATTATTTATTATTATTATAGATTCTATATAGATTTTATTTATTTCAAGTGTATCCAATTCATACAATAGGTAAGTATCTATCCAACCGACCTATCCAGTATAGGTACCTATTGAGTTTGCCAAACGGTAGCAATATTTAAATGAGTTTCAAAATGGCGCACTCCGCAGTTTAGGTTCGTAGCTTATTAATGAGGTATTATGTAGAGCAAGTAAAGATCTCCGTCCACTATACTAACCGGAGAACTTCTAACACTTGGGGGGCTGAAACGTATGAACCCAATTGATTTACAGTTTATTTCCCAGTTCGTCGGCAGAATTGGATTCATAATAATCTTCTATAGATATAAAATTCAAAGTTCGTACTGATTGACTAACTGACTGTTATATCATTATTGGATACATATTTGGAGGATGTGTTCTTTGTGATCCACAAAGAAAGGGTTTTTAGAAACTCTCAAGGGATGGGGAATGAACAACACGAATGAAATCGCAGGACGTTGCTAGTCTACTATGAAATATGACAGTTAATTAAAAAAAAAACCGACTTAAAAGGATGACAACTTGATGACAACATACGATCCAATAAGCAGTTTTTGCCCGACGAAATTGTCTTTTGTGAACGAACAGATCCACCTTTTTATTTTACTTCCAAATTAACAATAAAATATTCTATTTTCAGAATTCTAAGTACCTATATATTAACTACCAACCAATTAAAATTCCCTTTACTCTTACAGAATTAAAATATAAGAAATGTAATATACAACATTAAAAAAAGAAAGATCAAACAAAACTTTCTGGGGTAACCTTGTTTTCAAGAATTCTGTGGAAATAATTCTTATTTGAATACGTTAAAGTCTGCATCCAATGTACCTTTATTATAAAGCCGGACGTCCCCAGTCGGCTAAAATAACTTGGTTAAGCTTCTAGATCAACATAATGAAGCCAATTTTTTATACACCTATTTACCTCTACCGCAAACTATGCCAGCTTTGCTCACTTGTTTGAAAAACTGGGGAGCTAAAATGAACTGGCTGTGTAGCCCTAGCATAGAATAGGGCTACCCCATCTCATCCCATAGAAATTGTAAAAGGCGGTTAAATCATCTGGGGGAGACTAACGAACCTGGAGTTCTCCCCATGCAGTGGAAGTTAAAGTGCTTTCTGGCTGGTTCCAAGGAGGGTTTAGTGTCAGACAGGCGGCTGGTCGTAAAAACTTTAAAATAAACTCATTTTTTGGTTTTAATCAATCCTTTTTCTCCGCGATTGACCGAAACCGCACCGAAATGTGTTTAATTTCAATTCAACATTGCGAAAACAACAAAAATGTACGTAACAACTTCGCCAAGTTATTTGCGTTGCGTAAAGTGGGCGATGTCCTTTAGTTCAGTAGGACATCACAGACTTACGTAACCTTTAGATTCCAGCGTAGGACGATCCTATCCCTCAATGTAAGGGTTTGATTAAAGGAGCTATCTTTAGTCTATCAATAAACACATTGACATAGAGCAAAAATACAAATAAGTTACGCTGGAAATCAGTAAAACTCCTGTTGCACTATAAGATTTATAACATTACAGTACGTAGGACACGCAGGTATATTTTAAATACTTACATATTAACACAGGGTTTTCTTTCTTCGGACGCGCTTCCCTAAAACGTCGGTAGACTATGCCAGCCGGCCAGAAATCGGCGGAAAAGAAGACATCTTTCAGCGGTGCTGGGAACCGGAACACGAACGATTTGAAGTTGGTTTTCCTTTGCGATTCTTCTAGCTTTAAAATACCCGAGAACGAGGCGAGGTTGTTGTTGGCTTTGATATTTCTTGAACATCTGTTGGACAAATCTGGGTAGTGTAGCGGCAGATCGTTTGTTACTGTTTCACTCAAACAGTTAACTCTTTTCTGAACAATAAGTAGGTACTGGAAAGGTCAAAATTATTATTTTAACTGTTCTGGCGAAAATCTCTAGCGTAGTAAACGTATTTTACCTCTATGCCGATATCCGTAACTTTGATCGGGCAAACTGCGAACTGCTACATTTAACCTAAGGATGAGGAAATTCTTGACCACTGAATGAAATACAAATATATCCTACACCTGTTTTTACTTCGAAAAGTGATACCGATACTTAAAGATGTATAAATTATGTAGCCTACCCTTGCGTTACGATGTTTGAATATGTTACGATTTACTACGCCTGCGACGCTGCTGGTTACTTTTTGGCGGCCTACCACCTGCCCGGTGGAAGATCTTCCCTTTGGAGGTACACACCATCTCGTACCTCCAAATATTCTCTAGTACCGCTTCAGATTTATCTGTATTCGGACCTCAAATATTGTTATTTATCATACGGTTTGATCACATAGAGGATCAAGACCGCCCACAACTACCTGAACAATCGAAAATAAAATTACCAAAATATTGGTGAATATCGTCAAGTGACAGATTGCAGTTGAGTGAGTTTATACAAATTAATGTTTCCAGCTGCAGATCGAGGCGAGTGGGGGCGAGGGTCCCGGCCCCCCGGTGAACAACAACTCCGAGGGGGCAGTGGCCAGCCCCCCACGGGACGACAACCACAATCCCCCGCAGCCGCCAGCCACGCCGCGCGCCCAGCAACTGACACCTGCAGGTGAGTGATAAACATGAACATTCCAGGTGAAGCCTAGAGCCCCTCGAACGGATAAGTCTGGATAAGTAAGGACAGATAGGGGGCTACCCCACAGACAAACACTGCTACTGTTAAGCAACGCTTGTCGCGGTCATTACTTGGGTGGGTGGCCGATAATGTACGTGGTAAAAAATATTTCCACGAGCTCCTTCGTGTTTCTTAAGGCACATTAAACTGTTGATCCCGGTTGTTATCTCAGATAACAGTCGTTAGGTCAAGTTATAGTACAGGCCTTACCGCAATAGCGTCTCTAACTTGACCTAACCTACCCGACGACTCGGCTGAGGTGAGCCAAACCACTGCACGAAAAGCAATAAAGAAAGAAGTAACGACTATAGATATAGTAGGTATAGATAAATTCAGATAAGTCGCAACTTTTCTGGACTTATTACAGCGCGTTGTGCCTTACGAAAACGTACGCCATTTGCTCTGTGGTCCAATATTTATGCACTCGTCATGATTAGATAGGAAAACATCCAGAAATAGCTCAATAAACCATTAATTTGTGAGTGAAACCACGCACCGGCGGCACCGGTCGCGCGCGGCCATCCATCAAACAATCAATTTGCGAAGTGTCCGACTACATAACAATACAATAACGATTCGGTAAGTTCTGTAGACTATCCACACGGTCGTCATTTCCAACTTCATCATCATCATCATCCGAGCGATGTTCCCGATTGCATCTCTCTCTCAGCCCGGGGTCCGCTTTTCCACTTTTACGTCTCCACTTCGCACGATCTTCGGCATCCCGTGTAGTGAGGAGGTGCCATAGCGAGACATTCCCTACGTAACTAGCCTGTTTTCGTAAGACGTGACCGTACCACCATAAGCGGCATTTTCCACCTTATTTCCACTTGTCTAAGTCCATACATAAAAGTAGATCAACCGTTTACAAAATGCTTTATTACTAGCTTTCTAGATTGGCTAGTAGAATAGCTCGGAAAACGGCACCGTGTGGATAGTTCCTTACGAATACCATCCTATAATAGGTAGGTACGTATGTATTGCTAAAAGTAATAAAAACCACGCGATTAAAATCGAAAAATGAGTTTAATTTCAATCCAACATCGCGAAAAGAGAAGAAAAATCTAAGCTATAAATAGTTTGCAACAACGTACCTACAGGTTCCTTCAGAACGTTCCATGAATGAGCTATAAATAGGTAATAACTGGTACATTTAGTACCTATGAGTACTACCTAAATGAGTAAAGCTTATATACCTACCTACAATACCTACATTAACCTAAACAGTATACATAATATTCAGTTAACCGTTCAGACCTTTTTTGGTATCAGACTCCGAATTTGCAATCGGCCGATCGTTTAATTCAATAACAATAGGTTCAAGATATGCACTAAATTAAGCGACAAGGCTTCTAAAATGTTTCCGAAACGCTCTCGGTTTACGGTAGGGTTTTTATGGACATTGGACACAGCGCCATCTAGCCCTAAACTAAGCAAGCAACTAGGCGTAGGCATTAATGGGTGCAAGATAAATTACCTTAGTCACAATACTGTAAGATTAGAATACCTCAGAAAGGTGTGTCCATGAGTTATTGCCCGATATAAAATCTTTAATCTGCTATACTTTTCATTTCACCCTTAATGTTCCAAGTTATCGGCATTTGAAGTTTATTTTGGGATAAATGGGTAACCGTTCAAACCCTTGAATGAAGGATGCTAAAATTAAAATACTTTTAATGTTAGGGTTTGAAGGTTAATTAGTATAGAGAACCCATCTCTTCCCGTGGGTGTCATAGGAGGTGATCAAGGGACCATAAAACGAACTCTGGTCATGTTGATGAGAAGGAGAGGTGTAAGGGTTTTTATATAATAAGAAGGTTTGAATATTAGTCGTACTTATTCCGTAAGGAATTGCTAAATGCTTGGTCATTGATAGCGCACTCGCCCGGCAAGCGAGGGACACGGGTTCTAACCTCGTCACAAAACGTTTTTGATAACGCATTTCTTTGAAAATATTTCTTACTGTTACTTTTACCGTCTCTTATCTCTTGTAGTTTAGAAATCATAGCGAATATCGAATGAAGATCGAGTGAAGTTAGTCCCGCATGGAACCCTCCCCTACACATCCTGAAGTGGTTGGACATAAGACTGCATTTTTCCTTCTTAAGCTAGGGCTAAACTAGGAATAGGGACTGGATTAATAACTATGTATATCCATTATAAATTCATCATTAATAACTATACGCACGGCACAAAGAAAGTTTCATGTTACTAAGAATAGGGATACACTATAGGCACTATACGACCTACCCTATAAGGATGTAAGTAAAGGGACAATTATGTGACGTGTAGGATTTTCTTGTCCAATGGGCACACATACTGTACACATAGAGTAGGAGAGTTCTAACATTAGCTTTCGAAAACCTTCAGTATAACGTACAAAACCTTTTCCCTATCTAGTCATATCATCTTTATTCTACTTTTAGACAAATTTGTGTGCGACAACCTATTCCGATTTCGTTGGCGACATTTATTCATGGTATACTATGGCAGCTACGCTCACTTGTTTATAAAATTGATGAGCTAACATTTCTTAGTTTAGATACTTGTACTATTTATGTTTTCTGTGGTTTAGATGGCAATGCTATAAAAATATTGCGTGCCAATATTTTTATCGGTCTCCTTTTTTTCGTGTAGTGGTGTGTCTCACCTAGTGTTAGAGTTGTAATGTCAGATCGCCCTCAGGCCTCTAACTTGACCTAACGACTGCTATCAGAGATAACAACAAGGACCAACCGCTTAAAGTGCCTTTCGAAGTACGGAGGAGCTCGAGACAATGACTTTTCGCCACACAAATTATCATTCGCCCATGCAAGTAATGACCGCGACAAGCTTTGCTTAACCTGGACGACTATTCAAGATCGGCAGGTGCAAGTAGGCAAATGAGCTTCTCGGCAGTTACATCATATTTATTGATGTTCATAATCTATACTAATATTATAAAGAGGTACGTTGGTTTGTATGTATATATGTATGTTCAGGATAATCTCTGAAACTACTAGACCGATTTCAAAAATTCTTGACTAATAGAAAGCTAGGTACATTATCAGGGAGTAATATAGGCTACTTTTGATTCCAATATTCTCACAGGACCGGGACTTACGCAAGTGAAACCGCGGGGCGCAGCTAGTATTTTATATTCTGCTACTATGAAGTGTAATTTCTACCAAAACACATAACCTACTTGTTAAATTATGCACGTTTTCTACCTCACATCTCGTCCTAACACACCTGACAAAAGCTTCATAAATATTATGTCAAAAAAATACTCCACATTTGAGTAAACAGCTCCTGCCTGTGGTACAAAAAATAATAACAGAGTTGACGTAATATTTTGCTGTAGATTAGAAACGAAATTCGTTGCGGTACAGGATGATTTTACTGTGATATAAACCTAGAATATTTTTTTAAAGCGAGGCTTAAAAAGGCTTTTGGGCTTACCTGACCTCACTTCACCGACAAAAACACAGAATTAGGATACCTAATTTTAAATGTTTTAACAGAACAAGAAAGTTAAGATGAAATAAAACTTGAACCACGATATCTTTTAAATTGATATTAGGTAGGTATACCTACACGGACTTTAGGTATACATAAAGTCACATACCTCCAACGTAGATACTACGTTATTACCTATACCTATTCTTGTTTTCGCGTGCAACATTTTCCATCTATCAGCAATGTTCATGTAATTTTATCACAAAATTATTAGTGCCTATTAGCGTCTGGTGACCAAAGGGCTGGCGGCTACTTTGGCTAACGTATAGGTAATTGCTATCCAAAGGGGCAATGCAGACAGCCTTTTGGGTACCTACCATACCTAGCAGGACTCATTTTTGGATTTTTAATTTTAATTAATTTAGTGTATTGAGATGGTGTATTGTAGGTAATTCTTTTTTACTAGTCTTTTAAATAATAAATATTTAATTAAATTTTATCACTACTTAGGATATATGTATTTATTTTGTACACAAGAAACAATAACTTGTCAAATATTAATTATAATTGTGTAAATTGTGTAATTAATTTATTAATTATTACACTACTTCAAAATTATGTAGTGTTACATTATTACCACTCAATTATTATCACTCTACTCATTTTGGCGACAGTTCCATACATGGTAACCATTTCTAGTCTGTTGTAGAGTAGAACTTCTACTCTATGATTTGTTAATGCAGTCGGTTCACCCAACAGACCACACCTACAGCACACATATAAAGAAATTCGTGTACACTTCGACATTTTGTTCCGATGTGCATTTAATTCTATAATCCTGTGACTGATCTATAATCGCGATAACACGAAGAATCGCGTTGCCGCGACACGTGTGACCAAATAATTCATCCTATCGCGATGTTTTAGATTCAAGCACTTCGTCGTAGATCGAACACGACGTTTTTATCGCGACAACCCAACACGAATCTGCGCTACTCTATGTAGCCATAGCATAAATAAAAGTCTGTATATAGCATACTGAACTCCACAGTAAATGAACCAAAGTCACATGTAACTCCAGTCTGTCGGTTGCCACAATTCAGCCAGTTTCCGCGACATTGCGGTCACACTACTACAGTTGTCTATTACAAACTTGGGTTATGCAAATGAAGCGGGTGCTCGGGGGAAATTAAAATATTTTTGTGTTTTGTGAAGGTTAATTAAAACTGCGTCTCTATTATTTGTGTCAGTTCATTTCACTTTTAATTTAGTAAGATTTACTTTCATGTTTACGTACTCTGTGCCTCTACCATGACGTTTTTAAGAGGAAAGTCTACTTACTCTTTCTCCATACAAACGTAGTCGTCTGTTTCTTCCCTGGATACAGTGTGTCAGTGTGTCAATAAATCATAAATGTAGGTGTATGCTATAAAATCTATATCTGTCATGACCATGCGTTAAAAGTGACCATACGACCATGCGTGACCAAGCGTAACCCTATTTTTTTTAAAATAGGGTAGGTTGGGGCATGCATGGTCATGGCTGGGGTCCATATTGGCTCACATAAAATTTTAAGTCCTATTGTTTGTCTTACTACCGATTTGAATTCATAATAATCACTCTTCATAATTTTATCACTCATACTTTTTTTATTCAGACATTTTTATTACTACCATCGGAGCTCATAATAGTTAATGATCATAATTTTTTTATTAATACTGTTACTACCAAGAACAGTTTAAAATCATAATTTTTTTCTTCATAACATTTAATGATCATATTGCTTTAGTTTATAATTATTGTTACTAAGAACATATTTCAACTCATAATATCGTTGTTCAGAATAGCTTACTTTATAACAGACATTTATCATAATTTTTGTATTAATAACGGCAACTTTAACAAAACTTTTTATGAACTACCCCAATCAAACTCTTTGTGAAATTATAAATGGTTTTTGACTTGTGTTCTGGCGATCTTCTTTTTGAAACGGAGTTAACTCATAATGTAATTATATTTTCTATTCTATTATTATATTTCTTCTTAGAAATTACTCTTTAGTTAATAATGTTGTAATAAAAACACTTATGATTAAGATATATCAGGTTTTTTTTATTTATAGTAATTAGGCGCTGCGCGTAATCATGTTCTTACATTAACCTAACCTATCCGAGTCGGTGTGCTCCGTATATTTAATTTCAAAATTCAAGTAAGATGACAATAGTAGTTTTATGACAGTAATAGTTTTTATTTATAACATGATGAAGATGACAGTAATAGTTTTTATTTATAGTAATTAGGCGCTTTGGCGACCGCTGCCGCGGCACGAGCGTGCCGCGGCAGCGGTCGCCAAAGCGCCAAAGCGCTACGCTCGCTCGCCAAAGCGCTGCGCGTAATCATGTTCTTACATTAACCTAACCTATCCGAGTCGGTGTGCTCCGTATATTTTATTTCAAAATTCAAGTAAGATGACAATAGTAGGTGAAACAAATGTATGAATAAAGATATTATGATTTTCAATAATTATGCATAAAACACTTATGATTAAGAAATTTATAAAAATGAATATTAGAATAAAACACATGTATGAATATCAAAGTTATTTATTGGAATGATTCTGAGTTTCGAGCATTATGATAAACAAATATTAGTAAAATGAAGTGTATGAATAGTGATATTATGAATTTCAATTATTATATATTTTAATATTTAGTTTTTAAATTTTTTATGAAGAATGATCATTATGATTATAAATGGTATGTGAAACATTTTCGGACCTCCGATGATAGGAGTTAAAATTTTATGTAAGACGATCCGCCCCCTCATGGCTGACATAGGATTTATGGCATAAACAAATTTTCTCTAATAACTTATTCAGGAAGGCTTAGTTTAGATACGCTTTGTAAAGAAGCTGTAACTTTACAAGGGTAGTTATGGTATACCATACCATTGATCACGCCGACAAAGTGCTACAATAAAAAAAAAACCTTTTTTAGACATGTAAAATGGGAATCATTTTTTCTCGTTTAAAAAACAATTCAATATTTTTTTGTTCGCTAAAGCTTTCGGTGTGCTTTTTTTTAGCAAAATTGCCAACAAATACTAACCCGTTTTTGGACAAAATTGAAATTGAACAGAGCTAAAGGAAAGTTGAGACACATTAGCTGTAGAACATTTGCTAACAGGAAAAGAGGAGCCCCCCCTCCCCCTCATGTCGCGGACACAAGGAAGACATTTTTCTAGTTGCAATTAAGTGCGACCCTGTTGACCCACATAGGTAGTGCCATCGCGAAGAATGTCAGCCTCCAATTGAAGTACCTACGACTTAATCCTACCCTTCTCACGGGTTTTATTTTACGTAGGTACTTCATTACTTATTTATTTTAGTCTCTTGAACTAACAATAAATAAATAATGCTGTACCTAGCTACGTTTACATGGCGATATCCTAAGTTCTAAATAGCAGAATAGGTCTCTATTCTCTATCTATTATTTCAAGGAAAACAAATTCTCGTGTGATGTAATGGTTAGCGCACTTGCCCCGCAAACGGGCAAGGGTTCTAACCCCGTCACGGGAGAAGTACTTTAAATGGTGCATTTTCTCCTTTGAAAATGTTTCTAAAACAAATACTATAAAGCCAATTTCTGAAAAGTATTGTAACTAATTTCTTTCAATAAACAGATGTTCTAAAATTGTACATACCTACCTAACTACCTAGGTAAGTATATATCATGATAAAAAAATATTACTAGGTCGTGCAGGCACGGCACGTAACTATAAAGTGTCACTTCAATGCCTCTGCATTGTATAACATTTTTCTCGAAAACGGTTGGGCAATTGTTGGAAATTATGCTAGAAAATAACTCTTCAAAAGCGAAACTTTGCAAAATTTCCAAATAATGTTGTTGAAATGAGAAAAATGCTGAAAAGGAAGATTTCGCAAGACATTTCTGATATACCTACCTACCTAAGTAGATTGCGTGCGGTAAAGCAGACAATAGGTACCTATCATGCGAAACCGTAAAAAACATATTAACACAGTTTTTTGCCCCCAACAAGCCCCCAACCACCAAAAAACCTCATCCCTTTTCTCAAATCCTCTAAATCTGACATTTGATTTATATCGACGTTAAATTACGTTCGGAAAATAAACAGCCTAACCTTGATCTACTACATCCGGATTCGACATTCCCGGATGTTCCGGAAATACGCAGTGCTATTCCTGGCCCCTCTTGGGACGAGCCGGGTATCTTATAAACATGGCCCTTGGGCCTTGAGACTACTGTGAGTGCTTCAATCGGGTAAGTGGGAGATATAAAATGACAAAGAAATTCGACTTGAGTTATTTTTACACACGGTGTAAATTTCAAATCCATTGTACTAAGCCAAACCAGTATAAAACGCCTCGTGTAAACGGACAATATTTTTTTATGGGCTTTTCACCCGCGTAAATCCCGATCTCGTGGGGATCGGGATCTAAAGCCTATGTTACTCAGGGTGACTGTAGCTTTCTAATGGTGAAAGAATTTTCCAAATCGATCCAGTAGTTTTTGAGTTTATTTATAACAAACACACACACACAAAAATGCAGAAAAAAAATACATTAGCATAGCTTTAGAGTATAGAAGTATAGATAGGCTGGCATTTGAACTTCCCCCAGCTGATGGAAAGCGACGATAAAGTGGACGATGATGCATGTCTCTAGGAACTGGTCAACATGCATCACGGTGGTTTAGGCTGTGCGTTGATAGTTTAGTAAGTAAATCAGGCAGGGCTTTGATTGTATATGGCTAAAACGACCAGAAGAGATCAAGATAGTGATCCCAGGAGCTTCTGAAATGGATACATTTGTTGTTTTGCCTTATAAATTATAGATAGTAGCCAATTCTCAGACCTACTGAATACGCATACAAAATTTGGTAAAAATCGGTAAAGCCGTTTCGGAGGAGTACGGTAACTAACATTGTGATATGAAAATTTTATATATTAGAAGATTAGAAGATAGGACAGAGATGGGAGAATGACTACTTACTTTGCAACCCAGTCATTTTGCATTATCATTTTCATCATTTTAGCTTACTGGTCTAGATTAGTGGCATGGCTAGAAATTAGATACCGTGTAAATGATCCAAAAGCGTTTGTTGTATCGTTGTTTTATAAAGATATACTTATCGGCTTCAATCCGTATTTAAGATTACAAATATTTCTTTAGCCAGAATTTTACTTTCTTCCGTTTTTTACATCATAAACTTGGCAGATGAAATTCGTGATCTGACAGCTGATACTCTTAAAAACATAACTCGACGTTTTTATCAACCTGGCGTCGTTTATTGAACCCTAAATATCCTTAGAAATATAATACTTGTACTAAAATAACAGATAAACTACCTACTCTACTCCACCTACACGCAGAGTTTTGTAATAAAGTAAAATATCGACGGTAAAGTTTCAAAATTGCAATTATTAAAACGTTTTCAACTCTAGCGGGACTTTAAAACTTCAACTTGTTCATTGTAATTAATGATAAATCCACAAAGCTACAAGACTTCTACTTAGGTATACCTACTTTAAAAACCGGCCAAATGCGAGTGGGATTCGCGCACGAAGTGTTCCGTATCTATACAAAAAATCCTTGACAACGGTAAGCAACATCAGCATTTATTGTTACTATTGGTGCCAATGATAAAAATAAATCGCGTTTAATATTAAAAAAAACACGTTTTTGAATTAATATTTGTTTCATTATCTTTTTAGTATTTATTGTTATAGCGGCTACAGAAATACATTATCTGTAAAAAATTCAAACAGTCGCGGTGGAAAAGCGTTTTCGTAGCGTCGCAAAATCCCTTTGCGACTATTATATCGCCTATTCAATATATTAAAAGGGATTTGCGACGCCACGGCGACGAACCTCCACCGCGACTTATGATCGAGTATTCGTGTAGCCTTAGGCCCTTTTGAGTTATTGGTCGAGGCCAGAGAGGTTGGTAACATTGAGGTCTTTTTCTAAATATAGCTATTTTACCTCGGAGTCTTCAACCGACTACATCCATTCGACTTTTAATTTATAGAAAGGGCAAATCCTACATTGAAAGTGTACACAATAGTCTCCATCCGCCCTTGTTACGCCATTGTGAAGGCTTCGAAGGAATTGGATAGTCCTCCAAATAGGTACCTAAATATTACAATAGACGGTCAATGAGTTACATTTTAAACGTCTATTTCTTACTTGACGATTCAGTCGTTTGGATGGCGCCGTGCCGTTATGCTGTTTGTTGCAAATTACAAAAATAACTACTTGCTACACAATTTAGGTTAACTTTTTACTAAAACTACGTTCTTCAACCAAAAACGCACGTAAAAACTTGTAATTCGAAAACTTTAGGCAGCCATTTTATCGTAAGAATTTATGGCATGAAGTTCGTGAATTTTCAAATACTTAGTCTGTCCCACTGCAGCTCAACGCGTCCCCAATCTTACTAATATTACAAACTAGCTGTACCCGCGACTTCGTCAGCGGTTTTCGAACACCTACCTATCGCTGTGCAAAAGTCTACACTTAAACGGATGAACATCAGGGAAGTACGTACTGTTACGAAGAAGAGAAGAGAGATAATCATGACAGAGTCTGTTTTAAGTGTGGATTTGGACAGCGATAGGTAACTTCTTTCTAATATTATAATAATATCGTGTTTCGATCGAATATCGAAAGTTTTCGTGTAAGTATGCGAATATTATGTTTGTTTCTCCTTGCAAAACTACTGAACCGAACCGGTAGCTAGAGATCAGTAATTAATAATAATACCTATATAGTCTATTTTGTATCCCCATATTCGGTCGGAACTAATGCGGGTGAAACCGCGAGGCGCGGCTAGTGTTTCACACTTTCATATTGTTACTTATTATATTGTATGTTATGTTATTTTTTTAATGTTTTCCAGAAGCTCTGAAGCTGTACGGTGACAGACTATCGGAGTGGGAGAGGAATGAGATCCGAAAGTATCCTGAAGTATGGTTCCTGGGGCTGGAGGCGACGAAGGTCCAAGCGAAGTCCAACTTGCCCAACAACTGCGGCTTCGATGATGACAACGGCAGCTATAATAAGGTTAGTTTTGTTAATTGACCGACTATTGCTGAGACTCCTTTCGTGGCCTGTCCGTCTCTCACCAGGCTGTCTCATAAACCGTGATAGCTAAACAGTTAAAATGTTCACAGATGATGTATTTCTGTTGCCGCTACGCTATAATGTTCCGTACCCAATTATGATAATGGTACGCAACCCTTAGTGAGCGAGTCCGACTAGCACTTCGTTTGTATTTTTTTTAAATGTCAACCATATAATTACATTTCCTTTTGAGCTTCTTGTATCCAAAGTACCTACCTACCTACCTACCTACTAATTTACTGGCTCTCCGTTTACTGAGCCTTTTGACATAAAAACAACTTCAAAAAGAATATTCGATTGTAAAGTAATGAATAATGATCGTGGGCCGAGTCACCTCGACTTTGTAAAGTTAAATAAGAGAACTTTAAAGCTTCACTTTACAAAGAAGTCGGAGGAAAACGTACAACATGACGGCGGCGGCGGCTATTTGAGTAAAAAAAAAACATTTTATTCAACTTTTTCAATTATTATATTTGCGTAACCTTTTATAAAAAACGGGGCAAGTGCGACACTCGCGCATAAAGGGTTCCGTACCACTATCACAATTGGATACGGAACCCTAAAATGGTTTACAACAACCAATTTTTAAATTTTATAGGAAAATATGAAATATTTATCTTTGATTCTTACTCCCATCAAACGACCGAATCACTCAAAAAAAAAAAACCTTGGCACAAAGAAAATCTGAAACATAAAAGAAACTCTTTGGTAAGTGAAGGCAGACTGGTATATTTGACAGATAGGGCAGCCATTTTGAATTCCATGACCAACTCGATTTGTCCTCCTGTCCCTCTTCCTGTCCTGACTCCTTGTTATGTTTGAAACACGTTTGTTGTATGGGAGCCCCTTTTAAATAATTGTTTTATTTTGTTTTTAGTATTTGTTGTTGTAGCGGCAACCGAAATACATCTTCTGTGAAAATTTCAACCTTCTAGCTATTACGGTTCATGAGATACAGCCTGGTGACAGACGGACAGACGGACAGACGGACGGACGGACGGACGGACGGACGGACGGACGGACGGACGGACGGACGGACGGACGGACGGACGGACGGACGGACAGACGGACGGACGGACAGACGGACAGACGGACAGACGGACAGACAGACAGACAGACAGACAGACAGACAGACAGCGAAGTCTCAGTAATAGGGTCCCGTTTTAACCTTTAGGTACGGAACCCTAAAAACGGTGTTTATTACTTGTGCGTAGTTAGGGTACCTACTGAGTTTTTGTCTTCAATTTATTACATTAAACTCATGCGTCCACCACAAACTAACATGTTCGCATATTTGAGTCAGTGTTTTAAATGTGCAAAAACTATGATAGCTATTCTTTGTTTGAATAACAGGCGTGCAAACTTAGTTTAATTAGCGGTAAACAGTATTAATAAACGGAGAGCGTGCAGGCTCTAATGAGCATACGCGCAGACTATCCCTAGTTCGCGGTGGACGCGCATGTATGAAAAACTAGCTCAGCTATTCGAAGCTATTCAGTTTCTTCGAGCTTCAGAACGTTCGGTTCGGCTTCGTTCGTTCGTTCGGTTTTGACGACCTCTGTGGCGCGTCGTGCGAAAGCGCGACTGCAATGCAGGAGGTTGCGGGTTCGATTCCCGCCGGGTGCAAGTATTTATGCTTATAGAATAATTATTTGTGTCTGGTCTGGGTGTCCCTCTATGTATAATATGTATGTATTTACAAAAGAAAAATAAATATAAGTATTATATCCGTTGTCTAGTCACCGTAACACAAGCTTAGTCGCTTACCACGGGGCTAGATGGCGCTAAGCTGTGTGTCGTCACAGAATTTATTTATTTATTTTATTCAGAAGGCACGTTAAGCAGTTGGTATCGGTTGTTATGTCTGATAGCAGTCCTTAGGTCAAAGTCTCTGCCTTAGGGTGACCTGAACAACTCAATGACTAGGTGCAAAACATCACTGTACGAAAAGAAGAAGGGTTAATTTAGGTGGCGGTAGACGTTCGGTGTTAAGCCAGTCGCCTCTGATATGTCCTGGCAAGACAAGCGAGTAATTGCAATAAGATGTAGGTAGGTACCTAATAGTTTGCAAGATTTCAACGACTTTAAATGTTTTTTGAATTTGCAGCAAATCCACGACCACATAGCATATCGGTACGAAATCCTCGAGGTAATAGGAAAAGGTTCATTCGGTCAGGTCATCAGGGCACATGATCACCGAACCGGAACACAGGTAAGATGATCTAGATGACTTATTTTTATCCATGCTATTTACGGCGCTGTAGTACCTGGGATACAGGCATATTGCATGATAGTAGACTCGCCCAAGCTCCGAACCCTAAAGTTTAGGGCATTGACCCGAAATAGGGCGAGTGAGTGTAAGGCTAGTCTAGGTATCACCAATGGATGACACATGGTGGTCTAGGGCCTAGATTACTATGGGCGTTGCATTGGCCAGACGTAACCAGCAGTAATCGCTGACCAATGGGAGACGTCAGAATCGTGACGAATCTACGTGTTTTAAGAAACCCGGGGTTAGAATAGACCACAATGGTCTGAAGAAAAATCTAGTCTATACTGCTAGAAATCAAGAGCCAATTAAATTCATTGCGATGTTTTCCTTCATCTGTAAAAGCGATGTGAAAGAGACAAGACCTTAAATCCCTGTCGGATTCTTCGAAAATAGTTGGTTTTTTTTCTGAATTTGTACATGACATTGTTTCCTACATTTTGGTGTAGTTTCAACACAAAAACTTGTTATCATTGCGAAAATTTAGCATTTTAGACGAAAAAATATTAAGGCGTTTATGACAAAACCACCATTTACACCATCCATCATCAACTTCCTCTTCATCAGGTGGCAATAAAGATAATTCGGAACAAGAAGCGGTTCCACCACCAGGCGCTGGTGGAAGTCAGGGTGCTGGACCATCTCCGGCTGAAAGACAAGGATCAGACGCACAACGTTATACACATGCTCGACTACTTTTACTTCAGGAACCATTTGTGCATCAGCTTCGAGCTCATGAGGTGAGCCAAGATAGATAGACAGATAAAAACTTTATTGCACCAAAAATTTACAAAACACATTACAAAAACAAAAACTTATAGCTAATTATAAAAAAGGTCCAATCGGCGGCATTATCGCTAATAGCGATCTGTTCCAGGCAACCTATGGATGGACAAGAGTTGTAAGAGGGGATGGGTGGGTATAAACGTGTTATAGGAAATGCAACCAACTTACGCCAACTTATAGGAACATACAATTTTATGTGTGAGTCTAAATATAATGTATTTTCTCTCACTTGCCAGTGGTTTTTCACATCAGCGAAAATGTTATTAGGATTAAGTAGGTTGATTGTGATCACATCTAAGCAACACCTAGAGCGGTCAGTATTCGGATGGGTGTCCAATAATGTGTTTTCTAAAGCTTCTCTGTGCTTTGGAAGGCACGTTAAGCAGTTGGTCCCGGTTGTTATCCCTGATAGCAGTTAAGGTCAAGTAAGATGCCTTAGGATAACCTGAAAACTCTGACACTAGATGAGCCACACCACTACACGAAAAGAAGAAGAAGAAGTATTTAGGGATCTACTAAGAGTTATCTTTTGTATTACAGTATAAACCTGTACGAGCTGATAAAGAAGAACAACTATCAAGGCTTCAGCCTCAGCCTCATCCGTCGGTTCGCGAGCTCGCTGCTCCGCTGTCTCAGGCTACTGGAGGCGGAGAACATCATACACTGTGACTTGAAACCTGTAAGTCAAGATAAATCAACACTAATTCTTCTAGAAATATTACTATAGTTGTCGATAGATAAAGATATCACGGTTCACCAATTCCTACAAAATCTACCAGCCAAACATCCATCATCTTAGTTTGTCACAAAAAGAGCTGCATATCATTATTTTTGCCAGAGTTGCTTTTATCAATATTTCAAAGGCGGGAAGTATATCCACTAAGGTTTGTTATCACATCAGCCTGAATCGTTGCCCCAGCGAACTCCTCCGTGTTCCGGAGGAGTTCGGAATAGACTGGTGCAGTCACTAAAAAATTCGGTTCTGGTTCGGAACAAGTTCAATTACGTGAGATAGTAGTCAAACGCTCGTCTATCGTGTGTAAAAAAAGATTACCTAGATGATGGGTATTCTACCAACGACTTGCGAATTCTGGTCCAACTTTTATAAAGGTATGGTGTATACGTAATTTGCGTAATTTATTGAACAGTTTGACTTTGGAACTGATGAAGCTCGTCCTTCAGAGACGAGTTTGAAAAGGACCAGGCGATCTTTTACCTTCTAGTCTCTAATGGAGACCAGTCTAGTCCTATGATTATTAGTTTGTATTAGGTAGGCCGGTTTAAAACTCTTGGCTCCCGAGAGACCCCGGCCTTCCGAGAGGGATGCAACCGGGAACATCGCTGATGATGATGATGAGGAAGGCCGGTTTAAATCATCTACTTACGTTTGTTTTTCAGGAAAACATTCTCCTAAAAGCCCGAGGCAGTTCCTCCATAAAGGTGATAGACTTCGGCAGCAGTTGCTACACGCACGCGCGCGTCTACACGTACATCCAGTCGCGGTTCTACCGGAGTCCGGAGGTCATCCTGGGACTGCAGTACGGGACACCCATCGACATGTGGAGCATGGGTGAGCTGCTTAACCTAAGTTTCTGTAAGAGATATTCTCGGGTCTAGCGCCTGCCTTGAACCAAGGCGGCACAAGGGGAAACCATGCGACGCGACAAACAATGAGTAAGAGTTTTGAAAAGAGATAGAAACGATGGACATTGATATAATGCTTAAAATACAACGCGATTAAAACTGGAAAAATGGGTGTAGTTTAAAAAATATATATTTGAAAAACAAGTGGGAATGGGAAAAAAGCGAAAACAACAGAAAAATCGATTCCTTTTTATTAAACGTCCATGATCAGTGTTTATCGAACACTTTTCAAAGCACGAAAGCGCACAGACACACTCTTGCTTGGATTACTACATCAGGCCCCTCCGTGCTTCCGAGTGTTATCTTTGATGATAGTCATTAGGTCAAGATGGTCTTAGGGCGACCGAAAAATCTTAACACTAGATGAGCCACAATTTCACGTTTTTACACGAAATTAGACAGCTAATTTAATATGGTGACCAAATGACTATTATCGTAGTAGATTTTAAAAAGTCGGGAGACATTTACGGCGTTTTCTCTGGTGCACGAAGCAGCTAAAAAACTTTTGCTATACTAAATTGGAAAGGCGTTAAAAATTACGATGCATTTACAAATTATTGCAACTCTAAAAGTCTCAACCCTACTACTTGAAAAGAAATTGCGACTAGTTGTAAGTAAACAGACCTTTTACGACGGGCAGAGGGTACAGGAAACCCATTCCTCTAAATCTATGCATTTATGTTATACCGTCCCCAGCTATGACCAGCTAGGGTATGAAGAGAGGGGTCCGCTGTACCGTCAGGCCACCCCGGAGGAAAACCGTCAGGGATCAGTTATAGACAGATCGTGTCCCCAAACGCAAGATTCGGTTCTCTAATAAGGGAGAGCTACCCCGTACCAAAGTGGTACTACCAGATTGTCCAGACTGGTACCGGAGCAATGAAGCCGCTCACCACTCGTTCCTCGGAAGAGGAGCTAACGACAACCTCGCTGGGGCCGGCAGAGAAGCCACCTACCACATATCCATGTGTGGTACCGGAGCTGTTAAAGGCACGCTCACTTCCCGGCATGGGATCCACATGCCTACCATATTCCTATAAATCCTGGTAAGGACCGGTCATCCCTAGCGTTTGGAGACCTACGCTTTCTGGCACAGCGCAGCCGGAGATGCGGAACCCCGAGAGGAACCACTAAGGCTGCCCCAGAGCCTCGCGCACTCGTCGAAACGACCGCGCTCGTCGCGTATGAGGACGACCCCCGGTGACAAGCATACCGAAGTAGACAAACGTGCCGCCCTCTGCGACTGAAAACCACAAACCCCCGCGAGGCCAAACCCATGTTGGGCGACATATCCCTACTAAGCCACCGATAGATGTGGCCGTTCTGGCTGCCGGGCTAACCCAACCCCGCGGTACCCTGATCCAAAGGGGAGGACCCGTAGTTCCCACCCCCGAAACTCAGTTGCCTCGGGTATGTGCAAGCGGGCAAGGGCAGAGGGGACAGTGGCCATATTCTTTTAGACCCGGGCTACAAGGCCCAACTTCTACAAATATAACTGTAGGTCCATTGCCATTCCTTGCGCTGCTGTCCAGAATAATAAAATAATGAAGGTTTTATTTATAACATAGGTCGTTAATCTCTCAAAACAACCTTTAACTATTAAGTTCCTCTTTGTTTTCTAAAACTTGAATGAAAAACGTTATTTATCAGAACACAATCTCTTAATTGCTTATTGTACGAGTATGTTGTTGGGTATTAATTACATAATCCTTAGTTATCTCGACCTGAAGAGAGGTCGAGAGTTCATTATTGTGAGGGAACCTTGACAATACAATGTCAGTACAAGTGAAATCCACTAATATCAGGTGCTGTTCAAATTACAAATATCTGTATTATGTAATTTAACACAAGATGACAAAAAAGAAAAACCATGAGTTTATTGTGGTTTCTTCTCATCGGAGGGCGTGTTCCGAAACCACAATGATAAGTCGACCTGTCAAAGTGACCATGTAGGTACTTACTCGTAATTGTAATTTACATTGGTCTGAATGAATAAATGATCTTGAATTATGAATTTTGAGTAACACATAGGTAAGACTGCTCAAACCCTACTACTACGTACTACCTTTAAAATGTGGTTTTGAACCTATATAGATCGCCATATTTTCGAACACTTTGACGGTGCCGGTTTCTAATTCATTGCACTATACCAGACTAGTAGATCAAAGCTAATGCGAATGACTGCAAATCTGATAGATCAGCCACTAAACCACACAGCACTTTTTTACTGGGTAAGTTGAATGGCTTGGAAAACAGTACCATGTGAATTATCCTTCTGTTAGATTCTTCTGGTTTTTAGGGTTTCGTACCCAAAAGAGTAAAAACGGGACCATTTCTCTAAGGCTCCACTGTCGGTCTGTCTGTCTGTCACCAGGCTGTATCTGAACCGCGATAGCTAGACAGCTGAAATCTTCACAGATGATTTAAGTATTTCTGTTGCCGTTATAACAACAAATAAAAACAGAATAAAATAGATATTTTAATGTGGGGCTCGGGGCCCCGTACAACAAACGTGATTTCTTTATCACGCGCTGAGGGGTAGATACGGAACCCTCGGCTCGAGTTCGACTCGCACTTGACCAGTTTTTAATACCTATTGCCTTTAAACTGAAGTTGCCCCAAATTCGTACCTACCACCGCGATTCTCCGAACAGGTTTTGTCAAATAGTTGCGTAAAAACAAGATTCTTGGTGTGTCCGACTGATGCGATGTGCGAACCTTTCCCCTTGCTTTCTACAATATTGCATAACTTTACAACATTGCTCATTCGAGCTTCATTGACAACTCCGCTACTTTTGTACCTACGTACCTATCTATACCTATGTATTTGCAGACTGCATAGGTACCTACTGGCAAGGACGTTTTATTTATTTACTACCCGCAGTTTAACCCGCGTAAGTACCGATCCCGTGGGAATATCGGGATCAAAAGTAGCCTATAGCATTCCTCAATAAATGGACTATCCAACACTGACAGAACTTTTTAAATCGTACCAGCGGTTCCAGAGATTAGCGCGTTCAAACAAACAAACAAACAACCAAACAAACTCTTTCGTTTTATAATAATAGAAGAAGAAGATAATATAATAGATTAAAGCACACAAAACAAATTACAATCAATATTGATTACTTAGGAGTAGATAGTTACTAATCTAATACAAGCTTAGATCTAGATTGCAATCCAACAATGTTTCCTAAGTTTCCTATGTTTTTTTTTAGTATAAACTCGTCCAAGAGTCAGTTACGAACGAAATAGGTATAAGAAGAGGGTTGTAATGGCGCTAAATTTAATATGGGGTTTGGGCTATAGATTAATGCCTGTAACTCACCATGACGACCAGTTTTGGTACCATTTGCTTGTGCACTAAAGAAAATGTTAAATTATTAACTTCAAATATTTTGCTTTAGTGCGCTGTACAGGGTTCTGCCTTATAAGAGTATGATCCCTGCGGCCTTAATTCTGTAAGAAAAAACTACATAGATCCGATGTAAACTCCAGTCAACTTTTCTAAAACTACGTTGAAACCAGCGAAGTTAATTCGGTATTCTAGAAGCCAATGACGTCACACAAAACAAAAAGCCTGTAGGTTGCTACACGGCAGGTCA
This sequence comes from Idaea biselata, assembly GCA_958496205.1. Lineage (NCBI taxonomy): Eukaryota > Metazoa > Arthropoda > Insecta > Lepidoptera > Geometridae > Idaea > Idaea biselata. The sequence goes on along the minus strand of OY292397.1, from coordinate 30,633,552 downwards.
CGTGACTTTTTAGCGCATCTAGAATACAAAATACCTAACCGTGTAGAAACTAGCCGGCGTCTACACGGTTATTATTTTGCGGAATAAGGCCGCTGGTCAGCAGTCGCTTAAAAGTCTGTTCGGAGGCGCCAATTCCAAGTGGGTGTTAGTTAAGTCATGTTCATCCTCAATACCAAACTATATTAAGCCATAACAAACCTTTCTATTAGATAGGTTTTAACTAGCTGTCGATGTACCTATATTGTCCTTCCTCCGAAAGATATATTGTACACGCCTTGTTTATCTACAACTATATAAGTAGATAAACAAGGCGGATTTTACTTAATCCTGTTGGGCGACTTGTGGATTTAGGCTTCGATACTTATCAGGTTATATATTATTCTCTTGAGAACCGTTTTTATATGGGAAACTCGAATATCACGCGTGGTTACATAACGTGTGACTTTTGCGGCATCTTCTAAAGATCTGAAGCAGACGCTTCGTCTGACGCAACCAAATCTAGGGCAAAGAAAATTGAGAGCGTTTTTATTGATTTAAAAGGTGTTTTTTGATTTTGATGGTTTTTTTATTGCATCATTACTATTTTTATTGATTGGTAGGAATGAATGAAGGAATATAGGTAACTAGGTATATAGGAATCATTTATTTTAACAGCTCATGTTATTGGCAAAATTTAGACCAAATTTTGTTGCAATTGTGTTTTATTGCGAGCTGTTGGTTGATAGTTAAACTAGTTTCACAAAACCTATTATTCTGTATTTCTATATCTCTAAAAGGCTTTGTCCTGACTGTCTGATCATCGTACAGCTTAAACCGCTGATGGCAGAGGGCTGAAAATTAGAGAGTGTATTCTTTATACGATGCTGGTAACCCGATAAAAAAGGATTTTTCGAGATTCCCGCGGATTCGGGACTTACGCGGGTAAAACTGCGGACGCCATGCGCCAGCTAGTTATTCATATGGTACTTAGGCACTATTTTACCTAATACTTTATATTTTAAATCTAACATTTTCCCTGTGCTTAGCTTACCATCAAGTAACTACAAAGAATGATTTGTTTTTATTGTTACCGGCATTTTACCTTCGATTAGCCCAGCTGCGCGTTCCGGCCAATCTGCTACAGTGTCCGAGTTTACCAACGCCTTAAACGCATCGTTTTGAGCTCCTCCGTTCTTTTGCGAGTTGGTCCTAGTTTTTATATCGTATAACAGTCGTTAGGTCAAGTTAGAGGCCTTAGGGCGCCCTGAAAACTCTAACACTAGGTAATCCTTACACTATACGACAAGAAAAGAACGACATAACACGAAACTGGTCCATTGATAGCTCCTAACGTAGTCACGTTCGGTCCCAGGCTGCATCCTTGCGGAACTCCACACGGGCTACCCGCTGTTCCCGGGAGAGAACGAGGCGGAACAGCTCGCCTGCATCATGGAACTGCTCGGCCCGCCTCCGCCGGACCTCCTCATACACGCCACCAGGAAACGACTCTTCTTTGGTAAGACTAACAGATTTTTTAAAGGTCGAAGAGGCACATGGGCGCGGAAATTGTTGCTTTTTCTTTTCTAGTTTTACTACCTAAATAACTGCATGTTTATTTTAATTACGTTTGCCGTACAACCGGTTGTACAATTTTACAAGTTGAATGAGAGTAATCGATTACTGTTTTGATGTAACAAAACAGTAATCGATAGTGGTGTAATGGTGTTTTGACAGTGACCAAAATGTTATTTCATACCGTAGGTAGATATTATGGGCACTACTTATCAGGAAGAGAAAAGCTGAGAAAATGCAAATGTAATAACAAAAACGTCTAAACTTTCATATTGTTATATTAGCAGGATATAATAATATGTTTATATTTTGATGTCCAGACTCGAAAGGCTCGCCCCGAACGGTGACCAACTCAAAGGGCCGCAAGAGACGCCCGGCCTCCAAGACTCTCTCCTCCGCCGTGAGGACCGACGACCCTGCCTTCTTACACTTCCTACATAGATGTCTAGAGTGAGTATTTTACGACTTCTTTTACTGCCCTTTTCACAGTTTAGGTAGGGTCGGCAAATCATGACATTCCCCTATAGGTACTCCAATCTATTACATCCAGCTCTCTCTGATCAAGTTAAATGTTTTACAATATCAGCTTAATTGTAACATCAAAACATTAACCCATTTATAATAATACACTTATTAAAAAAAACCAAGTGCTCGACACTTGGTAGCAAGCCCAAAATGCTGGCCGTAATGCTTTTGTTGCCATTCAGCGTGGCAATGGTTGTTGTCAAATTTTTTGCGCCAAAAACAGACCAGCATTCTGGTCAGCATCTCTACCAGGCCTTCAGACAAAATCCGGTATATTGTCTGAGTCCCAGGCCACCGTGGTCCCAAAGCCTCAAGATCAGCTAAAATAGTGCCCCTGCATGTAGAAATAACTTACCTAACGATCTTTAAGCGATTTAAACAAAATCATCGTCCAAATCACCGCTTGCCGGGGAAAGTTCAGCTATTACGTTACATCGCCCGCGCCGCGCCACCGTGGGAACTACAAGATTATACGCTGTTTACGATAACTAGGTTTAAAACACGATACGTAGAGGAAACATTTAAAATAAACGTCTCTGAGCTAAGACGCTACACAGACAGACGAACATGACGAAACTATACTCAATAATATAGTCTATATAACCAACGGACGACGGTCTAGAAATCTCGACCCTTCTAACGATACCTCATTTGTTGATATATGTTAAATTGAAATTGAAGACATTTTTCGGTTTGAATCGCGTTGTGTCTTGCTCGCGAAAACAGAAGAAAAATCTATATGTTAAGTAGTTTAGACGTTATGTGAGGGCACAGACAATTTGTGGCCCGTTTGGGCATAAGCCATACTAACATACATAAAAACATCGCCGTCAAAATCATAACCCTCCTTTTTTCGAAGTTGGATAAAAACTGGAACGGTCGTCGGGAATGATATTCCATAGGTACCTACAATTTTACACCACACAATTACCACAGCTGTTAATTAACGATTTTTATCAGCTTGATCTCTTCGCAATCTGCAACATGTAACTAAAGTCCAAAATAAGAAACTGGAATCTGGAAACTGGAGGGTTACTTCGGTTCGTTTCGATACGACAACGATACGATAATACGATGGTTCTACTGTCACCCTACTATCAGAATGTGACAGAAGAATCATCGTATTATCGTATCGATGTCGTATCAAAACGAACCGCAGTAACCCTCCTGGATCTACCATTTATGTACCATCCTGTAGGCACGATACGATCAAAAATACATGATACCTACTACAACCGATCCAAAAATCGACATAAAGCGAATCTTTTTTCCGTGTGATTTAAATATCTTCAGTTTGCGGTGCCGATGTGTCTATTGGGCAACATCACTCGCCTTGCAATTATTATACTTATTAATAGCCAATTGAGATTCAATTAGGGGCTATTAAAGGTATTATCGACTCTTTACGATTGTAGTTATCGATATTGATGTTGCTAAAGATGAGCGCTCGTTTGACCTTCGCAGTCTTCTTCTTCGTTGTGTCGATGGCACAATATTTACAATTTTAGACCAGCTGCAGCAATCTGTGAGGTCCCTGGGTATATTGCTACCATCTAATCATATCTATTCATATTAATAACAATATATCTCATCTGCCTTGCCATCAAACATAAATCTAATGCTGTGGATGTATCTGTATGCTACATACATTCAATTCAATTAATTTATTAAATTCATTCAGGTATAATATAAAGATAGATGTGAAATACTACAATCTATACAAATTATAAACTTGTAGCGATAAAAGAAAATCTGTAATTAAATTATGTCCAGTAAAAAAATGCAGGCCTTCTCCAAATCTAAACTCGATATAAGCGTCAATCATGTGAAAAAGTGCGGTATCAATTCATACCTCACAAAATAAGTGATACCGCACTTTTCAGGCAAGTTTCCCTGTAGTGATCAACTTGAGTCTTGAGTAGCCTTCTGACTATAAGTAATTAGTCTGTTAACATCCTGTTTAGTTAAAAGTGATTCCTATTTCGAGAGCTCGCATTGCCTTAATATTATGTTTTCCTATCTATCACTATCACTTCACTTGATGCTATCACTTGATGGGAGGTTTCTGCTGCCAACATCCACCAGGCAAGCCTTGTTCCGATACGTAGACCAATGCAGCCACTAAGAGAACCAGCACACCCAGGCCAATTGCGCGCAAGGTATCATTTGCGAAGAAATAAAACTGATCAGAAATACATGAGTTACATACATTTGAAACGAACGACTCTGCTAGCTCGCACAGATCAACGCGAAACCAAAATACAAATTTTCACTTTCTACAAATACGATAACAAGTTATATAAAATAGAAACGTCGTAGACTCTCAGGAAATCTTCACCATAGCTTTATTAATATTGAATAACATTATTACATAATTAGACTAATATATACTCATTGATAAATCATTTGGATGTCATAAGAATTTGCATTGTAAATTTATCGAGGTGATTGGACGAAACTAAAGTTAAAATTCATACTTATTAATCCATTAGCAGAGGATAGAGTTTTACGTCCATATATCAATACTAGCTGACCCGGCAAACGTTGTTTTGCCTTATAAATTATAAATAGTAGCCGATTCTCAGACCTACTGAATGCGTATGTGAAGTTTGGTGAAGATCGGTGTAACCGATTCGGAGGAGTACGGTAACTAACACTGTGACATGGAAATTTTAAATATAAGATAATCATAATTCTGGACTCGTAATTACAAGAGCAGTATACCTGAAAAGACTACCAACCTATTAAGTTACTACGCTGTTACTTCAAAGAAAAGGACTCGTTGTCGTTACTACCTACCCTGTATCCAGGGAGGAATCAGTCGAGTACGTTTGTAAAGTTTGTATGGAGCAACATGTCCTCGGCTATTTCCAAATTTTATGTCTCAGCGGTCTGAGGGAGCCCTAGACTGCTGAGACGGTCTGACATATAAGTTTTAGCAGCTCCCCGCGGCTTCACCCGCATAAGCCCCGATCCCGTGGGAATATCGGGATCAAAAGTAGCCTATAGCCTTCCTCAATAAATGGACTATCCAACCCCGAAAGAATTTTTTAAATCGGACCAGCGGTTCCTGAGATTAGCGCGTTCAAACAAACAAACAAACTCTTCCGCTTTATAATAGTAATAGATTATATTAAGTAATTCAGTCAATCAATCAGTCAGGAGGACTTGGAGTTTAATATCATGTATAGATAGAAGATACCTAGTAGGTATAAATTGTGTAGCCCCGGCATAGAATAGGTTTACCCCATCTCTTTCCGTGGGTGTCGTAAAAAGCGACTAAGGGATTTGAGGGAGACTAGCAAACCCTAAGTTTCTTCTCGCGGTGGCGGATAAACTGCTTGGTCCCTATGAGGATTGGCAGGCAGGTGGCCGGCCATTAAAATATTGCCAAATCAGAAGGTATGGTCAAATAATGATTTACCTTATGCGCCGACCCAAAATTAAGAAAACAATTTGGGGCTTAGCGGACCCCGGCCTCTCGAGAGGGATGTAACAGGGAACATAGCTCAGATGGAAAGATGAAGAAAATAGTAGGTAGTTTAAACAAAAACATTTGAAGATAGTGAACTCGTCTCAAACCGAGCTAGGTATCTCAACAATTAAATAAATAATAGGTACCTACATACTTTCACTGTCGGTCGTAGTTCACACTTTTTTCCTATTTACGGAACAGGAACTCCATCATTCATTGTCAAGTCGAGGAGTGAGTAGCTGAACTGATCGATTCGATTTTTACAATAACCTAAACGATTTAGTATCTAGAAAACCAATGGAATGTTAATTGGGTAGGTATCTATCCATACGAATTCTTGAACTTACTTGTTAGGAATATCTATGCTTAGGTATGTAGGTATATAATAATAAAGAGGAAAGATTTATTTGTTTATTTGTAACCAACAGGTTCCGAAACTTCTCCTTCTCATCCGAGCGATCCCGGTTACATCCCTCTCGGGAGCCCGAGAGAGATGCAACCAAATTGTTTGTCAAAAAAAACCAAAAACAACAAATGATGTCTTACCTGCTGGTCATCATCATCATTTCATCAATCATCTCATCATTAACCATACCAGAGCTTCTGCAAATAGGCTCCAAAACTACTTGACCGATTTATAAAATTCTTTCACCAATAAAAAGCTACATTATCAAGTAGTAACATAGGCTACTTCTGATCCCGATATTCGCACGGGGTCGGGACTTACACGGGTAAAACCGCGGGACGCTGCTAGTTATGAATGAAAGTGAAATAAGATTGAGTGATGCTTAAGTGTCAAGTGTTGTGAGACAAGAATGCGGAATCAAAGTTCACACCCTGATATTATGTAGAGAGACCCTGGGGGCAATGCTAGGTGTTAAGTGGCTGTTTCAATTACAGATTTCAACCCAATTAGCCTCATTAATAAACGTGAAGTAGTGAGAACATGCTTTGTCTTTCTCCGTGATAAGAACTTTCAAATGTGACGAAGAAAGAGTGGTAGATTTACTCCGACCTTACTCCACGTTTATCTTCAGTTGATGTAGGTAATAAAGTCATAAATAATGCGGTTATAGAGCAACACAGGGACCTAGGTATATTAAATAAATATTGGATGAAATTTCAGATAAGACTGCCTCGCTGATTTAATCTGTACAGTATACTCCTCTTATAAATATGTTTTCATGTGCATTCTAACAAAAACTTTCAATATTGGAATCTACAAAAAATCAGAATCGAATCTATTAAGGTAGATAGGTACCGTTAAATATAGTACCTACCAACTGGTAAACAATACACAATTAAATAAGTCGTGTGTGAAAGACGCTCGGAATTGAGATGAAAGTGATAGGTAATATTAGGTACAGGTAACTGATATTCTATGAATTATATGAAGCCCTCCGGCGAAATGTGAGTTATGCTGCGCACGACTTGTAGGTGCCTACAAGCTGTTTCACTATGATTTGTCAATGTTATTTAGTTGGTAGTATAGATATGATGATTGTTTATAAATGTAAAACCGTCCAAGTGCGAGTTAGACTCGCGCACGAAGGGTTTCGTACCTCTATCATAATTGGGTACGGAACCCTAAAATGAACCAGTGTGTTGGTCCAGTGACCAACCAATCTAACGCAACGCGAACGTTAAAATTTATTTTACTACTGGCGCCCGTTTATCACTCCATCACTAGATGGCTCCAGTGGTAAAAATAGATCGCAGTATCGTTGCGTTTTATGTTAAAAATCACGATTTAGTATTTGTTGTTATATCGGCAACGGATATACCTACGCATCGTCTGTGTAAATTTCAACTGTCTAGCTATCACGGTTCATGAGACACATGGCAGCCTGGTGACAGACAGATGGACAGACAGCATAGTCTTAATTATAGGGTCCCTAGTCCCTAGGGCATTGCACATTTGATGATTTGTAAGTACTTATCGCAAAAAATCACATTGTCGAGCTTCTCCGTTAAGCAGTTGATCCCGGTTGTTATCTCTGATAGCAGTCGTTAGGTCAAATTAGAGGCCTTGGGGCGACCTGGAAACTCGAACACTAGGTGAGCCACGCCACTACACGAAAAGAAAGAAAGAAAAGTAGTGGTGTGTGCTGTAATCTTAAGATTATACACTACATTCATTGATTACGTACGGTACGGGTACAACGTACTTACATTTAACCTACGACCTTTGCAGCGAAAGCTTTCAAACAGTTATAGGCCTAGATCGATTGCGCGCGCGCCGCTATCAGATTGAACTTATGGAAGAAATTAATTATTTATTATACAATAAGTGGTTCAATACGCAATGGCGGCCTTTAACATGCCGTTATCAAGATTTTATTGAGGCCTACTTGCTCCAGTCGGAGTCAGTTTTGGGGCTCCGTACCCAAAGGATAAAAAGGGGAACTTTTTAGTAAGTGGTCTAAGGCATAAACCGTGATAGCTAGACATTTTATGTCTCTAGTATATAGGACCAGCGGTTTGGGCTCTGTGTTGATATATAGATCAGTCAGAACATTGAATTGACTTACTTACTAAAAATAAATATATTCAAGTGGGACAAAAATTAAGGTTCCATGTTTTCAAATTTTAGCAAGAATCATTTTGGAATTATCGAGAAAATCCGAAACAACACAGTTCACCTAATAGTTGGCGCCTCGCAGCGCCCTTAGTAAGCCTAAATAAAGGTTTTACCGGTTTTCAAAGAACACAAAGAAAACCCGAAGAAAGTTACTTTGGAGCAAGTACCTATATATTTCTAAATAGGTACATGCCTATTGTTAAAAGTTATGAACATTTTATGGCAGACATCTCCGCATGGTCGATTTGAAAATATATATTTAGGTACTATTACATTATATTGTTTAAAACGTGATTTATTGTGTTTATGTTTTCCTTTTGTTGTTTCTCTTTTGGGTTTTTTCTTTTTTTTCGTGATGTGTGTTGCCAATAATTGTTTGGAATTATGGTTAATGTACCTACGCCGGTTTATTCAACACTACATTGCAGTAATAGGTAACAGTCGAATACGCTACAAAAATTTGAAGGCTACTTAATGAATTACAATAAAGCAGCTCATAAACTCAAATTGCTGTAATTTTGATTAAACAGCTATCAAACTTAAAAGAAAAGAGTTTTCAAATTATTTAAGTAGCCCTTCTTAAACTTTGTTAGATCAAACAAAATTAGCAAGTTATTTTTTTTTTTTTTTTTAAAACTAGTTATCTAAGTGTAAGAAACACTTTGAAATCAAAATCAAAGTTTTAAACTTAAAACAATTTGATTTCTTTAGTTTTTTAAGTCTATCCTTCAATCAAACTATCACTGTAAATAAAGAAATGTCACGTAGGTATAGCGAGTTTCCTTCACAAAAATGTTATAATAATAAGTAGGTACGTATCTACACCACAGCACAGAATACAAAAACAGTACAAGAACTACGCGTAGGTCTTTGTACCTACTTAATACCAAAAAGCGATTTGTAACGAAATCTCTAACCAATTTACTTTCCCATATATGGCAATAAGCTCGACATTTCAAAAGCTCCAAGACATGGTACATTCGGAAGCTTCTGTCAAGTGTAAAGTCAGTTACGGTCAGATGTGGGCTAAGGGTGAAAGTTTAAGTAGGTATAGATCCTTGACCTGGACGTATCTTACGTTCACTTCTTATTAGCACACCATGGATATAGACAGAAAAATAAATATCAAACGCCACATCCTACTTAATTTACTAACTTACAATTTTTTGCATATTTTATAATATTCATAGGATCAATAGGCTTATAGCACCAGAGTCCAGTGTCCAGACACATGATAAGTTAAATAAGAGTTGGTTTGGGAAGATGTTTTAGTGAGTTATCGTACAAAACAATCGATAAGACCTAAAGGAGCTAAGTAAGACACGTACAAGCACTAAAAAAATGTGGAAAATGACGGAGAAACAACCAATAATCAGTTGCAAGTCCAAAATCTCCTTGTTTCTCGGACCCTACGAATTGGTATCCTTTTCTACAGCCTTGCAATGAAGCATGGGATTTACCCATAATTTAAGTTAGTTAAGCTAAACTTTGCATAATTGAGACAGCTCATACATATGCGTCAACAGCAAACTTTGCAATCTATAAAGTTCTGTTGGTGGTGGACGTTCGGCTTGTCTCTTTTATTTATATATTTAATTCTAATAATTTATTAATTCTAATTACCATTAAAATAAGAATCATTTCATTAGCCTGCATTACAAAATGTCAGAAACATTTCCGTTGTAAGTAGCAATCGCCCCAAAATCCATTGAAAGCCGAAATCAAACATGAATTAGAACTGACAACATAATTTCAAGTCGATTTAGCAAAACATCTCGACTCAATAATGTCTAAATTATGGGTAACGTTATGGTTACGAGACGGTTATCTAATTTGCAACTTCACCTGCGTATACGCAATTGTGGGATCTACAGCGAAAGGTTACGCTGCGTTGCGTTGACGCAACGTAAGATGATCGCGCGGTAAACTCGATTGGTAGCTTTAATGTAGATAAGACGTTGAAATGCTGGAACTTTTTTACTTGATGAGCGATTTAATACGACTATGTGTATGTAAAATCAATATTTATCAATAATATGTTCTAATAATCATCGGTCTTGGTGTTTCCTGATTAATATTCGACTATGAATACACATATTGACATGACATGACAGAACTACATGTAATAAGCGATTTGACTTGAGTGTGAAAAAAACAACCTTGATAATTTCGGTCGTCTTTTGTTTTCATTTCGATCGTCTTTTGTTTATTTACATTTCGATCGTCTTTTATTTATTTACATTTCGATCGCCTTGTGTTTTCATTTCGATTTTCTTCTGTTTTCATTTCGATGGTCTTCTGTTTTTATTTAGATCATCTTTTGTGTGGTTTAATTTCTTAAATTTTAATAAAAACGGAGGGGTTGGACGTAGTCCACTCTAATCCAGTACCCAGTTAGTTTATAATAGTGGATTAGAGTATACTGAAAATCGGAATCAAGTCCATTTATGAGTTCGACAATGGATTACAGTGGGTTACAGTGATATTTGGATGCGTAATTTTGACACCCGAAATTAATCTAAACAATCATTTCAGATTTCTTAGTTAAAATTCAACAATCGCAGTATCAGTTCTGGCTTCTACCGACTCTATGCCACGTTAATAGGTACCTACCTAGTAATAAATACTTAGTGAATTGATGTAAGCGAATGATGCCTCTAAACCACTACCTGCTTTGGTACGATTACATGATTGGAATACGAGACGAATTGGGTTAAAGTACAATCAAGAAGTTGTGCTGGCTTGAATTGGTAAACGTACATAATCGGCTTGTAGGACGTGGGTGATTCGTTACAAATACAGTGGACAACAATAAAATAGGCGAATTTGATTGCTCTCTAGATTTGAATTACAATTTATTGATTTTGAACTAAACCAAACTCAATCAATTGAGTTTGGATATCAATGGGGTGCCACGCGCAAAGCTGTTTGCAGAGGCGCTGGCATCGGATGATCTTTTTTTTTTTCGATGATGGTCCTCCACCAATGGAAACGCCGAGTTTTTTTTTTATTCTTTCGGTCTCAGACCGACGTGGCAAATTTGGCGCCGAGAGTTGTAAAAAACACATGTTTGACAGTTCTTAATTCAAACCTAAGATTAATCGAATCGCGACCTCTGCCGGGATAAAAAGTTAGTGTTCCTCCTAATTACTTCCAATCAATAAAATTCTAATTGATAAATGGACTGGTGCCTGTATTATGCTAAAAAATTAGATGAGTATTTTTATTGTTTTTTTTTCTCGATGGATTATGTTATAGTCCATTTTGTCATACTATATTGTATTTTGTCAGGTAGGTAGGTACTGCACACAATATTTTTAAGCATACCTACAGTACTTGCATTTCAGTATATATCTAGTCTTACTGATAACGATTATTATGTTTGAAACTATTGAGCTAATTGTTTCTACTATTACCCTAAGCGGCCTATACGTAGGATCTCTCGGTTGTACTCAACATGATTGGAACAAAGCCAGGATGACCAGTCCCCAACCTATATATGTAGCTATACCTTTACATAATGCGGCAAGCCGCAGGTACTGTTGCGCTCCTGTTTAATAATTTAGGAAATAGGTGCTATGCAATAATGCAACCGAAGCAACTACCGGACCGGCTAATGACTGTCCGCATAATGTCGATAATCTTATGTACTTATGTACAAACGCAAGTTGTCGAAACACTAATTGCTCGATGATTCGACATAGATTATTGAAAAAGACATAAATGTCAAATATGTTTACGAAATGGATTAATAAACATTTTAATAGTCATTAAATTTGAATCTCTATATGTACTTAAACTTTAAATTGAATGCCTTTACTATGTGTACATATTAACAAAATACCAAGCGTCCCGTGTAACTCCCGGTCCCACGGAAATATCGGGATACAAAGTACAAAGTAAGTAAGTATGTTTTAATCCAGATCTTCAGCTATCTGAATACTAAGTTTTATCAGTTCAGTAGTTTTTGGGTGAAATAGTAACAAACATTATCTACCTACTCGTTTACTCGTTCCTTCGTAATTTAGTATCCCCTAACATTACACAACAATTTTATGATGATGATAACGGTATTTTTAATTATTGTAAAGTTTTACCAGTAAAAATTCATTTTCAATATTTGTTACTTAAATATAACTTTTTAATGAGCAATACAGAGACGAGATAAAACACAAACACCCCGTACGTACACGAGCGGCCGCTCGGAATCAGCTGGAGTTACGTATGATGACCGGCGCGAACAATTCCTACGGCGAGCGAACTACTGCCTACCTTGTTCCTCGATTTATAAATAAACTACCTCCGGAATTGCGTACTTTTCAAATTATTAGACCCAACAATGTTAAATTAAAATTAAAGTCCTATTTCTTAGATAATATGATAGACGTCGTAGATTAGATAGTATAACATTTGTTACAAACCTCATTGGTTTTTTATAATGTTATTTAAGCAATTGTTTTTGTTTTGTAAATTTTTAGAAGATAAATAAATTAAAAAAAAAAAAAAAAAATTACATACACAAAAACTTTCGCCTTCATTTTATAATATTAGGTAGAATTTAACATAAAATATTATAAATATAATAGACGAACTTCTTTATTTTTGTACTGTCCAAAATGATTGTAAAATAAATAACTAGGTAGGTACTAGTAATACCAACTGTGCGGCAGAGTTATGTATGAGCTCGTGTCGAGATAATAATTTCAAACATTCGGATAGATTGCAATCAATAATTCATAAAGACTGGAGATAATAAACTTGTTAATAACTGTCTTATAATTATCTAGTTACCTATACTTAAGGTTCAGCCACACTGGAGTTACATATCCTTATGCAACATTCACTAGGCAACGTTCTTTGTATAATAGTCGGGGGAAGGCCCGACTGCAATGCAGAAGGTTGCGGGTTAGATACCCGCTGGGTGCAAGTATTTATGCTTAAAAATAAACATTTGTGTCTGGTCTGGGTGTTTTCTATGTATCATATGAACGAAACAGAAACAAAAGACGATCGAAACGAAAGCAAACGACGATCGAAACAGAAACTAATGATGATCGAAACGAAAACAAAAGCCGATCGAAATGAAAACAAAAGATGCTTTAACGTTATTGATTGTTTTCAAAAGTTCGACAACAAACGTGAGAAAATCCAGGGACAAAAATAAAAATTTAGTCAGGTATCAGACGCCCGGAAACACTGCTCCACAAAATGCACAGCGGCGCGGGTTTCGATGCAGGATGTGCAAATAAGTGCTTGCGTTTAGTGAACTAGTAAAGTGACAGCTGTTGTGCTTACCTTGGACCACATGTGGGTGTTTCACCTATTCCTAGCAGGTGACCACGACTGGCACCTTCTAAAGATACCTATAGAATTAAAACTATTCAGATAGGTAGGTTTATGTATTTTTCTTGAGTTTACGTAATATCATAGAAAAATGTTATGCCTATCCTTAATATGAACCTATGTTAGTCATGTTATGTTAGGTAGGTATGTATTTATGGGCATTAGAAGGCTGAAATAAATGGTTTATTATTATTATTATTAATCTATAGTAATATAGGTAGGTATATAAAATTAAACTATATTTTCGGTTTCTATCGCGGTACGTTGAGTATTTTTTAGCATTAACATTTTTATGTTTTTTTTTAGTTGATCATTGAAACAATGCTAAAAGTAATAATCCCCACACGTTTAAAACGGAAAAATGAGAAGTTATTTCATCGCGAAAACAACAGGTTTTTTTTTTTAAATAGGGACATTTCTTACAGTCGTCTTTTTAGGGTTCCGTATCTAAAAGGTAAAAACGGGACCCTATTACTGAGACTCCCTACTATTTGTCGGTCCGTCTGTATATCATGAACCGTGATAGATAGCAAGACAGTTGAAATTTTCATAATAATATTTCCTTTAATAGAATTTAGTCTAGAATTTAGCCTAGTCTAAATGTTCATAACTCTACAGAATCATAAATCTATTGGTGGTAAATATAAATCGTGATATACTCGCCTGGTTGACTGGACAAGATTAGATGAATGTAGTTAGTTAGTTTAGACACTAATTTGGTCCAGTTTAGGTCATAAAAACAGGGCTATGCAGTATGCATGGTATGGCAGGTGCTCGGTAACTAGCTGTTTCTTGTAAATGTGGTTATTATAAATTTAAGCGGTATTAAAGATAAGTGCGTTCTTGAAAAAATATCAGGTTGAATAATTTTATTAATGGACACAAATAAACTGATTTTGATGAAACTTGGTACATGATTTCTGAATCAGGGCTTGTTGTTATACCTACTAATTTACCTAATTCTTGATTTAGAAAAACAAAAAAACGGAATTTTAGAAAGTTTTTTTTTCAAAACTGATTCCTTCCAAATGGTCCATCAAACTTTCATGGTTGGTTTTTTTAGTATATTTACTTTTTGTATATGTGTTTGTTGTGATTCCTATGCATATGTTGTACTTTACAAATAAATATATCCATCTAGGAAGGTGTCTATCTAACTTTTACTCAATCGTAAACTTGTCACCAGATGGGACCCAAAACGCCGCATCACATCGACGGAGGCATCCCGACACGAGTTCGTGACCGGTTGCCCCCTCGGCAGCACTCCGTCCGGGGTGCTAGCACTCCCGCGGCTCGCGCCCCCGCGGCCCACTCGGGGGGCATTACTGCACTCGCAGTCGGCGGGGGACGTCGCCGCCATGTTGGGACGCGCGTGACCGGGGCCGCGGGACAGGGCCAAGTCTGGGCTGCCGTAGGGGCCACGTCGAGGCCACAGGAACAAGGTTAATGTAGGAGGATCTTTTCGCTAAAAGTCAGGACAGGACACTTAGATTACATAGATGGTTGGTATTCTAAAAACGAGACGTTCGATATTTGATCCTTTGGAAGGTGTGTGCCTAATTTCCCGAACAGTTTGACTTTGGAACTGGTGAAGCTCATCCGTCAGAGACGAGTTTGAAATGGATGACTATCATACCTTTCTCCTTCTAGTCTTTTTTTTTGGGATTTTAGGGTCTGGATAGAAAATTTTAAGAGTTTACAGAACAAGGGTTTCCGTCGTTTCCTCTTGCAGTGCCAAAAATATCATTTATTATTGTTGTCCTGGCTTTAGAGTGAAATGATTCTTGTATTGTTGTTTTAATTTTATTTACTTAGTGACTGACTGGCCACTAGTAGGTAACTGTATTTCTTTTATTTACTTATTTATTTTCTGTAAAAAAGAAAAGTAGAGCAAAATATAGAAAATGTACCATAATTTACAAGTAGATTTAAGTACAATTAGTACTTAAGTTAACCATGAACAAAATATTGTTTAAATATCAAAATCATAGTTAAAGAACTAGGGAGAATGCTAAGGTAGTGATATACTTATTAGTGCAAAATATTACATATGAAGTAGGTATAGGTAGATAGATTTAAGAATAAAAACTTAAATGTAATTTTTCCAAATCAAATACTTCTATCATAGACAGAATTGTCTTAGCGCATAATAATAATATTATGCGGTTTATTTTTAAAACTATTCTATAAGTTACGCTTTTAGCTTTAGCTTATAACTTTTCCGGTGATTTTATTTGAAGTTAAGAAAGGTTTTAAAAAGAAATAAGTAATTACCTACTAAATATACTGCTGGCCTAAATGATATTTTATTAATTGTGTCTACGAGAAAAGACTTTGAGTTTCGTTAATTCAATTAAAGAACAATGGTCATAAAATATTTGCACTAATCTTGGTACATAAATAAATATTAATCACTAACGCTTGTATATATTTAAAAAAAAACCTTGGTGTTAAAAGAAAAGATATGGAGACTTTCATTTTTAGCGGTAATTTTTACGAACATTTTTCAATTATTTACCTTTTTTAGGCTTGACGTTAACAGAGGAAATATCAATCAATATTCATGGTGGTATCAATTCATATTCACTAAAACGAAAACGAAAAATTGGAATCCCCAGTCATTTAACCACCGAGGTTTTTTTAAAAAATCTTTCCTATAATGTATCCAGGAGTTCGTAATTAACATAACTTTTATTTTACTGTACGTAGCAACCTTCTTTTAGCCAAATAAAATTACGTATAAGAATTGGCCATTGTTCTTTCATACGTATAGGTATTATTAAACTAAAATAAAAACAACAAGTCGCACATTTCTACTACCATTCTTTGCCGGCAAAAATCTCTTAATAGAACTTTTAGATTCAACAACATTTTTAAAGTGTACCTAAGTTAGGTACCTTTCGAAACAGATAAATACTGAGAATGGTTAGGTAGGTACTTAGGTACCAATTGATTTTACAGAGCAGCCTAAATGTTGAAATACCCGCTCACTTATTTCTTAAATTCTTATTATTGGTATATTCTTTATACCATCTGTTTTTATTGGACCATTGTACCGGGGTACATGATAGTTTCGATACTATAATAAAAGTACAAATACAGAAAAATCGCTTGCTAGCTTTATTCATCAAATACTCACAAAATACACGCTTGTTTGCTTGAGAGTTCAGGTTGTGGTTCAGGCGTGCATGCAGAAGAACTCAAAAAATTGCGAAGCCTTTGATGACGATGACTTCGAATTGCTAAGACAACGGCAACGTCATCGTCATCGCAACACAACAAAAAACTTATCATCATCGCATGGGGAATTTCCAGGGCTGTCCTACATTGTAGATTTGTAAATTCTACCGACTCTTCTTCTATGTACAAACTTTACAAATGAGTCGACTGTTTCAAAAATGAACATGAAAAAAAAAACAAAACGTAGGGACATGGTCATGGCAGATATAGATTCTTTGGCAAAACATATTTGCCCTAACGTCTTTATCTAGGGAGGAAACAGTCGACTACGTTTGTATGGAGAAAGAGTAGGTAGACTTTACTCTTAAAACGCATTTTGCACCTGGCCATGTGCTATACTTTGACGCAAGTCTGCCTCTCGTGAGCTCTCGTAATAAATAAAGAAGCTTAGCGCAATACTGTTACTTATAAATTAATAGCTTCTATTTCTAAATAGGGAATTATAAGGTTTCCTCACAGAAGCGTTCAAATTGGAAGTTCTGTTGTGCCAAAGTTTGAGTACCTACTCATTGTATTGATGATTGATTATCGATTTGTTAACACTCGACTGAATAGCATCTAATAGTATACGCATTATCATATCACGTCTTTACACAAAAATAAAATCTATGATCAACTAGCAGCGCCCTGCGGTTTCACTCGCGTAAGCCCCGATCCAGTGGGAATATCGGGTTAAAAAGTAGCCTATGTTTTTTCCATGTCTTCAGTATGTATTTAATTATCAAGTTTTACATGAAGGAGCAACAAGCTTTCACCTTTATATCTAATATTAGTTGAATGTGATGAAAATTAACCCCATAACGAAAGGGAAATATTTTGTGTCGAAACCAAACGGTATCTGGTGATCAAAATAAAGGGATTTCCATAAAGAAAGCTTTAATGAAGCCTTTGCAACTTTGAACCCTCCCTTTTTAGTGTTTACTTCTTACCTACGTCACCCATACAAATGAAAACAATAAATGATTTATATGCTTAGAAATATGGTACATAATGGTTTACCACATTCGTCGTAAATACTCTCATGATATTATGACCGGTGACCATCAGCAGTATACCATTATTTTTATTTTTTTACACACGATAGATGAGCGTTTGATCACTATCTCACCTCATGGTAAGTGATGATATGGTCTAAGATGTAACACGCTCATGTTAAGACGGCAGTTTTTACTACTGTTCTTCCTTCCTTTAATAATAATCGCACCAGCAGTGATTAGCATAACGGGCATCGACAATTTTTTCTTGTCCACACGTATATGTTATCACTGTTAGTACGATTATAATTAGTCAGATCACTAAGTCACTAAGGAAGACGGGTCTGACCTTCTCTTAACGAAGGCGGTAGTGGAAAATTCCGTCTTCCTTCTTCTAGATGAGCGTGTTACATATTAGACCATATCATCACTTACCATGAGGTGAGATAGAGGTCAAACGCTCATCTATCGTGTGTAAAAAAAAAAGATATGATTCGCATGGTCAGAAAATGATGTTTTCATAGTTTATTTCATTTTTATCATAGCATTAATTACAGTAATAAAATCGGCATTTGTAATTGATATGATCTTCGCTGTAAATTATAAATATTGATGAAAACTCATTTTATTCGTCGTTTTTGTAGGAATTCTGATTTTTAAATAACTTTATCACGAATTACATTCAAAATAAATACCGATTTCTCTGATTAGAGTTTGTGTTCTTTGGTCAGCCATGTCAGCCATGTGTGTCATAAAACAAATCAAATGGGTGACGTTATTAATTACCTAAATAATTATTTATTGTAATAAGTGTCAGTAGAATTTTGTAATTGTCTAGTCTAGATTTAGGTTAACAATTTACGGGTTAAAATAGAATTTTTTTGTGAATTAAACTTATGATTTATTATGTCTGAACTGATGTTAGAACTTTGATCTCGTATTAAATAAGTTAGGTTATTAAAATATTACAATAGTTATGTATGTTGAGAAAGGTCTAGAAAAAACGAATGGAATCGAAATAGGTAGGTGTCGTAGGTATATTTTTTTTATTTCCAGTATATGACGGTTCCGTAGGTACCTTAAAAGGTAAAAAAGGAACCCTCATAGAATCACTATATATTTTCCGTCAGTTCCCTTTATTGGTAGGTAGATGAAATAAAGGAATAAAAAAAATAGGTTAGTACCTACCTAGAAAATATTTGTTACACTTTTTACTTTTAGTTTAATTATCTTTCTTATATATAATATATATAGTAGTACCTAATCTTATTATGTGTTAATGTTCTCACGCTGCATCGTGAGAAATAATATATAATAATATATTTCAGTACTTTTTATGTTTTAAAACTGGCGCTGGCGTTTATGAGTGTGGCTGTGTGTGTAACGTATGTAATGTATTAAATATTTTCGTCAGCTTTACTTAATTATTAAGGCCCTTATTACAAAACGAAGTCTCAGTATAAACCTGGTTTAAATTTAAGGTTAAGAAAGGCGACGCGAATCTAAGTTAAAATATGACAAACCCTCCCAAACAATATTAAACCTGACAATGAACAAGGTATGATGTAGGTACACTTTTAGGGGGTTATTTGACACGTGACTGTAGAGTAACTGACTGAGTGAGTGTTTTTTTATTTTTGTATGTAGATACAAAAATAAAAAAAACACCCCTTTAAATTATCCGTTTCCGGTGTTTTTATTTGTAAAATATTTAGGATAAACTACCTTTAAGCGCCTAAACTTTTTTCTTTTTATTAAATGGATATGTTATTAAGTTATACATAAGTTACGTTATATAAGTTAATTATTAATTTGAAATAAAAAGTAAAACGAAATTGAAAGAAGATGAAAAAAATTATGCCTATTATATTCTCTATGAGGTGATTATGATTATACAATAATCACCGGAATCGAATAATCTTGAGGGATGGAAAGGGGGTTTTTCTTTTTCCCTTATTGTATGGCGAAGTAGGTTCGCTTAAACTCGTCAGTCAAATAGTGCTCTTAAACTCGTTTTGTAATAAAGGGGTAAGTGATCATACCAGACTATAAAAGTAAGAGTAAGATAGTTATTAGTATCATTGTGAACTTTAAATTCTTTAAAGTAGAATAGATGTACATCGAATACCGTGACGTTTTAGCACAGTTTAGAGTAGGTGGAGATTACATTGTAAGAAAACTAATGATCACTCAGAATAAGTAAGCGTTTTAGAACCTAAGGCGATTAAAAGGCGCTACAGTGTATCTCCTGGTAGTTAAGTACTAGGAGGTACAACGTGTTTATAAATTAGAGATGGGTCTACTAGTCGGAGAAGCCGGCTATGCGGCAACTTTATTAAGTTGTTAATGCAACTAATAAATGCAATATAACTAACATTTATTCGTCTGTAACCCTCTCTACCTACTTGATTTGTAATAAAAATTGTGAACTTATAATATGTATCTGCGGTATTTACATAGGTAAATAGGTATTTATACTGTAGATATGTAGGTATAAGTATTTTGAGTAGATAGGTACTCCTAGTACCTATATTTAATCTTGAAAACTATTGGACCTTACCTAAAGCAAGGAAGATCAACAATGAACCTACCAAGGAATCAGACAATCGAAATTTTGGTTATATTTTGGATTGCTGCGGTACGTTATCATAATGATCGCTTTTGGCTATAGTCGGCAAGTTTAAAACCGATTAGTCTGCTAGTCGGCAAACGCCAGACTCATCTCTAGTATAAAATATTGCGTGTAACTTCTGGCGACTTAACACAGTTAAAGTGGTTATTACCGCTGCTTTTACTGAGCCCTTTATCGCCAAAGGTTCTTTGTAAACTCTAATTATTTTCAAGATACCTACTTACTTACCTAAAAGCAGGAGGTACCTACCCTTAATAATAAACCTCAGAAAGTGGTCTAATTTATTGTGTAAATAACTAAGCTCTTAAATTAATTATTATTTTTTATTATAATTTCTGATTAAATGATCGTACCATCAACGTAAGTTTTGTCGTACAGTCAGGCAAAAGACGTGAATTATTAAAAAAATCTTCAACTGAATATAATATCTTTTAGCGACTGTACTTACCACTAATGCTCGCTTGTGCTAAAAAAAAATATGCAACTAGGTACTTACCTAGTTTGATACAATATACCACAGTAGGTATATGTTACAGTATTCCCTCTGTCTAACTTATTATAAGTAAAGAAATAAAAGGAAAATTCTTTATTTTCTAAATGTGGTGCTTTAATCAAAAGTATGAGTAAAACAAATTACCTAAGTTGTAAAGAATAGGTAAAATGCATTTGCAGAAACTCACCGTGTCAAGTGTCGTCCGCGTAAACTAGTGGTGAGGTCGCCCGCCCGGCAAGCAGAAGCGCTAGTTCGATCTTCGTCGCAGTTGTAATTTTTGTAGATGCATTTTGCCTTAAAAATATCTTTAAATTGCCTAGTGCTGGATTAGGTACTTATAAATTAAACATGGTTTATTTATAAAATAACTGGTCCGCCTTTCGAAGACGGTCTTTAGTGAGAAATGATCTCAATATTTTATTTAGCAATCATGCAATGAGGAACTAAATATTTATTAAAAAAAACTAATTTAAAATGAACAAATGGGTCTAGGATCTGTGTGATTTATGGGTCTAGGAGTTAGCACGTGGTTGTTGCGATGTATCTATCTATTGTATTGATATTTCATTGTATTACTTAGATAAGTATTAATGTTTGTTTCGATCGATCATAATGATTAAAGTTCTTCCAATGTGATATTGTTATATTTTATTAATCTAACCCTATTTGCCTATTAATTCCAACTGCAGGGCAAAGGTTCGCTACCTAACCTCTTTCCATTGTCAGTTCTTGATTGCCAATCTGTAAGGTCCATGTCATCTCGCCATCTTTGAAATGGTTTGCCGGGTAGTCGATTGGTTTTCCATTGGTGAGATCCTGAAATTGGAACAGAAATTGAAATGTTATTTTGGCCTTCGTCCGACTAACATATTGTGGTATGATGCAGGCATTTTATTTATTACCTACTAGCTATAGCCGAGTGTCATCCAAGTTCCATAGAATTTTTCATCCCTATTTTAAACCACATAGAGAACAAATCCTTAGGGTCCGATTACCACCCCTAAGAAACCCCAACGCTACACTGCTCACCAAAGCGGTGTAGACTGTGCATTTTCCATTAATTAGTCTACATTACGCAAGCAGTGTGTCCTGTCTCATACAGTTTCATACATTACAACTCAGCGGTACGTGCACGTCTACGCTCACGTCTACGTATACGTAACCGGTCTGCTCCAGCCTAGTTGTAGTAATGCATGTGAAAAGTCTACACGGAGCGCAGTGCAAGCAAACCATGTCGGACCTCCTCATGTAAGAAATGAATATAGGCATAATACATTAAATAGGCAGGTGTGCAATAGTAGGCCGTTCAACCACTTTTATTTCACAAATGGGTAAACACAACGTTATCACCCTGAGAAAAGCCGACTTCCTTCACCGTACAATGAAGATTGTATCGCGCGGTTATTCAATCGCCGTGTTCTCACACGATGGCGACGCGACGTCACAAAAATCACAACTATGGCACGAGGAACCTTTTTATTCGCGTTCATTATACGTTACTTGAGAACCTTGTGGTGGGATTTTAACAAGGGCAAATAACTAACTAGGTAGGTACAAGATACTCGGTGCCTAGCCTAGGTAGGTACAAGATACTCTGTTGCCTAGATAGGTACAAGATACTCAGTGCCACGAATATGTAGTTTGAAAAATTCTACTGCATAATGGGACCAAAAAAATAACATTTCAGATAGAATAGGTTAGATTTATCCAAGAGAAAATAACTGCTTATGTACTGAAACCCCACTAATAAATTTCTGAAACTGTGTAAGTAGGTACCTACATACCTATTAGGCCACACAGAAAGAAAAACTCATAGAAATATAAAAACAAAATGCAAATTCCCAAAAATTACCGGAAAAATCTCCAAAATCTTAATCGACAAGACAAGTGATACCTTTAGGAAATTAATAAACAACTAGGAAATTCATCAGTTGTTAATTCTTACATAACCACAGAATACATAACAGTAGGTACGTCAATATAACCCGACCTAACACCGTGTCCACCCATTGCCAAGAGGTCACATACCACAGAGCACGGTTACCATTTCCCCGGGCTATAGGTAGATGCTTTCACCTCCAAGGTCATAGAAAGTGACAGTTGCGGTCAACTTGCCCACAAGTTTGTGCACGCGCAGAATAATGCTTCGTGAGATATAATATGATGGATGATAGGTACTTTCGTTGAGATACCTAGGTAACTAGAGCTGATGTCGGGAACAATAGCTTTGCATTAAAAAATACTCTGATTGATACATGTGATGTTGATAAACTTAAATCGGAATAGCCATATCATTAAGCTACTAGCTGGGCTGGGTCCCGCGGTTTGTCCCGGTCCCGTGGGAATTTCTTTCTTATTGACCAGCTCCCGTGGGAAAACCCTTTCTTATCGGATGCCTATATCGTATAAACAACACATTCTTCAAATTTCAGCTCGCTACTGGCAGGGGTTTACACGGTGCGTTGGTCCATCAGTCAGTCAGGCAGGACAAATCAATTTATAGACACACCTAGATTGAGAAATAAAGTGATCCCTAACATTATACGGGCAATGATAAATCCCTAACATTATACGGGCAATGATAAATCTCGGAGAAGGCGCGAATTCCTTTGACTAACCACAGAAAGGGTGATAGTCGCACAGGTAGGCACTTTAGGCGTAGAGCGTGATTTGAAATCGCGTTTTCTCGAGATGTTTTAATTTACAGTAAGCATCACTGAGCTTAATAGCGGACATCATTTATTCTTAAGGGCCCTATTCTGAAAAACTGAAAATCCATGTCGGGCGCATCGAAAATTGTTGATTATTTCATGACGGAATGTCGTAGAACTTTTTTTGTGTACAGATTGTAGGCGACATTGTTTCCGATATTTTAGTGCAGTTTCCATACAAATATGTCTAAACGTATTGAAGCCTATCGACATTTTAGCCAAATCAGGCATTTTTTGTCTAAAACATGGATAGGCTTTGCACCAATAGGAGGTTCTTGTCTTAAAACTACACCAAAATGTAGGAAACAATGTCACCTACAATCTGTGCACAAAAAAAAGTTCTACGACATTCCGTCATGAAATAATCAACAATTTTCGATGAGCCCGACAGGGATTTTCAGTTTCAAGGTCGTTGGCGTATATACTCCTCTTAAAATCAGACCTACTGGTGTCCACATTCAACCCTCCTCGCGCCTCTCTTTAAAATAAGTAATCCAGCCTACCACACACCAATGTATTTTACATTGGTGTGTGGTAGGCTGGATTCGAAACTACGACCTTCGGAATAAAAGTCGTGGTATCTACCCCTAGCTAGACCACCACCGCTCTCAGGAACTAAGTAAAAAAAATCTTGTCTCACTAGTCTATACTTGGTTTTTTAATTTAATAGACTACAATTTGACGTACAAGCACAGAATACTTACATTGGTACAAGTTCCTAAAGAAAACCAATTAAAAAACAAAGAAACAAAACTTCAGATCGAAACAAACGTTTCAACTTAGTCATCTGTTGATCATCGTTTATATTATAGGTAAGGGGGTTAGTCTTCAGTTTAAACGAGCAAATGAGTGATAGATAAATACGCAAGCTACATTATTTTGCGATCTCTTCCGCACTGCTACATTTATAGTGGTCTACTGTAGTTCCTGCTCTATACAATTGGTTGACCGAATGACATTAAAAAATTGACAAGTCATTAGAATTTTTATGTAGGTCGGGGAAGCAAATTCGATAGTCTCTTCGTATTCCACTGTAATTTAGGTACCTACTACATCTCTGACTCTCACGTTTCCGTTGTTTTCTCACAGGCTGTTTTGTGCCCTTAAGTAAATAGTAGGTAATTCATTACATAATTAAGAATGTAGGTAGGTACCTACATTGGGTATTTTTTATTTGTTACCCTGAAATGGGGTCGGTTCTCACTATGGTGACAGAAAACTACATTAGTCGTAAATTTTAAGTCGCAAAACTTCTGAAAACTGACGTAAGAACCATACACAGATACTCTGCTGCCTTTTAGTAGAATATGTTTGGGTACCTTTCGTGGACGTGAATGAGACACTATGACACTACTTATTAATAAACGAGGAGTAAGGTCGGAATAGTTTTACCACTTTTTGTCTGTCAACTTTGAAAGTTCTTGTCACGGAAAAAGACAAAGAATGTTCTCACTACTCCGACCTTACTTCACGTTTATTAATAAGGCTATATGGTGTTATGTCTAATTATGTACCTAATGAAATGTACCTTACGAGGAATTGTACCGGTTTATGTAACAGATTGCGTCACGCGTAGACGCATGATTTCCTAACATAATCGTTGGTTGTCAACATGTCTTCTTCGTCGGTCATTTACTCGTCTGTAAGCATTTATTGAAGTCTGTAACACAGGCGATTAATTACCTACCGTTTTACTACCAGAATCCCCAATATGTGTCCGGAAATCGCATAAAGGTATGTATGTTCGCCGATAGGACGTCGGACATCTATTTATTTTATTAAAATCTAGGTAAGGATGGGACGATTTTCCAACAGAATAACTCTACCCTCTGAAGAAGAGGTATGTAAAGATCTCAACACATACCTATAGGGCATTGATAATAATGCTTATAAATAAAAGCACCTCGATTAAAACAGGACAAATGAGTTTAATTTTTAATACAACATCGCGAAGAAAAATCTAGAATACATAGATTCTTATTTGACCTTTATGACAAATTCAGTTTACCATAGCGGGTTTTGTTTGCCTCATAGACCTCTTTTGCAATTGTTTTGACTACCTTCCGGTGTAACGCTCACAGAACTCTCCGACTCGAGAGGTAGAGAGTTCTGTCTGTGTGAATAAAACAGTAGGTACCTACCTACCTAAGTTAAAGAGTTCACGAATCACAATTCAAATTGAAAAAAAATACTGTCTAATAAATAATTTCATTAATTTAAAAAATAAATCAGAACGAATTTTAGACGCGTGACCAGAAATTTCGCGGCCGAACAACCACGTCTTCAAACCGCTAGTGGCCGCTAAGCAACTGTGACGAATGCGTTTGTACACACAAAACTAAAATCTATGCAATGTTGACGGTTGTTTCTTAGCGGCAAACTAGGAAGTTAGATTGCAAAAGACAAACAAAATATCTCATTACATTTTTACACACGCATGTAACAGAGACAAAGGTAGGTACTATTGGGCACTTGTAACTTCACATACCTTTGTATACTTTAGGTACCATACCTACTAGCTGAGTCGCGCGGTTTCCCCGCGTAAGTCCCGATCCCGTGGGAATATCGGAAAAGGAGGTAGCCTATGTTACTCCTCGATAATGGAGCTTACTATTGGTGAAAGAATTTTTGAAATCGGTCGAGTAGTTTCGGAGCCCATTCGTTACAAATAAACAAATAAATGTTTTCCCTTTAGAATATTAGTCTAGACAAGATAAGCGCACTTGCTAATTATGTTTTTCTTACTTCGTCGGAGGCTTTAGCTGTGTCTTGTCACTATCAACCGGCAACATACCCATATTAGTATTAATCCTAGGAATTTCTGACGGTGGGCGAAGGCCCGACTGCAATGCAGGTTATGGGTTCGATTCCCGCCGGGTGCAAGTATTATGCTCAAAATTAATAATTTGTTTCTGATCAGTGTTTTCTATGTATCATAAATATTATGTATGTATTTACAACAACAACAAAAAAATTGTACCTAAATCCGTTATCATAGTAGGTACAATTCTAGTGAGTGCTTGGTTTGGGGCTAGATTGCGCTGTGTGCAATATTTATTTAATTTCTAAATATCCCTTCCTCGTGGATGGCTAAATTTACAAATTATTTATAATGAGCCCAAACCGTCCATTAGCATTAAGTTTGAGCTATGCAATACTGTGCATTAATAGAACAGTCAGTCACGATTTCCTATTACGCAAAGATAATTAACGTCCATATTCCATATTACAAATTAAAAGCAAAAAAATCCCACAAAACAGTGACATTAATTGCGTAAAGAGTCCCTTTGCAACAAGTCTTCGACGTTCATTTGAAATCTTATGGTAAAATCATTAATCAAGCGAGATATCTACGCGGTGTGGTAACCCGCGGTAATGTACCATGAAGACAATGAACGAACCCGGGATTGAGCCATGTCTAGTGAAAAGAATAATAGGCCATGTCTCACAACAAC
Organism: Idaea biselata; assembly: GCA_958496205.1. NCBI lineage: Eukaryota > Metazoa > Arthropoda > Insecta > Lepidoptera > Geometridae > Idaea > Idaea biselata. The sequence continues at coordinate 30,606,572 of OY292397.1, read as the reverse complement.
ACCTAATTGGTGTAAAACGATTGTTAGACGCCGTTTTGAGCCGGAATACGTTTTGTAAGTTCGATCATCACGATAAGACAGGCCTATTGTAAACTTTTTTAGGATATGTTGAAAATAAAAGTGTTTTATCTAATTAAAGAATAGATTGTGGACCATTCTTCTATGCATGTTTCTATACTAGTAATTGTCCCCGGTTTTACACACGCAAGTCTCACTGCTGATACCGTGGAATAGATAGGTAGGTAGATACATTTAATGGAACTTTTTTTGAACAACAACAGTAGGTAACAATAATTTACAAACCAGACACACTTAAAAAACGAATAAATATTGAATATCGGGATTACACAACTACCTGCACAAGAAAGTTTTAAAATTGGTTCAGCAGTATCTAAAAAAAATTGCGAAGGACAGACAAACAGACACATCTCTCAACCTGCAACAGTAACTTGCTGCTCTCATTGATTTTCGATTGCATTTCAGAAATAAAACGGACTCCTCTTCTCATAATTTCGCACGCAATCTTAGATACCTATGCAGGATCATAATATTCTAGGTAACCTGCCTACACTTCAGTGTCCACCACTTGACCTTACGTATTTTCAGATCACACCAGGGCAATTTCAGAGCTTTGGGAGCGTAAAGCGCAATAATCATTTTATTCCTATATTTTCTTTTTTTCCGGGTCTTATTGGTCGAGGACCCGGAAAAACATCAAGGGTCATCTTTAAAATATCTTACTTCGATAAGACCCGGGAAAAAATATGTAATATAAATAGATACAAATCGTGTAAGTTTAAAAAGTTTATTAATTTTCTTATTTATTTGTATGTGTATTCTCTGTTTATTGGCAAACTGTGCAAAAAAAGTCCAAGCATGTCCGTAATTAAACGCCTCATTTGCAAAACGTATGGCTTATTTACCGAATTATGCATTGAGGTTAGAATATTATCTGATTCTTATGTAATTGCTAGGTAAGTATTTTAACATTACCTACTTTTTCCTACTCTGTAACATCGATCTTACGGTGATGGAAAACATCGTAAGGAAACCCATGGCTTAGTTAGCTCCGGACGTATTGAGCTGTTCTTTCCTCTGGGCATGACTGACTAGGCTGGGTGGGTCATTGTTAGGTGCCTGGCAAGCCTACTCCACCTAACAATGACCCAGGCACTACAGCGCCATAAATAGCATGGATTAAAAGTTGCTTGTACTGTATAAATCATCTAAAAAATAGATGAAAAGGCTTGCTCTGTATTTTTAAAGATATCTTTTACAAAATGGTATTGCACTGAAGTTGCATCAATTGAAAATTGAGCAATATGTCTCGACTGTCTTCATCGCCATTGTTTGGGTATCTCGGTTTAATATCAACGTAAATAGAAATAATCTAGATTTGCACTGCAATACAGACAGACCGAGATATTTACGAAATATTTTATTGTTACGTAGGCATACTATCTATCTGCGGTTAGAATACGAAATGAATTAAATCTTTTGGTGTTGGTGTAGTGGTAGATACCGCGACTTTCATTCCAAAACTCCATCTCAATTTGTTCTTATTAAAATCAACAATTGACGGCGTCACGTTGGCCTGCGCTAGCTTAATAACTGTTTGATTAACGTGAAATCAATTAAATTCAAAGCCTTTCCAACTTTAATTTTATATTGTTGACAAAGAATAACCAATTTAGGCAATCCATGTTAAATTGTTCAATTTATTTCTATGTTATTTTTGTTCACTTCTATATATTTACTTATTTATAACTTACCTGACTGTCTACTCACTCCTAAACCATACCATACAAAAAAATATACCTAAGAATTATTAATATCCATCTAAGTGGTAGGTACAACGGGTACAAACCAAAATCTTTCCTTATAATCTATGGTTCTCGCGTGAGCCTTACGTCCACTAAGTTCTATCTAGAACTAGAACTTGGGAACTCGCGTGGTCTATTTCGTTAAGGCCCTGGGATACTGACCCAGAGACGCGAGTTCCAGCTTCGCCGGGAGTGAATTCTTGAAGATTTATTTCTTGCATAAAAGTATTTCTAACATGAAGACACATTTAAAATTTTTATGACTTACCTATGTATTCCTTCCTATTATTCATACCGTGGGGGCGCAGCTAGCTAAATGAATCTAATTTAGTAATTTCAGCCTTGTGAAACATTTAAGCACTGAAAAACTATTGCGAAATAATTCATGAAAAAATAAGAATACTAATTTTAACAGTTAAAACTGAACGCTTTATGGATATTAGTGTATTGCAGAGATTTTAATATTATCAAGTTACGGATAATTGCCCGGCCGTGACACGATTATGGGCCATTTAGAGTTTATTGACCACTCTATCACATAGCTTTCTTCCCGGGTCTGACACACAAAGATTCAGTCAAGGAAACAAACTTTAAAACCGTAAATGGAGTTTCCACCCATAATTTAATTTTTTTTTTTTATTGTAAGTAGATGGCTAGAGATCGCTTATAGCGATAAGGCCGCCCATTGTACCTATTTTATATCTAAATTTGCTGTAAGTTTTTGTTGACCACTGTTTGTTCGTTTGTAATGTATTTTGTAAACTTTTGGTGCAATAAAGTTTTTATCTATCTAGGTACCTACATATTTATGTTGTAAGAATCAGTTTCAATGATTACTTACTAATAAATATAATAAATAATAGAATTGTGCTAAGGTTATTAAAATTAACTGAGTACAAAATAAGATAACTCTTCGAAATCCTTTCGAAACAAGACCCCTACTCTGTTTGTGGTAGGGGTGGTAAAACAGAACGCATCTCGCGGCGCGCGCTATTGCCGTTTACGCTGTCACCGCGTCCGTCCATTTCCGCGCCATCTTTAACAGTTTGTGAAAAAAAAAAACACTTTTTTTTTAATAGTGCTGTGATAGTGATCTGGATTGTGGACTGTGTGTGATGGTACTCAGCCACTCTTGACGAGAGTGCAGCATGAAGGGCCTAGTGCAGTGTATTTTGTTGGCGCATGCCGTCAGCGCCATAACAGGACCTAGAGTGAGTGATATGTTTTTTTTAATATAAGGTATTTAAACAGGGTCAGGAAATAAATGCATATGGCCGTAAGGTTTTGAAAAGATAGATAGATAGAAAGATTTATCTTTATTTGCACAACATCTACAAAGGAAACATAACAAACACGAAAAGCTTAAAATTAAGTTGCACAGATGGGCGGCCTTATCGCTGAGAGCGATTTCTTCCAGGCAATCTTTGGATGGAGTAGAACTGTAAAAGATTGTATTCAATAGGCAGAAAAGTTCCAAATATTGAAAAACTTTAAAGTTTAATTAAAGTTCAAAGTCCTGAAACTCACGAAAGACCGCCCTGTAGCCCAGGTCTAATAAAATATCCTCTGCCAGTCGGATAAGGCGACTAAAGGGAGTCGGCCGCGGCTTGTACCCACCCACCGGCCTAAGTCGTAGCACGAACCGGACTCGTCCGTGTTCCGATACGTAGACCGGTGCAGCCACTAAGGAAGACAGGTGGATATCGTTCTACTGCCGTCTTCCTTCTTCTAGGCAAGCTTGCTACATCTAAATCTACACTTCTACACTAATATTATAAAGTGGAAAGATTTGTATTTTTGTGTGTGTGCGTCTGTATGTTTGTTATGAATAAACTCAAAAACTACTGGACCGATTTCAAAAATTCTTTCACCATTAGAAACCCGGTTTCGTTGAATGTAGATTCAACATACGGTACTTTTAACCCCCATATTCCCACGGGATCGGGACTTACGCGGGTGAAACCGCCGCGGACGCAGCTAGTTATAGATATAGACCATATCATCACTTTCCATCAGGTGAGGTAGTATTCAAACGATCATCTATCATTTTTAACCCCCGACGGAAAAAGAGGGGTGTTATAAGTTTGACGTGTCTGTGTGTCTGTCTGTCTGTCTGTCTGTGTATCTGTCTGTGGCATCGTACCTCACGAACGGATGAACCGATTTCAATGTAGTTTTTTTTGGTTGATAGGTGACTTTTGCGCGAGTGTTCTTAGCTATGTTTGATCAAAATCGGTTGAGCCGTTTATAATATATGTTGGTTGAAGCTCGGAAATAAAAACCGAATGTTTTCAAATATGGCCGGAGTGGTATATCAAATTAAAGAGCATGACTTTTGTGACAAGAATATGCATGTTTAATCAAAATCGGCTTAGCCGTTCAAAGTATATGTAGGGTCAAACTCGGAAAAAAAAACCGAATGTTTTCAAATATACCCGAGTGGGGTATCAATGAAAGGACTTTACTTTTGTGACAACAATATGCATGTTTAATCAAAATCGCTCTTACAAAAAGGGTGAAATAAAAAAAATAAATTAAAAATTTTAAAAAACCCCCGACTTGAAAAATCTTCCAAGTTAAAACAAACTAAACTTTTAAAAGGTCAAAATAATAAACCGAAAACAAATTTCATGTCTCTGAGTAGGTATGTGGTACCTTCCTTACGTTCCCGCGTCGGGGGATGCGGGAACGTTAGAAACTATAAGCACGGGTCGGTTACCATCAACTTCTGTGACACATTCTGTGACACGCGCCCCCGACGCGGGAACGTAAGGAAGGTACCACATACCTACTCAGAGACATGAAATTTGTTTTCGGTTTATTATTTTGACCTTTTAAAAGTTTAGTTATGTTTTAATTAAAAAAGACTTTCAAATTATAGAACTTTTTAAATCTCTAATAAACTTGAGTCCGTAGACTACCTTAACAGAAAAGCATGTTTTTATACTTACAAACTTCCGTGCTTAAATAAAAAAAACTGTAATTTGTACCGGAACTTAAAATCTAAGTATAAGTGTCTTCTAAATGGATAGTTAGGTAGGATAAGAATAAAAAACAAGAAAAGTGACGAGTGTAGATACATTTACTTAATTTACAGATTATTATTAAATACTTACCTACTTATTTATTTAGATAGTCATCTAATTAGTAATTATTATATAAGATAGATTTAGATCTAAAATTAAACTCATTTTTAATCGCGTAGAGTTTATTACTTCTAGCATTGTTTCAATGCTTAACGTTTCGAGACCTTTACAGATCTCTTCATCAGTCAAGCCTGAAGAAGAGACCTGTAAAGGTCCCCGAAAAGTTGAAACAATGCTAAAAGTAAAAATGACTTAATTGTGACTATAGCGACTGTACTCCAAGTTAAAAATAATTATGTAAGTATTAAATACCTACACAAATAAGTAGGTATATTAGTTAAAACGGAAACCCAAAACAAAAAAATAGAAATTTTCATTCAAAATTGCGCAATAAAAATCCACTAAAAATTGGTAAGTAGACATAAAAAAGAAAGTGACCATGAATACTGGTATAAAATTAAAATGCACGATTAATTTCCATGGTTATCTCGATTGATGTAACCATATTATTAAATAATGTTAGTACTTATACATTTAAAAGCTATTCATTATGTAGGTATGTGTGACCACTGACTGACCAAGGCCCGTATTCTACAATTAAAAAGTCTCAACCACAAAGTACATTATATATTATAGGTGTCTCAATGCTTCAGCTCCGTTAAAGTTTTTTTTTCGAAAATAAGTGATAGTTTTTTGAAAATATTGCAAGGTTTAGCTTGCAAAAGCTTAAGTTTTTTAAGATTTTTTCATACATCAGACACACAGACAAGAAAACAAATATTTATATTTAGCATTACCAATACCAATTTGTTTCTCCGACGGGAATCGAACCTTCTGCGTCGCAGCCGAGGGCTCGCCCGACGCACCACTGAGGTCGTCACAGACACAGATATTTTCTAAATAATACGTAAATTATTTCAGCCCATTAATTTTAAGATCTTCCTATAAAAAAACTTACCAAAACTTTATAATTATACTAATTAATTAGGTACCTACATATGTGTAATTTAACCAGAAATTATGTCTACAATTGAAAGCAAAAAACCAGACTATTTCCGTTCTACGGCGCGGGCGCTTAATAAGCGCTTATAAACGTGTATAACGTGTGCATCAATGTCTAAATACCTACTTTTGTACTAATAATTGTAATTAAAAACAGACAAAGCGAGTGAAGTCATAATTACGTGGTTTTGTATGATTCCTGTTCCTCAATTTAAGCGACAAGTCGTTTTATTTCATTGTATGTCTGTACATTTGGTACTTAGATATGCCGTGTATCCCCGAAATAGAATATGGTTACTCCATCTCTTCCCGTTGTGTGTCCTGAAAGGGCTTTGGGTTCACCTATTTTCCTTGAAGCAGTTTTAAATCTAATAACCTAAAATAAGTAACCTTCTCCTAATTTAAATTGTACCCACTGATTGATCGTTGCACTATGGGAGAGCCTGCCCGCTCTCTGGTTAATCATCCCAAAAATGGTGTTCCTACGTTTTCCACAGACGTTTGGTAGTGGTAGGCTGGTAGCAGACACAAAAAGTCGGATCACGAGACAGTCTGCAATATAAACGTCTTATTACTTGCTTGCTTCAAACAAAAGAAAATTAGCTTCTAATAAGGGCAGAAAAAGGGAGGGCGCTGCTGTGCCACTGTTTACTTCGGCTCCGTACTATTTCTTAATTTAAAAATTCAATTAGTGTGTATTTCATCAATATAAAGTGAAAGTACTTCGAAGAAAATCGAGAACAATATGTACTAGTGTTAGTGAACAACAAATCTTTAAAACAGTGTAGAAAAAATCAAATTTGTGATGTTAACAATATTGTGAAATAGTGACTAAAGTTTTCGATGATCTACACTTAATCTCCGCACATAGACAATTGCGCAAGGTTAACTCAGTGAAAAGTGAAAAACTAAGACTAAAACAAAGAGTTTGTTAGAATAAAACACAGAATAATACTAAAAATAACCTCTAAAATATTCTATTACATGATTCATCAATCTTCATAATCCTCCGCAAAAAAAAAGAAAATTTAGATCAGCGCCATCTATTGAGCTATTGAGCTGATAATCGAAACAAACATAATTCGACATCGCTACCCACTGCTAGAGGGCGCTTAAACAAATTTTAAGATGGAAGCTATGATGGATATTTTAAAACAAATTCAGAACGACCTTAAAGATCAGAAAAAAGATATGAAGTACATAGAAGAGTCAATAAATAAAAACATCAATGAGAAATTTACGCAAGTTTTGGAAAAATCAAAGGAACTTGAAAACAAGATAGATCGACAGCAGGAAGTTATAGAGCAGTTGGAGAGACAAATTAAGAAGAAAAATGTTATTTTTTTCGGCATCGAAGAGACAGAGAGAAACTACAACGATCTGAGAAATACGGTACTTGACATTATCACCGGATCCCTGAAAATTAACTGTCAGAAGGAAGAAATAGATGAAATTAGAAGATTGGGACAAAAATCAGGAAAAATAAGACCTATCGTTGTGTCTTTTACTAGTGTCGGCCGAAAACTAGACCTATTAAAACAAAAGAAATTATTAAAAGGATCTGCAATATATATAAAAGAAGATTTCTCCAAAAATGTCTTAGAAAAACGGAAACAATTACAAGAGGAGTTGAAACGTGAAAGGGAAGCTGGGAAGAATGTTTTCCTACGCTACGATAAGATAATTACAATTGAAAAAAATACGAAACACCATGATTCAGGAGATGAGGCAACACGAATACAAAAAAGACAATTACCAGAATCTCCCGAAAACGGTGAATATTTTAACAAAACGACTTCTTCCTCATTAAAACCAATCCAAAAGAAAAACAAGACAGGAAACATTGTATCATATCTCCGAAATAACCAAGACAACAAACAACCGAATAATTCAAGAAACGACGTTCCAAAAAACTAATATGCGACGCCCCTCCTCCCTCTTCGCTCCCATCACGGGTGGTCGCCGTGGGAGTTCAAGACCACAACCCTCCATCTAATAAAAAAATTGAAAATAACAGAAACTTAATAAACACAACTTGCAACAACAACAAATTCACGAAGAGCTGTATAAAACCTTCCACACTCTACATCTGTACCTACAACGCACGATCCCTATCAACAGATGAAAGGTTACTAGAGTTTAAAGAATCAATCAATGATATCAAGTATGACATAATAGGCCTATGTGAAGTAAGAAGAATGGGATACAATGTGTTAGAAGACTCCAAACATATACTCTGTTCCTACGGAGAAAGAAAAGGACAGCTAGGTGTGGGTTTTCTAATAAAAATCGAGCTAAAAAGATATTTTGAGAGTTTTCTAGGAATAACGGAACGAATCGGGGTTTTGAATTTAAAACTCGATAAGTACAGAGTATCCATTATTCAGGTTCACTTGCCAACTTGCGATGCGTCACAACAAGACATTGAAATTTTTTATAAAACGCTACAAGAGACGATAGATAAATCCGAAAAACACCTAATTGTAATGGGCGATTTTAACGCTCGCATTGGTCAACGAAAATCAAATGAAAATACTATCATGGGACCTACATCTTTCGGTACAAGAGACAAAAGAGGAGAAAGACTTATCCAATTCAGTCTTGAAAATAATCTTTCGATAATTAACAGCTTATTTAAGAAGAAATCAAACTATCTATGGACCTGGTTATCACCAAAAAAGAAGAAAAGTCAAATTGACTATATAACATCGAACGTAAAATATAAATTTACCAATATAGAAATACTAAACCAGTTTGGATTTCCCAGTGACCATAGACTAATACGCAGTACTTTCAACATTGAATTAAAAAAACGAACCAGATCCAAATATATAAATACAGAACACAGACTTAAAAGTAAACAAAACGAACTAGCATTCCTACAATGTTTAGAACAAAAACTCTGCAACATATACACAACAGAAACAGACGACATTGAATCCAGTTATCAAAAAATAAAATCGGCTATCGTTAACAGCATACCACAAAAACAAGAAAGCTCTCACAAAAACATTAACTTTCTCTCGGCCTCTACAAAAGACATGATTAAGAGAAGAAATGAATTAAAAAATCAACACTATCTAAACAGAGAAGAAAAACTAGAACTCAAGACTCTATATAAATCAATCTATAAACAGATTAAAAAGGAACGTAAAGAATACAGATTAAAAAAGATAGAACAACACCTACAACATTCAGGAAGCCTAAAAAAAGCCTACAAAGAACTTACTACGTCAAAAGATTGGATACCATGTTTAAAAAGAAAAACAAAGCTCACCCACTCTAGACAAGAAATTATTCAAACTGCAACGGAATTTTATCAAAACTTATACGAGCAGAATCACTCACTACCTACAATAAATAGCTTGACACAGACTAACACCGAAGAAACGGAAAAATTTACACAGATTGAAATCTATAAAGAACTAGAAAGATTGAAAGATGCTAAAACCAGTGGCCCGGATAAGATCTCGAACGAAATATTAAAAATCGGAAAAACACTACTGTCCGCGCCGCTAACAATATTGTTCAATAAAATATTAGAAGACAAAACAATCCCTAAGGAGTGGGCCGAGTCGGATATCATCCTGCTTTATAAGAAAGGAGACCCTACTAATATTAACAACTATAGACCCATCAGCTTACAACCGTGTCTATATAAAATTTTAGCGACAGGCCTAGAAAGACGACTCTCGAAAATAACCGACCAGCACCAACCATTCGAACAAGCGGGCTTTAGGAAAGGATTTTCAACGACTGACCACATACACGTACTCGACCAAGTAATAGAAAAATATAGAGAACATAACAGATATTTATACCTAGCGTTTATTGATTATGCCAAAGCGTTCGATTCTATATCACACGACTGTATGTGGGCAGCTCTACGAGAGTATGGAGCGCCATCTGACATGATACAACTGATTCAGGACATTTACTGTAAAAGTGTCAGTAGAGTCAAATTAGACCGAATTGGAGCCGACATAAAAATTAATCGTGGGGTGAGACAGGGAGATCCTCTCTCACCGAGAATATTTATACTCGTACTTCAGTATATCATGAAAAATCTAAACTGGAATAAAAAAGGTATACTTATGAATGGCTCCTACCTAAGTAATTTGAGATTCGCAGACGATATTGTACTGTTCTCCGAATCAGCGACTCAACTGGAAAAAATGATTAATGAACTTAACTTCTACAGCAAAAAAATTGGACTAGAACTAAATAAAGACAAAACGAAAATAATGACAAACCACACAAGAAAAACCATAACAGTCGAAGGGACTATCATAGAATACGTCGAAAAATATGTGTATCTCGGGAAACAGATGTCATTTAAAAATTCCAGACACCATGAAGAAATCGAAAGGAGAGTCCAATTAACATGGAACAAATTCTGGTCATTCAAAGAAATCCTGAAATCAGACACAGATTTATATTTTAAGAAGAAAATCATGGACTCTTGTCTATTGCCCTGCCTCTCATATGGTAGTCAAACATGGATTTACAACAAATATACATCCAACAAAATACAAACAACTCAAAGAGCTATGGAGAGGAGTATACTAAAGATAAAAAGAAGAGATAAAGTAAGGAATACAAAAATTAGAAAAAGAACAAAAATTATCGATGCTCTACACCATTGTAAAAAGTTAAAATGGAAGTGGGCGGGGCACTTATCAAGAATGTCAGACGACAAATGGACAAAAGTGGCTACTGTTTGGAAAGGACCGGTGGGAAAGAGAAACAGAGGTAGACCAGCAGAGAGATGGGAAGATGAAATTAAAGAAATAGCAGGAAAAGATTGGCTAGACAAATCAAGAGATAGAAAGAATTGGAGAACGATGGAGGAGGCCTTTACTCAAAAAGAGGTCCTCGAATGAACAATTTTTAATTTTTAAGTTTTTTTTTTTTTTTTTTTTTTTTTTTTTTGAATTAGTTTAATTTTTAAACTTTTTTCATAATACTTATCTATTTAGTTTTAAACTTATTATTATTACGTGTTTTATAAGTATCATTCACAGGATAAATAAAGGCTAAAATAAATAAATAAATAAGGGCAGAAAAAAGACAACAATTGTAGGTACTCTACTAGGTCTCTATTTATAACTAAACTAGCTGACCCGGCGAACTTTGTTCCGCCTTAAAGGCAATAAATAGCATTTTTTTTTAATCGAACGGGATAAAAAGTATCCTATGTCCTTCTCCTGGCTCTAAACTACCTCCCTGCCAATTTTCAGATAAATCGGTTCAGCCGTTCTTGAGTTATAAGTGGAGTAACTAACACGACTTTCTTTTATATATATAGATAGTATCAATTTTAAAGAGTTTCGCTAAAGCTTTTGAAGAGTTAGTAATTTCTTGCAAAATTACCTACTAACTTTTGCTAAACCGTTTACGAGAAAACTCTAACAATACTGAGGCGATGTTGAGACGATTGAGTTGTAGAATACGTGCCCTGTTAGAAAGAAAAAGATTTATGTCCGTAATATTTTAGCACAACATTCATTAAGATATTTACTTATTAAGAAGTTATTTTTTAAAATGTATTAGCAGTGTTGTGGCATGTAAAAATGTATTTGTTTGTAACTTTCGTTGATAAACCTTTTAAGTTGTCAACACAAAATGCCAGTGTAATAGATAACGCCGTTAGACTTTTTGTTAAACAGAAACTATATTGCTAATTACGAGGAATTAAGTTCAGCAGTAGACGAATAAGGGCTGAAATTATGATGATGACAGTTGAGAACTCTTTACAATACTTATAATAATATGTAAAGTTTAACTTACAATAGGCCAGCAGAAGTTATTTAATTGAAACCTATTTAAATGAAAGTTATTTAAATGAATAAGATATTTGAAAGGTGTTAGGATCTTTGCATAAACATCCAACGGAAACGGACATTGTCCTTTCATAACAAGCACGACTTATCGACTCTAAAATGAATTTTCGAAACTCGTCAACGATTTCGAAAATCCCAACCTACTGCAGCCACTCGGTTTGTCATTTTAGATCCGTGATGCATTGCGACAAACATCGTTAAAATATTACTCAATTATAATAACTATGTACTCTGCGATGCAATGTGTCAATAGGAGTTCTAAGTGAAGATGATTTTTTGAAACATTCTTCATAAGTGATTGACGATTGACCAGTCAAGGCCATTATAATTTGTACTTACATTAGAACGGGACAGGCTTGAGTGTGCAGTTGTTTTGATAGCGTACGTAGACCAATTGATGATGCACCTACTTGTCTAATGAGTAGGTATTGCGGGCTGAGTATTTGGACCCGAAAATTAAAGCGTCTCATCAGACGGTCTTGCGTGATGCCAATCAAACTATATATGCAACACTTTCTTGTATACCCCTCTCGCCCAAATAGCTGTAGGTAGGTATATCTCGCACCTATTACTCCGAAGTCATTTTTATGACTGCCAGAATCTTTTCATGCACTTTACCGTAAGCACGGTCATTAAGAAGGTGGGTGGGTACTGTTACTATTTCCATACAAACATAAAACCAAAATAGAATTATGAAAAATTAAGATTTCTACCTTAATATCGGTATTATTCGGATTAAGATTTTATTTTTATAGGATCCCCACCACAAGGTTTTCCAAAATATTCATTCGAAATAAAATAAAACTGAGCTACATTTCGTTCATTTTACCAGCGTTAATTACTAGTTTACATCTCATTTGTTTTATATTATTCCCAATAATAGTAATTTATGCTGTAAAAATGAACGAAATGTATCTCCGTTTTATTTCATTTCGAATGAATATTTTGAAAAACCTTGTTGTGGCTCTGTAAAAATAAAATCTTAATCCGAATAATACCGATATTAGGGTAGAAAACTAAATTTTTCATAATTTTATTTTGGTATTATGTTTGTATGGAAATTAGAGATGGGCCGACTAGGGGTTCTGCCGACTAGCAGACTAGCCGACTAGTCGGTTCCAAAATTGCCGACTAGTCGGCCGACTAGTCGGCAATGCAGATCATTATAATTCCCAGATATTTGGGTTAATCATGACCGCTCGGCGAGTGTTGGTATTTTGGATAAATTTGCACTTCGATAGCTGTAACGAAACTTCCAAAAAATGTTGAAATAAAAATAAAAGTTGGAAAAAAAATATTCATGGAGCTGAGGCATAGTTATGCCATTTTAGATGTTTGATGTTAAGATGCTGTATGTAGGCTATAACGTGTTTTGTATTCGTTTTTCTGACTATCCACCTTCTTACTGTACTATTAATTCAATTAAATATTAGTTTTATTGCATAATTGTTAGTTGACGACTAGTCGGCACTGCCGACTAGTCGGTTGAACTGCCGACTAGTCGGCTTTCCCGACTAGTCAGCGACTAGTCGGCCCATCTCTAATGGAAATGGTAACAGTACCACCCACCTTCTTAATGTGCAGATTACTTAGGGATTTTGCACATATTACCTAGTTAATGTGCACTCTAACTGGTTTACGCAGATTATCGATAACAGATAATACTATTTGAGAGTTATGAGTAACGTAGGTAATATCGTATAGTCGAGTCGTACTGTGAAAACCATTAACAAACTTAATTAGAACGAATTTTATGAAGAAATCTGTTTTAATTTTACTGTTGTAAATTACAAACATAATACCAAAATAAAATTATGAAAAATTTAGTTTTCTACCCTAATATCGGTATTATTCGGATTAAGATTTTATTTTTACAGAGCCACAACAAGGTTTTTCAATATATTCATTCGAAATAAAATAAAACTGAGCTACATTTCGTTCATTTTACCAGCGTTAATTACTAGTTTACATCTCATTTGTTTTATATTATTCCCAATAAATAGTAATTTATGCTGTAAAAATGAACGAAATGTATCTCCGTTTTATTTCATTTCGAATGAATATTTTGAAAAACCTTGTTGTGGCTCTGTAAAAATAAAATCTTAATCCGAATAATACCGATATTAGGGTAGAAAACTAAATTTTTCATAATTTTATTTTGGTATTATGTTTGTATGGAAATTAGAGATGGGCCGACTAGGGGTTCTGCCGACTAGCAGACTAGCCGACTAGTCGGTTCCAAAATTGCCGACTAGTCGGCCGACTAGTCGGCAATGCAGATCATTATAATTCCCAGATATTTGGGTTAATCATGACCGCTCGGCGAGTGTTGGTATTTTGGATAAATTTGCACTTCGATAGCTGTAACGAAACTTCCAAAAAATGTTGAAATAAAAATAAAAGTTGGAAAAAAAATATTCATGGAGCTGAGGCATAGTTATGCCATTTTAGATGTTTGATGTTAAGATGCTGTATGTAGGCTATAACGTGTTTTGTATTCGTTTTTCTGACTATCCACCTTCTTACTGTACTATTAATTCAATTAAATATTAGTTTTATTGCATAATTGTTAGTTGACGACTAGTCGGCATGATTTGCCGACTAGTCGGCACTGCCGACTAGTCGGTTGAACTGCCGACTAGTCGGCTTTCCCGACTAGTCGGCGACTAGTCGGCCCATCTCTAATGGAAATGGTAACAGTACCACCCACCTTCTTAATGTGCAGATTACTTAGGGATTTTGCACATATTACCTAGTTAATGTGCACTCTAACTGGTTTACGCAGATTATCGATAACAGATAATACTATTTGAGAGTTATGAGTAACGTAGGTAATATCGTATAGTCGAGTCGTACTGTGAAAACCATTAACAAACTTAATTAGAACGAATTTTATGAAGAAATCTGTTTTAATTTTACTATTGTTATTCCTAGGTTAAGTACCTGCATCAAGTTCAGAAACTATGAAACTACAATGAGAAACCGTGTAAAGTTATTTTCTCATCTCAAACAACAAATGTTCATAATAATTTTGTAACGTAGTTCCGAAGCCTACTCAAAATAATGATGCATTAAAATAATGTGCGAAAACATTAAGAAATCTGATAACCCCATATTCTCCCATAGGAATAAGCCTGCCCTTCACCTCCTTTGACTTTTTGTCCACACAAAGGTTGTCTGGAAGAGATACTCGTAGCTATAAGCGATAAGGTCACCCTTTGTGCCACCTAAAGTTGTTTTTGTTTTACTTATTGTTTTGTACAACAATAAAGAATAGGTATTATTTAGATTATGATTATGACTACAAAGGATTGAAAAAGTCTACTGAAAACAAAAAATCGAAATTAAGTTATTACTTTAATTAAACACTTTAGAGAATCCCTACTAACAAATTTGTCTGTCTGCCCGTATGTCTACTTACCTATTACATTTTCACGCCTATACCAATGGACCGATTTTGATGAATTTCCGTATGGACATAGATGCAACCTCGTTCTTCTCCTAACTAAGGACTAACGCGGGTGAAACCGTGGGGCGCAGCTAGTAGAATATAATGCTTATTTACCCAAACGTGTCTTATGTAAATAACAAAGTAGAGTTTTTGTCAGTTTGCTAAAACAATGTTATATAACTCCTAAAAAGTTTTCTTTCAAGTTCCATTGTAGTTATTGCAAAATTCTGTTGACCTCACGTATGGGACAATAGATCTATAAATAAACTTCTACTTAGAAAGAATGAGCAGTTTCAAATATACTGAGTTTGTATTTAGCTATTTTAAAGTAGGTAGGTACCTAACGTTTGTAAGCACTTCAAAAAATATTTAATACGAAGCCTAAAACAATAGGATATTGTTTTCAAACTTACATAGGTAGTTATTTTGACTACAAATATTATAAATTGACGTGGTACCTATTTATCGTGTTTTAATAACGTTTAACGAAGTTCGATATTTCGCCAGACAAATTAAAACAAAACAATTTACGCGGACAAATTTAAACATGGTAAATACCCCGTTATTTAATTATATTAGTGATGGGATATTGTGGTTTTACCCGACTGCCGAAGGAATATTTATTACATCCCATTTTTACATACTCCACAATATACTTTTCGTCTAAAGAACACTATTAATTGATTTTTGACTTAAATAAAATAAATGGAGTAGGTTAGGTACCCATTTAATATGCGTAGATACCTTATCTATCTTTTAAATTATGTAATGGAAGAAGGTCCTAAAGGTAAGCCTGCAAACGATTCAAGCAAAAACGGACAACTGAGTTTGCGACGTCTATCTGCCTGAATGTAGATACCTAACACAAAGATATAGTTCGTCACGTCACGTCATCGACATTAAAGCTCAATGGTGTAACACCAATTTCCACGTACATCCGACGCGCACGGTCACTCGCCAACACATAATATTTAGCAACACAGCTCTCCGCGGCGCGGCGCGGGCGGCACAGTACAATGCGTACTTTCACCGCTCTCGGTGCGCGAGAGCATCTTCCTCGCCTACTTACACCGGTCGCTCTATGCTCAATTAGCTATAAATATTTCACACATTAACGTTTCCAATCTCTCGGTTAAGACTGCTGATCTTGTAGTTTAATTGTCGGTTTTAGTCTCATCGGATTTCAGACATTATGGGAATAGTACGTTTTAAGAATTGTCCTTTCTGGAATATGTAGGTACATTTCAACACTCAGAGTACCAAGTACCAAGTAACAATAATGCAATAAAACCAATATTTATTGCATTAGTAGTGCAGTTAGAAGGTGGGTAGTCAGAAAAACGTTAACAAAACGTCATAGCCGACATCCATCATCTAAACATCATACATCTAAAATGTTATTACTTAGCCTCAGCTCCATTCAATTTTTTTTTCCAACTTTTATTTTTTTATCATTTTTTGGAAGTTTCGCAACAGCTTTTGAAGTGCAAATTTATCCATAAATACCAACAATCGCCGAGTGATCATGATTAACCCAAATATCTCGAAATTATAATGATCTGCGTTGCCGACTAGTCGGCAATTTTGGAACCGACTAGTCGGCTAGTCGGCAGAACCCATCTCTACTCAAGAGTGCAAAAATGGAGCTCCAGAGCAGGATATTAGAGGATATGACACGTGTTTTATTTCCCATTCATTTGACTTGACAATAATCCTTATATCTACTAAGAATCTGTGGCGCGTCGTGCGAAAGCGCGACTGCAATGCAGAAGGTTGCGGGTTCAATTCCCGCCGGGTGCAAATATTTATGCTTAAAAAAATATTTGTGTCTGGTCTGGGTGTTCCCCTATGTATTATATGTATGTATTTACAAAAGAAAAATAAATATAAGTATTATATCCGTTGTCTAGTCACCATAACACAAGCTTAGTCGCTTACTACGGGGCTAGATGGCGCTGTGTGTTGTTCAGATTATTTATTTATAATTTATTGTTATGAAATATTTTTTTTAATCATCAAAATCGACTCTGCATTTTCCGAGCGTCATTGGACGACTATTCCAAACCCTTCACCCTTTAGCCCGAGTCTAAAAGTATATAGCTACGGTGTCGTCTGCCCGTTCGTTAAAAGCGACCATCAGGAGCGACTTCTCACCACTCACCACCGACCGGCCTAAGTTGTAGCGCCAACCGGACTCGTCCGTGTTCTGATACATAGACCAGTGCAGCCATTAAAGAAGGCAGGTCAAATCTGGTTAAACTGTCGTCTTCCTATCTACGAGATGAGCGTGATATTTCTTTGACCATATCATCACTTACCATCAAGTGAGATATCAGATAGGTAGTGGTCAAACGCTATCTTTTATAGAGAAACGTAAAAAAAAACAATCGTCGGATTTGGCTAAAATTTGGCATTCAAGTAAAAAATACATGATGTAAGCATTCTTACGGGAGAAACCGAGAAACACAGCTAGACCTTTAAGTAGTTATATGAATTATATTCAGAATGGTTATAAATTCCATGATTAAGAAGCATAAAATTGTTTTTGTTTATAATTAAAATACATGTTTATGGAAAATAGGTACCTACATACGTATATTAACTAATTTATGGCGAAAACGTTTATAATGTTTATTTACTAAGTAGGTAATTATCATAATTAAAACATCATTAAAATATGATAAATAATCAACAAGAGTTTGTAAAAATGCCTACACCCCGTAGAGCAAAAGATTTAGAGCCAACCAACGACGTCAAAATTAGCGATATTTTTTTAGTATTTTTAAACGTTGCATGTAGTATCCATGTTAGATCATAATTAGATTCTATATTGAGTTTTTGTTATGCAATTTGTTAATTAAAATAGACGCTAGATGTTAATCTTTTGACGTTTGATTTATATGTGCAAAATAAGCACTGACCCGAGCAAAATACATTTACCAGCACTCGTACCTCGATATGGGATAGGAAGCATGATAATTTAGAGCTATGCTCTTTTTGTTCTCTCCTCTATTTTGAGTGTCAAAAAGCAAGGTTAGTTGAGTGAGTCAGATCAATTTAATCCAATCCAATCAGATCATCAATTTTCTCGACCTCCTTTAGAAGGAAAGGTTTCGGCAATGGTTTCTTTTTACTCGTAGTATTTGTGTATTGGTATTTTTAGTTTATAATAACTGTGGTATTTTAACTAGTTATTCTATTGCTTTTGAAAAAATGCTTTTAAAAACTTTAGTACCCGGCGGGATTCGAACCCGCGACTATTGGTTCCGAACCAACGCGTTAAACCGCTTCGCCACGGGTAGCCCTCCAGCCGGGTCGAATTTAAGAAAGCACCTCTTCGTTCCTTCTTCTGCTTAGTTATTATATTTTCTCAACGTGTCCAGTATTATACCGTATAGCCAAACAGGCACTAATTAATTTTAAGGTTTTCTGGAAGAAATTGCTTTAAGATATAACGCCGCCTATTTGTACAATTTTTGTTTATGCTTTTTTCGTTTTATGTTATTGTCCGTTTTGCAAATAAATAAATAATCTATTTATCTTTAGGCGCCTATTACATTACAATTAAATATTTTCCTTCTTGCCAGCATTACCTAAAAATTTGTATAACTAGCTACGTCCCGCGGTTTCACCCCCGTTTGTCCCGATCCCGTGGGAATATCGGGATCAAAGGTAGCTTATGTTACTCAGGGTGAATGTAGCTTTCTAATGGCGAAAGAATTTTTGAAATCGGTC
This sequence comes from Idaea biselata, assembly GCA_958496205.1. NCBI lineage: Eukaryota > Metazoa > Arthropoda > Insecta > Lepidoptera > Geometridae > Idaea > Idaea biselata. The sequence goes on along the minus strand of OY292397.1, from coordinate 30,587,632 downwards.
CAGTAGTTTTTGTATTTATTCATAACACACACAAAAATACAAATCTTTCCTCTTTAAAATATTAGTATTGAGTACAGAAGTATAAATACTTAAACTTAGTACCTATATCCAAGGCACTAATAAAAAAACTACTTAACTAACTTAAAAGTAAAAGTAGCATTAAGAACTTACAACATACATCTGAATTTCAAACGAACCGTGATGCTGCTTCATCTAATCTCGGATAATATTACCTTAACGGTATTAAGTGATTGCGTTAGTTAGGCAATACATACGTATCTTATATTACCTATTACGTCGAAATATGCTAATATTTGACCGACTTTAAAATGGATGTGGAAGTGACTAACCAGCTAATCACTTGACCGTCTATTGGGGCAAGTGCTTTTTTGAGAAATGTATTTTTAAGTCATCGTGGAATTTGGCACGACACACTAAAATGCTAGCTTGCAAAAATGACTGGTGCTAAAGGAGTACTTACTCGCTTGGTGAGAGGTTTCGGACACGGCTTGTTGGCCATCCATGTATCCAATCCACTCACGGGTCTATGTCGTATACTAGTGGACTCTAGTGTCCATGTTCGTCCTATATCCAACTTTTCACATTGTTTTCAACTAAAGCCGAACTTCATAATAGTATTATGTATGAGTGGCAGATCAATTAAATTTTCATTTCATTAGACTTCAGAGTGTGCGCTCACCGCCGATGATTCCTCTTCACCGAGCGATGTTCCCGGTATCATCCCTGCCGAAAGGCCGCCGCTCAGTATTTATTCATTTATGTAGTTTAGTATGTAAGTCCATACCTGCTGCAAAATAGTTCTGGCAAAGTTTTTACGGCCGGCCGACAGCCTGACACCAACCTTCCTTGGAACTAAGAAGTATACCCGCCACCGCGTGGGGTGAACTCCAGGTTCGCTAGTCATCCCCGGATCTCTTAGTCAAAATGTTGGCCATCAAGTGGGGACGGTATTACATAGATAGACAGATAGATAACAACTTTATTGCACCGAAAAATTACGAAACACATTTTTTAAAACAAAAACTTAAAGCTAATCATAAGAACACAATGGGCTCTTTCTTATCTTCTTATTTCTTATTTCTAAATCTTTCCCCATTACAGTCGGAGTCCACCAAGGATCCGTCCTAAGTCCGTTTCTGTTTAGCGTAATACTGGACGCACTGTCCGTAGTCATCCGAGACGCACACGAGCAGCCCCCGTGGATGCTCATGTATGCTGATGATATTGCGCTAGCGGACTCGGATAAGGGACGACTTGGAAGGCGTGTAAATGCGTGGAAAGAGTCACTTGAGAATGGCGGTTTGCAACTCAACGTAGCGAAGACCGAATACTTGGCTAGCAATACCACAGATCCCACACCTGTCTGCGTAGACGGTCACATGGTCGAGCGGACAGACCAGTTTAAGTACTTGGGATCTGTGCTTCACGAGTCCGGCGACATCGATTGCGACGTCAAGTCCCGCATTTCGGCAGCTTGGGCCAAGTGGCGAGAGGTAACTGGTGTCATCTGTGACCCGAAAATGCCGGTTAAACTGAAGGGGCAGGTCTATAAAACGATCATTAGACCTGTCCTTTTGTATGGTAGTGAGGCGTGGCCATTGCTTGAGCGACATAAGCAGGAGCTGCGTGTCACGGAGATGAAGATGCTGCGCTGGATGTGTGGAGTGACGCGAAAAGACCGCGTCAGAAACTCCCGCATCAGGGGCAGCCTTCATGTCCGAGACATTGCAGACAAACTGCAAGAATGCCGCTTACGGTGGTACGGCCACGTTCTACGGAAACCGGCTAGTTACGTGGGAAACAAATGTCTTGCTATGGCGCCTCCGCCCGGCCGCGGCAGATTGGGAAGACCCAAGAAGTGCTGGCTTGACGTTGTAAGATCGGATATGCGTGCAAATGGCCTCACTACACGGGATGCCGAAGATCGTGCGAAGTGGAGACGTAAAAGTAGGAAAGCGGACCCCGGGCTCTCGAGAGAGATGCAACCGGGAACAACGCTCGGATGATGATGATAAGAACACAATGGGCGGCCTTATCGCTAAAAGCGATCTCTTTCAGGCAGCCTTTGTAACCTTTGATACATATATTGTTAGTTCAGTTTCGACATGGGGCTGGATTCCAACTTTTACGGCATCCAGATGAAGAGATGGGGTACCTTGTACCTAGCTATATTTATGCTAGGACTACACGGCTATATAATTAAACTGTGCCAACAGTTACCGAGTATTCATCAACTAAATAGGTAAATCAAGAAACTGCCTACCACTTCCATCTTCAACTCTTTACATGGCGATGAGTGATCCACATATGCGAAGTAGTTACGTACTGCGCAGGTAATCCTACGCAACGCGCGGTTCAGTGGAGCCTTATTATTGCACAATAGGACACGACATCGACAGCAGGCATTCGCGGTTTATTATGTAAAACAAGTAATACCTAACAGTGGTTGAATTAATCAGGATTTAAAGTTGTAGAATTCAGGACATGGGCGTGGTAGCGGACAACGAATCATTGTTATTATAACACAAGACCTACAAGAATTTTAAAGCGGCTTCCTTCTTATTCTTCTAACTAGCTCCGCCTAACCTGCTTTAGTCGCTGGTAAACTGAGGGGTGTCGGGCGAGTGACAGGCTCAGTACCTACGCGGTTGCAGTCTTTTATTGAATACCCGGGTTCTATTCGTTGCAACTGACAACAGCGACAGCAGCATCATTGGCTTTATAAAGGTCGTCATAGGGTCCAATGCGCACAGGTGTTAGAATACATTGCGTATTGTAGAAGGTACTCCATAGACTCGCATTAGGTCCCCAAACTTACAATGCTTATTAGACAACAAACAAACAGACAAAGTCTTTAAAAACATTTCTATCGTGTTTAGCTACCGATTTTAGTAAGACTTGTATATATTTTTTGAGCAACCCACTTTGGACACCGTGTCGGTGTAAAGACTACCACGTGGTTCATTGTTAATGGATTTCGAGATAGATATCTATAGATTCTCTTGATTAGAATAAAACCTAGGTACATAGATAGGTTTTAAGTACGTTACTAATAATGTGTGATCTGTGCGTCCATTTAAAATTTAAATTTTAAATCGGTGCCAATAATGCACCTAAAATTTGGGCATATTTGGCCAAACACTCTAAGATTCATATTTAATTTACCTACATTCATTTTCCCAGTCTTATTCGAGTAGGTAAGTTTAAAAAGCTTATAGCCAAGATTTTACAAATCGGAACTTCCACTTCAGCTACCTACTAAAAATCCATTTATCACATTTACCAAGGCATCGTAAGAAGATGGTCATCACGATAAGAATAGAGCTCTATTAGGTAATGGTATCATCTCTTAGATAACTCAAGGTGTAATTTCATGTGTTCAATGGACCACTTTCGCTGCTGTAACCGGTCTCTGCTTTCTGATCCGGTACATCGTATTGTATCGACGTTGAAAGGTCGCGCGAGGTGAATGAAATTGTATAACTTCAATCGTTTTTTTGAGTAAATGTTGGTGAGTGATTCTTCACGGTCAGATTAATGGTTGGAGAATTGATAAGCATGATTAGATAGCATTAAGAGTAATGGATACCTACTCGTTTTCCATATAAACGTACTCGACTGTTTCCTCCCTTGATAAAGACATTAGAGCAAATATGTTTATGGTATAAAACCTATAACTGGCATGCCCCTACGTTATACGAAAAGTATGTAGTAGATCCGTTGTCTAGTACCTATAGTACAAGCCTAGTGCTTAGTTTGGAGCTAGATTTCGTTGTGTGAAACATTGTGCAATATTGTTTCCTACATATTGATGTAAGTAGTTATAAGACAAAAACTTCTTATAAAGCCTTAGTAGGTACCTACATTTTAGACAAAAATGTTTTATGACAATTTTTTGTGCTAAGCTGAAATAATAATAAACAAAATTCGATGAATTTGACGCCTAAGCGCTTTATACAATCATCGTTATCTGTAAGTCATGCACACACAACCACAGAATATACAATAGTACTACACAACAAACTTTTATTGGATAGGTAGGTATATCCATAACTACACAGACAGAATACCTAATAGACTAGCCTTCTTAACTATGCCAATAACCCGGATGCTTTCTCCGTTTGATAACCATTCCAATCTTCACTAAACACCCAAATGACTAAAGTAAATATCCTTATATAGAGAAATATACATAGGTATGTCTTACATAACAACTCACAACAACAAACGTTCACACTTTCTTATGAAACTGCACACAGACAGACGAACGAACGGTCTCATTGTCAAAGTGCATTTAAGTCTGCGCCCGCGCACGACGCATGACAATCAAGGTTTCCATAAAACGAAGAAAGTGTTAGGTATAGTTTACATATATAACTTTCATTACTTACTTTACGTATGTTTTATTGATGTTGGTAAGTTGCTTACAAACTATCAATTTTTAGCATGTCATTAGAATAAATAAAATAGATATTTTTAACGGCATGTTTTATGTAACTTTTTGTAAACGTTTAAATAAATAAATTTTGCTATAATGTTATAAATATTTTACTGGTAGATACTATTTATTATATATTCTATAACTTAAGTAGAAGTTCCTTTTCTACCTGTGGCCCCGGCATAGAATAGGGGTACCCCATCTCTTCCCGTGGATGTCGTAAAAACGACTAAGGGATCTGGGGGTTCTCCCCGCGCGGTCGCAGGCAAACTTCTTAGTCCCTAGAAGGATTGGTGTGGGGGAGGCGGCCAGCCGTAAAAATATTGCCAAATCTATTTTGGTCAATGATGACTTACCTACTGTGCCGACCCCAAATAATTCAGGGTTTTAGCGGAACCCAGGCTCCCAAGAGGTATGCAACGTCGCTGAAGCTGTAAACTGTACATACCTAGGTACAAACAACCGTGTAAGAATAGAGATACCTACTGACTCCATATTTTCAAACTTAGTATTGCAAAGAAAGTAAGTTGATATCAAATAGCCTGAAAAGGTGCTTTAAATCGACTATTGATAATTAAAACTACTGGATAGGTTTTGATGGAACGTCGTACCACATTAGGTATAAGCAGGAACATCATAAATCTTTTAGCTACATAGGCGCGATATTCCCAAATTAGCAAGTAAAACGGAACTACTGAAAAATGCAACTTATGTTATTATATAGGTATGAGCTAAAGATTCCAGCTTAGATGCGTAACTTAACGAAGTCAAGTCTAAGTCTAATGGACTTAATTTGTTTTCGTTAGTTAGTTACATAATGTTTTGTCTCAAAATGAAAGTAGTTTGATCAAAAGCATGAGATAGTTGTTTAACTACAATCTACAAGAACCGTAGGAATCACACTAAACATGCAATTGGTTATCGACCAATAACAAAGCTAAAGTTAGATATAAAACAAAACGTACGAGCATGGTCATGCACGGCTGATATAGGTTTTATGGTATAAACATATGTTCTCTAATGTCTTTCTCCATGGAGGAAACAGTAGACTTCTACTCTTCCTTCTCATCCGAGCGATGTTCCCGGTTGCATCCCTCTCGGGAGCCCGGGGTCCGCTAAACCCCAACTGTTTTTTTTTATTTGGGGTCGACGCAGTCGGCAATTCATCATTGAACATACCTTCTGCAATTAGATTTGGCAATCTTTTTTCGGCCGGCCTCCTGCCTGACTCCAAGCCTCTTAGGGATCAAGCCGTTTATCCGCCACCGCGCGAGTAGAACTTAAGGTTTTCTAATCTCTCTCAGATCCCTTAGTCGCCTTTTACGACACTCACGGGAAGAGATGGGGTAAACCTATTCTATTCTGGGGCTACACGGCTAAGGAAACAGTCGACTTCGTTTGTATGGAAAACGAGAAGTAACTTTTACGCTAAAGTTAATGTATCAATTAGGTTTGGAGATGTGTTAATTTTAACTTTGCAAAGAAACTCTAGCTAGAGAATCCAAGGAGGCATTAGTCGACTACGTTTGTAAAGTTTGTATGGAGAAAAGAGTAGGTACCTATTGTTTCCTCTTAAGCTATAAACACTTATGTATTTATTAAGTATGTGCATACGTAACAGACATAAGACAGTTGGTTGTGAGTGGTATATCTATCTGTGCATCTGCGAGCAGGAATGCGCTTTCATTCGCTGATGCGTCACGGACCGAATGCGGTGAGATTTGCGTCGCTCGATCTTCGGAGTAACCTACCTATCTGTATCTTAAGCATTTTGCACATACTGTATTGGTTTTAGGTAGGTATACTAGTTTTTAAGGTTCCGTACCTCAAAAGGTAAAAAAGGAAATCCTAAAAGATCACTCGCTTGTCCGTCTGTCTGTGGTTAACGTTTAAGGTGCTACAAGTCAAAATCGACCTGTGGTAATGGGGTGCCACGCGCAAAGCTGTTTGCAGAGGCGCTGGCATCGGATGATCTTTTTTTTTTTGATGATGGTCCTCCACCAATGGAAACGCCGAGTTTTTTTTTTATTCTTTCGGTCTCAGACCGATATGGCCAATTTGGCGCCGAGAGTTGTAAAAAACACATGTTTGACAGTTCTTAATTCAAACCTAAGATTAATCGACTCACGCCCTCTGCCGGGATAAAAAGTTAGTGTTCCTCTTAGTATTTTTAGCGGAAATCCGGTTTAATTCGAAACATATCAAACATTAGTCAATAAAAACTATACAACAGGTACTGATATTTAGAATTGGGCACTCCGGATAAATTTCAATTTCATGTCAAAACCATAACATCACAATAATCAACAATATACGAGTATAATAGACCACACCTACAGCACACATAAGTAAAAAGAAATTCGTGGAATTATGCTGTAGGTGTGGTCTGTTTTAGGTAAAGTGTAAGTGTAAGTAAGTGTCATCGTGTTTTTTGAGCTATACAAAAATGCTCCCATGTGGGGTTGCAATAAAATTCTTCGTCGCCATTTTTATGGTAGCCTTTCGCATATGTTTTGATATAGGTACCTACTACTTTATTTTTTGACACGTGAAACTGACTTAAAGTTGGCCTACATTTCTGGCAGACAAGCCATAACTGAACTTAACATTGTAAGATGTGTTATTATAAGTATTATGAATAATTGATTTCAATAGAACTTAGCAGTGATTGCATGATTTATATATCACACTCTTTACTGTCAGTATGGACATGAATCTAATAAAAATAACACTCAATTAGCTGTCATTTACCTTCTTTGCGTGTTTCGTTAAATATAAGGAATTCTAAAGTAATAATGCTCAGAATGCTCAGGCTAGCGGAAGACAATTGAAATACAAAGGCACGTATCTACGTGACCAGATAATTCTCTGCTCGCTACTTCTAATATTATTATAATTGTGAAAGTTTGTTTGTAAATGATACCTAAATAGTAAATACCTATTTTTTATTCCGTCGCCGATAAATGATATATTATCTAATTCATGCAATATGCTCCAGTTAAATTATAATGAGGAATATTTAATGTAGTATGTAATGCTAGTTTTAGTCTTCAGTGCACGCAATTCTCACTGTTTTCATATCATCTTTATACTTTTTTTAATTACACCTTTACATGATATGTGCATTAAGTCAGCAGTGATAATTGGGTAATGTTATTTAACCAAGTTAAGGGGTATTCATATAAGACCTTAACTGTAAATCCCTGTTTTCGTGTTCATCGAAAATGGATGTTTATTATTTCCTGAAGCAATGTTATTTAACATTTTTGTTCAAAGCGTTTGTAGGTGACATAATGACATTGCTTCCTACGTTTTGGTGTAGATTTTCGATGAATCTGACAGATATTTAAGTTTTGGTCTTGTAAACCCCGGGAGGACTTGTAAACCCCCCTTCATACATCAAGGGTAAAAATAATTAATGGAAAAAAGAGGTTTTTTCCATATCTAAACATTATCTGATTCGGGTGTACCTACCTCTAGACAACTAGGCCTAACCTCATTTATATTTTTCTAAATTTCATTTCTATTGTAATAAAATTAGAAGACGAGAAAAAAATCGTAGGAGCATGATTATGGAAGATATAGGTTTCATGGCATAAACATTATGAAACAGATTTGCTCTAATGTCTTTATAGAGGTCAGTCAGTCGACTACGATTGTATGGAGAACGAGGAGGTATCCTTTCCTCTTAAGGCAGGCCATAAATCGTCTGCAAGTTTTGGTAAACCGGTGACTAAATTACCCAAAACTGTGTCGCGTTTGCGTTATTGTCGGATGAAGTCATTTGACTTTTCAATTTAAAACGGATAAATAAATGGAATAGGTTAATAATACTTCGCGGTAAAAGTTGCATAAGAATTTCAGAACTCGCAAACCACAGCATATCTGATTGATTGTCAAGTCGTTAGGCAATAGAACGACAGCTGGCTTAGAGAAAAAAAACCGGTCAAGTGCTAGTCGTACTCGCGCGCCGAGGGTTCCGTACCTACCCATTATACCGCCATAAGATATTAAGTGCTACATCAGCTAGTCCTCTGAATTGTATGGGCGTCGATACAACTCAGAGAACTCTCAGAGCAAAACTACTTCGAGTAGTATATTATAGGCACCTATTTATCCACTTATTAAAAACACTTTATTTCATCTTTTTCAGTTAGACAATGAGTATGATAGAAGACGGCAAGTGCAAGCCCAACTCGGTCACCCCGGCTTCAATGAGCACCAAACGAGGTTCGGTCTGAACTCTCCGCTGCAGACCTTCCAGGGCCCGCCGAGTCTTCAAGCCGGACCGTCACCGACGTCACTTGTGCAGTTCCCACCACAGACGTTCCCGCAAACACAACAGCAGTTACAGCCGCCCTACGTTCCCCAATTCAACACCTTACTTCCTACCCAAAATTACCAACCTAATCTGCAAAATAATATCCCCCTGTCAAATAACAATGCCTTCCAGTTTACTCCATCAGCAAACATCAACCAAGCTCCTCAACAGATTCTACAAAACTCCTTTACTCCCCAACAGCCGCTCAGGCAATTACCTCAATTGCCCCAACAACAGTTGCCTAATCAACAAACCATCCTGCCGCCAATTCCCACTTTACAATCATTCCAATCTAATATCCCTGTAGCTCAGAACGCACAAGCTTACAATCAACAACGCCAAGTTCCCAACAATCAACCAATCCCCCAACCAAGACCTACATCGCCGGCTTTCCTACCAACAGTAGCAGCACCGCAAAATCAACAGATATTCAGCAATCCTAGTCCGATCACCATCCAACCAGCACCGAACCTAGCTCCACAAAATCATAACCTCAACCTAAACAACGCCCAAATTCCCTTTCAACAAACTTTAGGCCAAAGTCCTGTGCTATCGAGCAACCAAAACTCCCAAATCCAAGACTATTTTGAGCAATCTAAAGAGAATTTGGAAAAGATTAAAGAGCTTCAAGAAAGGGCTAGAATAATTCAAAAACATCAAGAATTTGTGCAAAAACAACAGCAAAAACAGCAAGAGAAGGTAGAAAAATTGCACGAAGAGTTTGTTAGCAAACAAGCGACCAAATCTGTGCCTATTTACACAACAACGGAAAGTAATAGTTATGAAGACTATTACAACAGGAACCAGGAGAGACGAAGGCCCATTCATCCACATGAGTCAGACCTGTTTAGAAAAGCTCTCGAATTATACGAGAAAGAGCACCCTACAACTACGACTACAACCACTACTACCACCACAACGACGACTCCTCCACCTCCCACGTCGAGATATAAGCCCATTAGGCAAAGGACTAGGGCCAGGAACCCGCCCCAAGACAAGAACAAGCAAAAACTATACAACGACATCAAAAGTTTACTAGAGGAGAGTGAAACAAAAGGTTTCGATGACAGTCTTAGAGCAAAAAGTGCAGAGCTCCTCCAAAAACCCGATATTTTGAAGCAACTTAGGGTCGTGCTAGCAGAAAACCCTGAAGATTTTAATGAAAAGAATTTCACGTCTCGGGAAATTTCCTTGAACGGACAAAAATACGAGGTGATCAGGACAACGAATCCAAATTTGATACCAAAAGGAGCAATTACTGCCGATGGTTCAAATTTAGAACAATTAATGCAACAAGTACAGAAACATGAATCCCAGAAAGTGAATCGACTTTCGTTTGAAGATTTGACTAAAGGTGTTTTACCTCCAGGTGCTGACTTTGAACTAGTCAAACAAAACGAAAATGGAAATCTGGAAGAAGTACAGGCACCGACAGACCTTCAAAATAAGAAGAAAGTCACTTTTGTGTTTCTTGAGGAACAAGAAGATGGTTCCTTCAAAGTGAAAGGTGTTAAAGCCAACGGACAGCAAACTGAAGAGGGTCCCGAAGTTGAATCCATCCTAAATAAAATAAAGAAAGGAGAAATCCAGCTGCCTGGCAAACTATCAAATGGTGGCATTTTTGGGTCAACTACACCTAGTGCAGTTACAGATTTAAACGACTACGTAACCGCTTCGTCTTCACTTCCTCCCTCTAGCTATTCTAGTTACGTAACCGCTGCCAGTCACGGCTCTAGCGGCCATACTAACCCAATTTTCCATACGACATCAGCACCTACTTACAAGACTGTAAGGACAACCTACCAGCAAACGCAAACACCCACCCCTAACGATATATCAAGCACTGAAAGATATAACTTCGTCAAATCTAGCACTCCAACCTTTGAATACTCGACGGCAAGTCCGAACACAATTCGGCAAGAATTTAGGAGTACCTTTGCAAGCCCTACATACTCCACTGCTTCGCCCACATATAAAAACACACCCACCAGCGACTTAGTCGTAATCGGCTCCAGTACTGCTTTACCCAGCATCGGTATAGGACCTCACCAACACTTTTCCAAACCAACAAATCCAGGACTTGTGGATATCTTAAAGGAGAACGGACTTTTTGCCACAGCAAAATATTTAAAGCAATCTGGTTTGGACACGATCTTGAATGAGACTGGTCCGTATACTATTTTTGCACCAACAGATAAGGCATTTAGAACTCTGCTGGTACAACTTGGAGGTCCTGATAAAGCTGAAGAGAAATTCAGGGATAACCCAAGACTTCTAAGTGGAGTAAGTATTTAAATTGTAACACTATAGGGACTACTGTTCAATGCTCCAGTGCTCCTAATATCTAACCAAATCCTCTTTACTCCACAGCTTCTCCTGCACCACGTGATCCCTGGGGCCTTCGACATTGGATCCCTTCAAGATGAGATGACCGGCGTGTCCCTAGCAGGCACACAGCTCAGAGTTAACCAGTACGACATGCATGACGTCGAGTGGAACGAAGTTAGAGTTACGACCATCAATGGAGCAAGAGTCTTGGATGATAAAAAGGATATTCATATTCCTCAGGTAAGAAGACATTTCAATCTTCGAGATCAAAGCGCGATGTAAAGAAGTTTTATCCTAGAATAATTTTCAGTATTAACCTAACACTTATTGCCTCCTTTTTCAGGGTATAGCTCATGCAGTAGATCGCGTGATGTTTCCTCTACCAGTAGGCGATTTGGTTCAGACTTTGCAAGCAGATAGAGACAGGAGGTTCACCACTTTCCTCAAAGCCGTACATGCCAGCGGCTTTGAGAATACTCTTTCAGGTAAAACTCTTTTACATGAACATTCTAGAACTTGGTAGAAATAACTTATAGGCCTCATTCAATAAAAATACTGTTTTTCTCAAATTCCAATGGATTAGACCTCACAATTAGTAGTGCGCCAAGCTATTACTTCAAAGGTTGTGAGTTCGAATCCCATGGAAGAACATTAACAATAACAAGGTTCTCTTCTAGATACCTTTGCTTGCGTATTATGATCTAAAGTACTTTATCATGTCTTTAATTGTTTTTTTTTTTCAGAAAGCAAAACGTACACAGTTTTCGCGCCAACGGACACAGCGTTTGCGCGTCTCTCCCCCGCTGAAGTTTCCAGGTTTTCGGACAAGGCGGCCGCGAGGGCGCTAGTAGCGCGACATGTGCTTCCGGGAACTCTGTACAGCGCGGGAATGCGGTACTACCAGTTAAGGAATTCTATGGAAGACGCCAAGCCTTTGACGTTGCAGAAAAATGCAGGTACGCTAAAAAAAATACCTACCATAAAGAAATTAATGGAAAATAAATTAAGCCACTTTTCTTCGAAAGAGATGTTAGTCTAGTAGTAGTTGCAACGACTTTGATTCCGAGGGTCGAGGATTCGAATCCCGGCCGACCAATGTCTTTTCATCGTGAAGAAACCGACATGTCCTAGCACTCACCACGGTCCAAAGACATTCGCCAATCCGGAATAGTGGGCTAACAAAAAAAACTAATGCCGTCCTTCCACTGCGAGCGGAGCGGAGTTAAAAATGTGTCAGTTCAACATACAACGGTTGTTTTCATAGTCATACAACTTTCGCGCTATGGAAACAATCGTTGGATGTTAAACTGACACATTTTTAACTCCGCTCCGCTCGCAGTGGAAGGCCGGCATAACTTCTTAAGTAAGAAGACTTAAGAAGTTAAGAATACTTAAGAAGTCATTATCTAAGCCCCATTTGTCCACTGCCTCACATAGACCTCCATAGGCGTCATACGACGCCACAAACAGCGATCCCGAGCCGCCTCCATCCAACGACTCCCGAGACCGCTAGTGTCGTCGGTCCACCGAGTACCTACTCGGTATAATCTTAGTAGCTTTATCCATGTATGTTTTCTTCTGCAGGTCGCATCAAAGTGAACAATGCGCAAGTGATCACCCACAACATTCCGGCCACGAATGGCGTCATACACGCTGTCGACACTTTGCTGTAACCATCGAGCTTTATCTACCCTTAAAACTTACTGCTTGATTTGATGATAATGTGTGAAAAAGGTTAAAATTAATATTGTACCCTTGTCCGTACCCCTAGTAAGAGTTTTTTCATACAGCAAACGCTAATTACCCGGACGTTATGCAAAACTTCAGCTCTTACTCATTTACGAAACGAGTGTGTTAGTTTTTGTACACGAAAAAACTCGCGCTACGGGTACTGGAAAGGTTCGATAGTAGTAAAACCAGCGTCTAAGATTATTTTAGACAATAGGCCAGTGGGTGGTAAGAAGCCGTGGCTGAAGCCTCCCACCAAGTGATTGCTACTTTAGCATCCTCTAGCTAGGCCACGTGTGGGACAAGCGCAAAATTCCACGAAAGCAATATACTCTAAGAACACAATATGTTCAGTGAAAAATATAAGCATTTATAATTAAGTTTCTTCAAAAATCTAATCGAGCAGTAGATTTTATGTACCTTTATGTATTACTGCGTTATGTACAGACGCACTTTAGTACAACATAATCATGAATATTCTATTTTTATTTTAAGTGCTTAAGCCTGCACTAGGTGTTCATCGAAATATCTTAAAGGAAAAATACATCTATTCAAACACAACGCATAGTCAAAGTTGAGCGGGATGAGAAAACATGCCTAAGTTGCAGTAGATGGTAAAATGCATATGCAAAGATTCAGCGTGCGAATCACCGACGCCGATGGACTCATTGGTAAAGCCGCTACTCCCGGATTGAGTAAAGATGCGTTGTTGGTTCGAATCCCGCTCAGCGTCGACCATGCCTTGTGTTTTTTGTAAATGTATTTTTCCTTTAAAATATTTCTATAATCATGAATGTTGCGCCAAAGTGGGTCCAAACCCTTGTGTCATGAATTTCTCATACAATGTAACCTTGTAATCTGAATGAAATTAGTAGTTGTAAGACTGTAAATATAAATTAAGATAAGATTAATTATTTATATATTTGTGTTTTGTAAATAAATGAGATTATTCTTTTTTTGGGGTTTTCTTTTGTCCTAATTAGAGAAATAAACGTAAATTTCAAAGTTCTACTGACTGAATGATATATATTAGAGATGGGCCGACTAGTCGGCAACTAACAATTATACAATAAAACCAATATTTATTCAATTAGTAGTACAGTTTAGAAGGCGGGTAGTCAGAAAATCGTAAACAAAACACGTCATAGCTTACATACATCATCTAAACATCTAAAATGTCATAACTATGCCTCAGCTCCATTTTTTTTCCAACTATTATTTTTACTTCAACCATTTTTTCGAAGTTTCGCTACAGCTTTCGAAGTGCAAACTTATCCAAAAATAGCAAAAATCGCCGAGTGATCATGATTAACCCAAATATCTCGGAATTATAATGATCTGCATTGCCGACTAGTCGGCCGACTAGTCGGCTAGTCTGCTAGTCGGCAGAACCCCTAGTCGGCCCATCTCTAATATATATACTTACTTCGCACGGACAACCTAAACTGCAGATCCAAGAGACATGACTATTTGGGGACTGTATACAAACAAACAGAAATAGAACTTGAACTACAAACAATTTCCAAAAACCAACTACAGAAAATCTCACGAAAAATATTTATTACAATTCAATGTTTAAATAAAATACAGATTAAGTAGATATACTGTTAAAGGCATTTTGGTTAAAAATAAGGGTAGGTACTCACACAAAACTCCTGCACACTTCATTTATTATAAGTAAGGCTCGCAAGCATCAATTTCAACTTGGCTATTTCTTCATCTTTCGCAGCCAATTCCTCTTTCAAAGACTTTATAGTATCATCTTTGTTTTCTGCCAAGTTTTTAAGTTCAACTAACAACTGGGCAGTGTCAAGTCGCTTGCTCGGCCGTCTCTGGACTAGTTTCCCGATGATGTGGGCTATTTTAGGGTAGTTAGCGGTGAGGTGGGCTGGTATCTGGCCCTTGCGGAGGTCGCTGATTGTCTTGACACGCTCCATGTCGGTGACGAAGGGCTCTACCATCTCGAGAAGTATTATACCAAGGCTGTACATGTCACTCTGTAATTGTAAAGACATTATAGAATTAATTTACTGGTCTAAAGTATTTTGATATTGAATCCCTCTAGTTTAATAAATGCGAAAGTTTAAGTGTTTGATTGTGTTTAAACTATGCAAAAACTACTGAACTTATTACAATGAAACTTGATATGCAGGCAGCAGGAGATCTGGATTACAATTTTTATCCCGATTTTCTTGCGGGATCGGGACTTACGCGGGTGAAACTGCGGGGCGCTGGTAGTAGTAATATAATTATGTCTGCTTCACGCAGTATCAGGTTTTAACCTTTGAATTTTATTAACAAAAGAAACTTGTTCAGCCAAGGGCAGCTTTGGCCTAAATTCTCATTTCTCAAAAATATCTGTGTTAAATCTTACCTTAGGATTGCATTGTCCTTCCAATTGTTCAGGCGCAGCATACAAATGAGTCCCCAAAGGACTATGAACCTGTTGCAGCGGACATGCCAGCCCAAAGTCACCCAACTGTACCAGCAGGCCTCCTTCACTCTCCTCCACAAACACATTACTAGGCTTAATGTCATGGTGGATAATACCACGAGAATGTATGTAATGAAGCCCTTTCACTAGCTGAGTAAACATGTTGATCAGTAAATCCATATGTGTAAATGAGACAGGGTAGTGGGAGTCCGGAGAATCAAGGCAAGAGTCATTAGAATCGCAGTGCTGCAATGACAAATCATCAGAGTTCTTTCGGGATAAGGACATTCTATTGTTCCTTTCATTAAGCCATTGCTTCAGGGTCTGTTGGCAGTATGTCATCTGTATGTAAAGTGTAGCCCATTTTAGATTAACCCGAGAACAGTTTTCATACTCTGTGTCGGTAAATAATTTGCAAACTGCGTTGTCTTCCTGCGCTGTGCTGTCTTCGTCACTCTCCGATTCTAGCTCATCGTTAGAAGTGGCAACGTCTTCAAAGCTGTTCGAATTTTTGAAAGAAATGACAAAGTCAGAGAGACTCTTTTCTTTCAAGAGTTCTTTCGAATTGTGTGTCTTGAATGAAGTTATAATGTTTGGATATGCTGATGATAATATGTTTGAGTTTATAGAAAATTCATCAGAGTCTGTATCCATGGGAATTTTCCGCTTTTTGTTTACAGTTGATTCTATCATCGGTTCCAACCAGGCTGCCTTGTAATTAACAATATTAGGATGATTTAGACTTGCAATAGTTTTGACTTCGGAAAGATGACTCATAATTGAATCGACATCCGATGATTTGATATAAACTTTCTTAACAGCATATTCCACACCATCTAGTCTGTGCTTTGCTTTAAAGACGCTGCCGAAACCACCACCAGCAATGAAGTACAGCTCTTCGAATTCTCTGTGATACCGAGACCATTCAAGACCGGATGGTTGAACGATGGGCCAGGTCCCAGACAGGCTTATGGGGATCTCGGAGCCACTGGCAACAGTCACAAGTTGGTATAAAGCTCGTTGGTACTGGCTTCTCATAGCTTCAAACTCTCCCATTGCATAAGAATCATCGATTAAGTGCATGCTGTACAGTTTCTCACATATGGTATTGTAGAGTTGGTTGGCACGAACATTGTCTTTTTCAAGCAGAGAGCATAGTTGCTTCACTAATGATTGGACTAATAGGCTGATAGGTGTTGTAGTAGCAGATTGGACGATGTCTATTTGTTTTATACTCTCATGAAGGGATTCTTGTTTGATTGATTCCAATCCTGAAAAAGTAGAGTAAATCTAGAGTTAAAAATCTATTTTTTTTATAATGGTTTGTTTATAAAGGAGAAAGACCTAGGACAGTACAAACAGTACTTATATTATTAGGATATAAATCCTAAAATATATAAGGTTATCTCCCAGCAAACCCAAATAAGGTTTTATTTAGTTTAAATATGTTCTAGAATATTCTAGACTCTAGAGTCAAGAGATCACAAAATATTGTTCAGCATGTTCAAAAAAAATCACAAGCATAAAATATCATAATAAATAACTATATTCTATAAATATATAATATTACTAGCTGCGTCCCGCGGTTTCACCCTCGTAAATCCCTATCCCGTGGGATTATCGGGATTCGGGATCAAAAGAAGCCTATGTTACTCAGGGCGAATATATGTAGCTTTCTAATGATGAAAGATTTCGATTACGCGATCGTACATCGTACGAGAGCCAAAAAGGTCGTATAAATACGATTTAAATCGTACGGTTGGCAACACTGCCTTGAACAGTGTAAAAAACTGCCATAAGCAGGCAATTCAACAATATATTTTTCATTTTTTAAATAGTTTGTCGATAACAACTGTACTATGCAATAAATTATGGGTTTTCTCTGTGATATACTATAAAGGTAGTAGAAAAAGTGTTACAAATCTTATTACGTATTTAGTTATGCTAGCATAGCATAACTAAATCTTTATTGATTAATGAGTGTAACTAAACTACATAATTAGTACATTCAGTATCATTAATGGCTGACGAAATAGTTACACTGAATTAACTGTTACTGCTGTTACTAACTTCGAGATTTATTATTTTATTATACAGGCTGATTCATACATTTTATAAGAAAAACAACCTAAGTATAAGTACAGGGTTTTCCGAGGGGGTATTAAGCCGAAAGGGGGTTGTTCTAGACGTCTAGTCGAAAAACTTTTTTTTCATGACTTGGAAATTCGAACTTTTTTTTCGAAAATTGTTAAGTTGTTTCACTGATGAAACAGCTGTTTTTGTAAATAATGGCAATTAATGTTTAGATTGTAGTGGACCAAACTAAATAAAAAGACACCTTAGGGCCAATGACCTCAAACTTTAAGAAACAGCTGATTTTCGCGTCAACTTTAAACTCAATATTTTCGAAAACCACCTCGAATTTCCAAAAGTCGTGAAACAAAAGTGGTTCGCCTAGGCCTCTAGAACAACCCCCTTTCGGTATTAAACGGAAAGGGGGTTGTTCTTCACTTTAAAAAAAACGTGTGGCACTTAGGGACTGCCGCGGTAAAGCTATTGCATGCAGCTCGACCGAGCTAACGCTCCGACGAGCCCAGGTAACCATGGAAACATCTATATACCTATACCTACATCTATATAGACATAACACCGTCATCTCATCATCCGAGCGTTGTTCCCGGTTGCATCTCTCGAGAGAGCCCGGGGTCCGGTTTCCTACGTTTACGTCTCCGTCATAGACATAACACCGTGGAAGAAAGTAATACGAAATTTTCACAAAATTTGCAATCGTTTGGCGCAGTGGTTAGACATCTGGAATTCAATGCCACAAAGCTAGTACGCTCAACGTATCGACGTTCGATCCCCTGACATGGTGGATGTTTTTGTTTACAAAAATTCTTGAATCACAATTAATTCTCAAGAAAAACGACATCTATAATAATTAGAATTACTATTACTTCAACTGAATAATTAGAAACTCAAAAAAAAAAATCGGCAGAGCTGACGCTTGGCTGATTGCTACATGGTAGGCGGAATGGGGGGTGTTAGGTTTTTTTCGTTACGAAATTTCTTCATTTAAAGCTCAAAGCCCGCGATAAAAATCTATGCAATAGCTTAAAATATTTCTAATGTAACAAGGCTTAAAACGCTTTCTAACATACTGTAACGCACCCTTAATTAAATAGTAACCACCCATCATTTACCACGTACTATGAAGCTTTCGTAAATTTTATTTACCATTCGAACACATACCCATCGCTGTGCAAAAGTCTACACTTAAACGGACGACCATGGAAGTATGTTGTTGAGCAGAAGAGAATCATGATAAAGTCTGTTTAGGTGTGGATTTTGCACAGCGGTAGGTAACTTATTGCATGCTTATTCGCATTATTATAAGTCTTTGTCAAAAATATAAAAAAAAAACAAAATCCGACTTCGAAAAAAAGACAAAACAATAAAAATAAGCTCTCCTACATACATTGCAACCGACTTATCTGTTATGTAAGCTGAAGTCGGGCAGCTTAACTCCATGCAATCTTTTTTTTACTTGGATAATGCGCCTTATGCTCTCTCTTGTTGGACCTACCATATGTTTATTAACCAAACCCCCACGGTGTCCCTTGCGGCGACCAGTGGGAATTCCTCGTGGACTACACCAACTCCGACAACGACGGCCTTTCCAAGCCTCATGTCTGCCCGAGAGACATTCCCTCTCCGTTTCCACTCCCTCGGCACGGTTACACCACCGTCTCGAGCCCCCAAAGTCGGTGATAAACCCCCCCGAGTTTACCACCAGAGGTTGAGGTGATTATTTATGGTGGTTGTCTTCCACCCGGCCCTTTTATTGCGAAAAGGACCCCCGAGCCCGCAGACGCGGGTTTGCGGGTTAGCTTGCAGCTACTGAGCCCCCCCACCACGGCACGATGGAGCACATCTGGAAGGTAAAACGTAACGTCGTGCCCCGGCACTTGGGACTCGAACGCGCAGGTGGCGAATCGGAAGCCGTCACTCGGCTCGCTAGGCCACCGTTCCTTAATAGGGGAATGCGCCGGTCCGTGATTCGAACGCGGTACCCTCGACTAGGAATCCAAACTACATGCAATTTGCATTTACCCAGTAAAACCATGCGATTTCAGCTATCATTTTATTTCCTTTTTAGTGCATTTTTGACTGACACTAAAAATTATCAAAATTGTAACCATAACTTTAATCATAGAGGAGTTTTCTGATGAGAAGGTGGTTTCAGTGGTCTATCAATTTGTACCTAGTTCTTTAAAAGCTGATAGAAGTCCAAAAATGAGTAATTTACTGTATTGTGGAAAGCTATTCTGCTCATCATTCCAAAGGTTCTCATCAGATCTTCACCAACAATTTGTGGGACCAACTCGGGACTCTCACTTTCCAAATCTAAAAAGAACTATCGAAATCGGACTTCGTATGCGGGCTGAATTGAGAAGCTCCCCCTTTTTTGAAGACGGTTAAAACCAACAATTATAAATAACTAGCTGACCCGACAGACGTTGTCCTGTCGTTTAGTATAAAAAAATAAAATTCATCAAAATCGGTTTAGCATTTTTTCTTTCATAAGAACCTTCTCCTGACAATAGCAAACACGACAAAAAAAGAATTATCGAAATCGGTCCAGCCGTTCACGCGTGATGTCGTGACAACGGGTTTCATTTTTATATATATAGATTAAGTATGTCCGAAGGATCCGAATATATGATGAGACTTTGGTATACGGTATTTTAGAAATTGCCGGATATCCGGTTTTTTAAATAACCTACCGGATATCCGGTTAATCATATATTGATTCCACACAACATACTTCTTCAATACAACATTCAAACTAATTAAGTAAAAGCAGAAAAAACACTTTATCCGGATAACTGGACAAAATATCCGGATAAAAAATAGCCTATATGTTAGTTAGTTAGTTTCGCTGAGCCTTTTTCCGCACTTAGCCTCACAATAGGGCCATTGTACGTGATTTCTTAGAAGGGTTAAGACGCCACGGGAGCCTACCCCGCATTGGCGAATATCCCATGCCTTCGGACCGTGGTTTATCCTAGGACATGTCGGTTTCCTCACGATGTTTTCCTTCACCGTAAGAGCGATGTTAATAGCGCACTTAAATTTTTCTTACGAAAAAGACATTGGTGCGCGGTCGGCCTGGATTCGAAACCACGACCTTCGGAATGAAAGTCGCGGTATCTACCACTAGACCAACACCGCTCTTAGCCTATATGTTAATCAGGGTCTAAAGCTATCTGCATACTAAATTTGGTTAAAATCGGATAAGCCGTTTCTGAGATAAGCGGGCACAAAGGCACATACAAACAGACAACCAGAAAAATAGGTTCTACTGCGTTAATAGATACCCATACAATTTATATATTTTTTATATCTTTCAAAAACAGACACCGCTGAGTTCCGATTTTATTATATGTATAGATAGTATGGTAGTTTAGGGTAGAAGTAGTGTAGGGTTGTAGGTTTTTTATATATAACGGGCAGGACAATGTCTGTTAGGTCAGCTAAGTCGTTTATAATAAAATCAAACAATGTATTTATTGAATGATGGTATTTGACTGCATTCGAAACATTATGTTTGATACCACAAAACCATAACAATAAACCACAATATTTATTCATTAATACACACTCATTAAGTAAACTTAAGTTTTTTTCTTTCTTTTTTTCTCCTATCTTGATCTCTCCTGCTGCTATCTGCAGTATAGTCTACAATGAGCAACATTATTGGCTGCCTTTGCTTGTAGTATGTCACGAATTATGAGAGGTGTCCTCTGACCCCATTCCTCAATCTTTGTCTTTCTTTATTTGAATCGATTTCGATTTCGTCACACTATGCCTCTTAAGTCTGTTGAACTGTACATCTTCATTTCAAATAAACTCAAGTAACTATAAATTTCTATTAATTTTTGTATGTAGCTCATAGACTAAGAGCCCGTGAACCGTTATTTTATAAAAGCTGAAAGTTTGTCAGGGCATGCTCCTATACACAGGTAAGAACGCTGGACTATTATGAAGTTGGCTTGTAGTGGCTTTGGCAGGTACAGACTTTCCTTTGTCTGGCAAGGGATTGGAACTGTCAAAAATGTCTGGCTAATGAGGAAACATCATCTACTTATTACCCAAGTATTATATATAAAAATCAGCTTTTATACTATAACGTAAGTAGAATTATAATTTCATGAACACCCGGGTGTTATTATTACTATAATTTTACTTACGTTATAGTATAAAAGCTGATTTTAGAGAGATTCAGAGAAGAATAAATAGACTATACGTACCTACCGGATTAACCACAATATTCAAGGTTGCAAAAAAAATTACAAACAATTTATTTATTTAAAATCGGTCCAGTAGTTTCGGAGATTACTCCCAATATACATAGATACATACATGTTACCAACGTTACCTCTTTATAATATTAGTATAGATTAAGTTTAATTCCCAAAATTGGATAGACCTTTGTTCGATAGAAATTCAATTTAATGCTCTAGACTCTAGACTCAAACACAACACAAGGGTACATACCAAAATCGAACGCCTTAATGGTGGTCAAAGCCTTCCACTTGTCCGGAGTTTCTTTATCCATTTTATTGTTTCTAAACATAATGTAAATAGCCCGTCCTTGCTTTCCTTGTTCACTAATATTTCAATAGTCGAAATGAAGCAGCCAAGACTTTAGCTCGCTAAAGTCCCTAAGCTCCATGTTTTATTCACAATTCCATTGCAATGAAGAAAGTGTTCAAAACAAAATAATACTAAAATCTCACAAAATTCCCAAAAAAACAATTAAATTGACGAAAATCGAGGAACAATCACGCAATCACAAATCAACACACTGTCAATCTGTCAAATACGTTCAACTGCCATTGTCAATTAGCTGTAACATTTTTTTTCTTTGTGTTATTTGGGCCTTGGGCATGTCTAATTCACGCAAAACTTAATGGCCCCTGTGATCTAGGCGCAGGTAGTTGCGCAGAACGCGAATTATAGATGCGCCAGGTAAAGGTACGGTCGTCGGGAGGGGACCGACCGGGACCCACCCCGCGTGTCGCTCGTTCCCCGCGACCATCCAGCAACGCACGCAGCTGCGTGAGTGCTACGTTCCTTGATCACAGGGGCCATTAAGTTTTGCGTGAACTATACCTTATTTTTATCGCTAGGATATGCCACCACAAGCGAATAGGAGTACCTAATTTTTTTTTTGATTCTGAAATCCATAGACTCGTGATAGAGTTCGCGCCAGACAAGTCTGCGCACCACTGCATAACATTGTGATTAGAGTTCGCGCCAGACAACATTAGGCACAGTTACCATTTCTAGTGCGCCTCGAACGGATAGCGATTAGTTCCGATTATGAACACGCGCAGAAAAAGGGTTCCGTATAGGTACCTCAAAAGGTAAAAATGATACCACGTATTAGACGCGACGAACGTATATATTATTAGACTAGTAGGTACTTAGTTCTGCAAACAGTAGACCTCGCGTTCACTATATTGGTTCTTCCGTACTCGGGGCGGATATTTCAAGCATCCTCCTTTGTTGGGGGTGGCACACGCAAAGCTGTGAGCAGATGGCGCTGGCATCAGATGATCTTTTTTTTTTTGTTGATGGTCCCCCACGAATGAAAACGCCGAGTTTTTTTTTTCTTTCGGTCTGAGACTGTTAAGGCCAATTTGGCGCCGAGAGTTGTAAAAAACACCTGTTTGACAGTTCTTAATTCAAACCTAAGATCATTCGACTAACGCCCTCTGCCGGGATAAAGAGTTAGTGTTCATCCTCCTCAAAACAAAATGCTCATAGAACCTGTACTTAGAACAAGTGTTTTCAAATTAGTAAAAAAATTCGACATGTAGTTATAGCAGTACCAACATACTGGCACAGAATACAAAAATAGTACATACTTACTGGCAAAAGCCAATTTTGGGAGACTTGAAGACAGACAGACAGAGACTTGGCTCGCTCGGTCAATTAAACATAGGTAGGTACCTACATACTTACATAGTAGGCATGAAAGAGTAACTAGGTATAGATAAATAAACGACAAGTGGGTATCAGATTTAGATATGCCTGGGTATTCATAATCGTTAATTAGGAAAAGTTTTATAACCCACATAAACATAGTACATTAGTATGTACCTAGAGTACCTACTTAGCATTCGATTGATTTAGGAAAATCCACAGGGAAAATCCATTTAATTTTTGTAATCCCGTTGTAATCTGTGATAAATAAATTAGAAAACCCTTATTTAGATAATATTATTATGATTATAATCTTTATTGGTGATTAATTAAGATAAGGTCTAAGATAACTAAGTCAATCAAAGTATTTAAGGCGTACTTTAATTTACTTTACCATTGAATAAAAAAATCGTACTCACCTCCACATACCTACTGACCCTATAATTAAATATGGCTGGTTTGGTGTTAGCTCTAATTCTTCTTGTGGGTAAGTTTAGTGGAAGAGTAAAATCTATCTACACTTTCTCCATACAAACTTTACAAACGTAGGCGACTGTTTCCTCCCTGGATAAAAGCTGGATAAAGATATATAAATATGTTTATGCCATATTACGTTTGTAAAGTTTGTATGGAGAAAATAGTAGGTAGACTTTGGCAATAAAGGGCAAGACTTTTGCATCTTGCCCTTTATTGCCAGTCTACCTAGTCTACTTTATGGGACTAGCATAGTAGTTTGGCTGCAGTTACTCGAATTCCACTATGGTTTTTAGAGTTCCGTACCCAAGGGGTAAAACGTACTCTATTACTGAGAATCCGCTGTCTTTCCGTCTGTCTGTCTGTCACCAGGCTGTATCCACAGTACACATAAGGTTTATGTACTGTGCTGTATCTCATGAACCGTGGTAGCGAAATCTAGACAGTTGAAACGTTCACAGGTGATGTATTTCTTTAGCCGCTATAACAACAAATACTAAAAAACAAAACTGGGGTACTTATATTTAAATAAAAAGGGGTAAGTATTTGTTATTATAGCGGCTCCAGAAAAACATCGTCTGTGAAATTAACAACTGTCTAGCTATCACGGTTCATGAGATACAGCCTGGTGACAGACAGACAGACGGAAAGACAGCGAAGTCTCAGTAATAGAGTATGTTTTACCCTAAAACAGACGATTCAAAACGTTCATAAGCTGTCGAATAAAAATATTTTGACTTTGCATCCATTAAGTGTTTTTTATTTTCCCCAGGGTTATGCTCTGCTGCCCCAAATAGCGGTCGCATCGTAGGCGGTGAGCCCACTTCGGTAGAACACTATCCTTCCATCGTGCAGATGGAGTTCTTCCGGAACAACGCTTGGGGACAGGCGTGTGCTGGCAGCATACTTAACGAAGTGTTTGTAGTGTCTGCAGCTCATTGTACCACAATGTGGTTTGATCCGTAAGTACCTTAGTATTACCAGTTCACCTAATAGTTGGTGTGTCTCGGGGCACAGAATAATTTTAATAATAATTAGTAAAGAACTACGTTACTCGGGGCTAGTATTAACCATTGTAGGTAGAGATCCCGGCCCGCGCGAACTATATACCTACCTACTAATAACGCGGGCATCAGTTATATTATAAAATTTCCATGTCACACTGTTAGTTACCGTACTCCTCCGAAACGGCTTTACCGATTTTTACCAAATTTTATATGCGTATTCAGTAGGTCTGAGAATCGGCTACTATCTATAATTTATAATAAGGCAAAACAACGTTTGCCGGGTCAGCTAGTTATTATATAACAATAATCTAGGTGATTGATTATATTTTTGCAATATGACACAACTCGATTCCCGGCTCGGAGAATCAAATTTGTAGGAATGGCATTTTTTTCGGGAATTGGGGGTTCTTTCAGCACTTTTCGCTATCTCCGATGGAAATTGCCCTAAAGGCCGCTCTAAATGGCTCACCCTGTGTAAACTCGCGGGTTCGAACCCCGACGTGAAACAAACAGGTCTAATCTGCAGATTTTTAATATTGTTTTAGAACTGTAGATTTTTTCTGAATTCTGACAAAACAAGTACCTACCTACTAAATAGACAGATAAGTACATATTCCTGGAATTTAGTTATTCTATCAGAATACCTAATAACTTTATTAACCTAGTGATTTTCTCTATATTTTTCAGGCAATATCATGTAAACAACCGTCGCATCAGAGCAGGCGCCACAAACAGGAACATCGGTGGTTCGATCCACAACGCCGCATCTATCTTGAACCACCCTACCTTCTTTCCCCTATTTAGAGGCTTGGATGCAGATATCTGTCTCGTGCGTTTACAAACACCACTCACGTTCAACAATGGAGTTAGAATGGCAATTATCCCCCCGCAGAATTTTGAAACTCCTGATAATGTGGATGTGGTACATGCAGGATGGGGAGCTATTCGCGTAAGTGTTTTTACCCGCCTATAACCTAACATAACCTAATAACGGCTATGGGCTATCGTTTAAAAAAACACAGACGCAAAAATAATTGACAAGATTGAGGAGGAACAGTGTAGTGTATCAGAGTGTACCTCGCCTTCTCGACCATTTCTCAGAGGTTTATAACAAAATGATAAGACCAGCGCGAGCGTGCGAATGCCCGGCTTCAATGCACGTTGCGATGCAGGTTCGATCCCCGCCGGGGACAAGTATTTATGCTGACCATAATAATTGTAATATGATCCACAGTAGGTTTAGATTGTGGTGTAGTTCTTTATAATATAAGCTAGACAGTTGGAGATAAAAATATAAGAAAATATTTTTTTGTGATAAAGGTGCGGGAGTCCGACTCGGACTTGGCCGTTTTATATTTTAGGCTTAGGTAGTAGCAAACACTAACCAAGATTTTACTTTCAGACTGACGGTCCCGCTTCGTCTGTATTACTCGATGTTACAGTGCAGACTGTCAACAACGAGGTGTGCAGACAACGCTACGCCGATCCACCGAACCCAGCCCACAGAGGCACAGTAACACAGAACATGATATGTGCGGGTATTCTAGACGTAGGCGGCAAGGACGCGTGCCAAGGGGACTCCGGGGGACCCTTGTATTATGGTGACAGCCTCATCGGAATCGTGTCATGGGGCGGAGACTGTGCGGATTCCTTCTTGCCTGGTGTCAGCGCCAGGGTATCGTCTTACACTAACTGGATTGTAACCAACGCTCAATGATCTCGCTAATTAATCAACTATTATGTAAATTAAACTATTTTTGTAATATAGATACCTATTTATTTGTCTATTTGATCAATAACCTAACAATTTTATTTAATACTAGCAGCGTCCCGCGGTTTTACCCGCGTAGATCCCGATCCCGTGGAAATATCGGGATCAAAAGTATATGTAACTCAGACTGAATGTAGCTTTCTAATGGTGAAAGAATATTTGAAATTGGCACAGTAGTTTTTGATTTTATTCGTTACAAACATACATACACACAAAAATAAAAATCTTTCCTCTTTATAATATTAGTGTAGAAGTTTTGACTAGCTGCGTCCCGCGGTTTCACCCGCTTAAGTCCCGATTCCGTGGGAATATCGGGATCAAAGGTAGCCTGTGTTACTCAGGGTGAAGTAGCTATCTAATGGAAAAAGATTTTTTGAAATCAGTCCAGTAGTTTTTGAGTTTATTCATTACAAACATACATACTAACACACATACAAAAATACAAATCTTTCCTCTTTATAGTATTAGTGTAGGTAGACAGACAAAATTAACCCAACAATACAACAAAACAATAATATTTATTTTTTCTATTCTGAGTGGAGCTGCCATCATTTCAACTATTTTTAACCGAGTTCCGATAGAAGGCTATATAAGTTTTATGCTTTTTATTCATATGCTTTAATAATTCACTCCTACCATAAAACGAAGCATCGCACTGTGAGCACATGTGATTTCTGTCAGTGTGTCGTAGTTTATGCAATGACAATTGAAGTTCATTCTCAAAGAACCTTCCACACTGTGGACAAGACAAGTTATCGCCAGTGTGCTTACTCTTATGCTTGCGTATGATATAACTACGTTTAGCTTTGTATCCACATTTATCACACGTAAAACATTCAGTTTTTTGATGTACACTTCGAACATGGCCATAAAGACCAGAAACTGATTTGAATGTAGCCGCACATTTATCGCAGGCCAGAGATCTAACTTCAGAATGTATTGCCATATGACTTTTTAGGCCACCCTTTTTAATCTTCTTATTACAAACTTCACATGTTTCATAGGCATTCATATTCTTGTGACTTGTCAAATGACTTGTGTACTTTATTCTTCCTGTTATAAGTTCTCCGCAAATTTTGCAAAGTCTTTGTTTTGCTTTCCCATGTTTAGATTCCATGTGAGCTTGTAAGCTAATGAATTGTGTATATCGTTTGGGACATAATTTACAAACATAATTCCGCTCTCCAGTATGTGTCACTAAATGCGCTGTCATATTATTG
Source organism: Idaea biselata (assembly GCA_958496205.1). NCBI lineage: Eukaryota > Metazoa > Arthropoda > Insecta > Lepidoptera > Geometridae > Idaea > Idaea biselata. The sequence continues at coordinate 30,559,895 of OY292397.1, read as the reverse complement.
ACACTTGAATTTGAATAATTACATTCTTTGCAGTGTAATACTAGGGTCTTTTTCTCGCCTGTTACGTTAACTTGACTAAATGTTTTACATCTCCTTATCTTTTTAACATCATGTTCTTTTCGCTTCTTAAACGACCCAAAGGTTTTTCGACAAATAGGGCAAGTTAATTGTTGTTTGAGGTGAATGTTTTTCCAATGAACTTTGAGTTTGCATTTGCTTTTGAAGGAGCCTCCACAATCGTGGCATTCAAGTTTCAAATCTATTGCCTTACTTATCTTAACTGGTGGAGGGCCACTGTCATCTAACTGAATGTGACAAGGTTCTACCTTGACAGGCACCTCAGGTGGACTCCAGACATCTTCCCCAAGATACCCCTGGTCACAATACTCCTCAGGTTCACTCTTCACGGCATCCAGAGGGTCCACATCATCCTGTGCCGGTCCTATGCCTGTATTTGAAGCTGTCAACAATATACTGTTCGAAGTCTCGCACTTCTGTTTGAAGTTTATCGCATTCTCGAGCTCCAACAAGCAGTCGCCGCAAATCTTGTCCGGTAATCCATCTTCAGGTTTTATGTGTAGTTCCGCGATGATATTTAGTTTCTCGTAGATTAAATCTGATAGATTCTCTTCAAAAATGCTTGAGACACATTTGGTATCGAGGTCGCATTGTAAACATACGCGACAAATTGATTTCTTCTTAAGTTTCATCCTGACGAAAATTTTTAATAATGGTATCTACTGAAATGTTTATAATGGAATTTATTCTAATTTGTGAAGAAGAGGACAGGAATCTTGAAGGAATCACTGAAAAACAATATCAAAGAGATATGTATGTATGTAGGTCGGTATGTAAAATATCTTTGAATTAAAATGGAAACAATCACAGTAAATTATTATCACAATAATAAAAGGTTTTTTTTTGTTATGTTTTGGACGGACCAAAAATAATCAGATTTTTTTTAACTATAACTTTTGAGGCTTCGCACGCCGTGAGTATTCAGCCAATGTCGACTTAAATAAAGAGAATATTTTACAAGGAGAAATACCTACATCATCAAAAATCCTCCCATGACAGGATTCGAACCTGTGCCCCTCGCTTGCCGGGCGAATGCGCTACCACTGCGCCACACGGGAACCCCAAAAAAAAACGCGAAATAATGAAAAAAAAAACTCGGCGTTTCCATGGGTGGAGGACCATCATCGAAAAAAAAAAGATCATCTGATGCCAGCGCCATCTACTTACAGCTTTGCTTGTGGCATCCTATTTGGCGCCAAGAGTTATTTTATTTTTATTTATTTCGGTCTGAGACCGATATAGCCAATTTGGAATAGCCAGGGTCAAGTTTTAGAATATATAGTTTTGGCGTCTTCTTAGTATAGTTTTGGCGTCGTACATCTTGTACATCTTGCCAGTATCAAGTATTTTGCATGAAATTGGCCCGATCGGGCCTATAGTTTCAAGTCAGGGGCTATGGTAAAGTGGTGGCAATTTTATTAGAACCTTCAAGGATCTTCAGCGCGAACGACGGAAAGTTCATGTTTAACACTCAATTTTGTTTTCACTACACTTGTGCACATTCACGGAACTAAATTGAATAAGATTCCACTAAAATTACACAATTTAACCGAGTTTACAACATAGTTTAACGTAAATAAAATTGGAGCACGACATGTTGTCTCCGCTTTCCCGCCGAGAGTTGTAAAAAACACCTGTTTGACAGTTCTTAATTCAAACTTAGGATTAATTGACTCGGGCCCTCTGCCGGGATAAAAAGTTAGTGTTCCTCCTCATTAAAATTTAGACAGTGAAATGAAAATATACAAGCACGCATTTAAGTTTTTATTTTATTTGACTGAAGAAAAGTTGTTACATACTTTAAAAAAATGTAAATTTGTTTTTTTTTACCTAAACACATTACAGGAAAAATATTAAAAAATAAACTCTGTGGCAAAAAGATAAGGGGTGTTAATTTTACGTATTGTTGTAGTAATTATGATTTTTACCACCACTTACTTTATTAAGTTATTGCATAGCTTTTATCGCGGCCACCGAATCAAAAAATTCCGTAAAGAAAATAAAAGTCGTGTCGTGGGGACCATAATCTGAAGAAAAAAAAAAAAAAAAAAAAAACCTAACACCCCCCACTCCGCCTACCATGTTGCCATGGTTACCATTGCCGAGCTTCATGGTAACCATGGCAACATGGTAAAAATAAATAAATAATAACTATTATTTTATAATTACATACTGTTACAACAGACACAAGTCAAATCTTTTACAATGCAATAACATAAATTTCTTATCTAAATAAATTGAACACTTGGCACTTGGCATTTCCAAAATATTAGTCATTTATTATTTAAATAGATAGTGAGGTTAGCTACCCGGAGAGAAGGGCTCAGGTTTTATCTTTGCTGCGGCTACCTTCTTTGTAGATCCATTTCTTCTATGTACTTTGCTTGTATGAGACTGCAAACTTCTCTTTGTGTAAAAACTAGACTCACACATTAAACACTTATGTTCTCTATTTGTGTGTCGTTGTCTATGCAATGACCATTGAAGATTATTTTCAAAGAATCTTCCACAATCCAAACAAGGAAAGTTGTTTCCAGTGTGTTTATTTCTGTGGTTTTTCATATTAGTATAACTGTTTGCTGTATATCCACATTCCTCACATTTATAGCATTTAGTTTCTCTGCCAACTCTATGTAATTTACGATTATGGTTTGAAAGACCACTGGAAGTTTTGAATGAAGCTGCACATTTGTCACATGTAAATGGTCTGTCGTTAGAATGTGTAGTCATATGAACAGATAGACGGAGTTTTCTTATTGATTTGTTACAAATTACACATGTAACAAAAAAACTTGTGTCTTTGTGATATTTTGAATGAAGATAGAATCTCCGTCTACCCATGATTAGCTTCCCACAAATTTTACAAAGTATTTGATTTTTATTGCCATGTTTAGATTCCATGTGGTGTTGTAACCCTGTGAATTGTCCATATTGTTTAGGACATAATTTACAAGCATAATTCCGTTCTCCAGTATGTGTCACTAAATGTGCTGTCATACTATTGACACTTGAATTAGAATATTTACATTCTTTGCAGTGTAATACTAGGTTTTTTTTCTCGCCAGTTATGTTAACTTGACTGAATGTTTTACATCTCCTTGTCTTTTTAACATCATGTTCTTTTCGCTTCTTAAATGACCCAAAGGTTTTTCGACAAATAGGGCAAGTTAATTGTTGTTTAAGGTGAATGTTTTTCCAATGAACTTTGAGTTTGCATTTGCTTTTGAAGGAGCCTCCACAATCGTGGCATTTGAGTTTTAAATCTATTGCCCTACTTAACCTAGCTAGTGGAGGATGTAAATCAGCGTCATTTAACTGCAGGTCAGGGTCTACCTTGACAGGCACCTCAGGTGGACTGCAAACAGCTTCCTCAAGATACTCCTGATCACTATACTCTTCTGGTCCACTCTTGACGGCGACCAGGGTGCCTACGTCGTCCTGTGCGGGTCCAATGCCTGTATTAGCAGCTGACAACAATATACCGTTCGAAGTCTCACACTTCTGTTTGAAGTTTATCGCATTCTCAAGCTCCAACAAGCAGTCGCCGCAAATCTTGTCCGGTAATCCATCTTTAGGTTTTATGTGTAGTTTTGCGATGGTATTTAGTAGATCGAAGATAAAAAACATAGCAGCGTTCTTTTCATAAATGTTTGAGACAGATTCGGTATCGAGGTCCCATTGTAAACATACGCGACAAATTGGTTTCTTTTCAGGTTTCATTTTGTAGTTTTATGATAATATTATTGGGACAAAACAGGAATCGAATAGGTTTACAAAAATAATTTCTGACAATTTTGACAAGTGAGCCATTTTAGTGATGTGCCGAGTAAGGCTTGACTCGAGTCAGACTCGATTCTTCCGGTGGACTCGCTTACTCGAGTCCCAATTTATTTGGATTCGAGTACGCCGGACTTGATTCCGGTACTCGAGTCCGGCGGACTCGAGTCAGGAAGAATCGATTCCGTCCTGGCTGACTCGATTCTATTATGCGATTCCAACTGACTCGAGTTAATTGACTCGCGTGTTCTCTCTTTCACTCACTCCACGCAAAGTTTCGTTTTCCCTCTAATATATAAAATTTCCATGTCACAATGTTAGTTATCGTACTCCTCCGAAACGGCTTTACCGATTTTTACCAAATTTTATATGCGTATTCAGTAGGTCTGAGAATCGGCTACTATCTATATTTTATAAGGCAAAACAACGTTTGCCGGGTCAGCTAGTAGGTACATTTTACATGGAAAAAATGGCTCCCGCCAAACCGGCGCGGCGCGGTGTCTGGGACTCGAGTCCGGGATTCGAGTCTGGGATTCGAGTCCGGGACTCGAGTCCGAGACTTGAGTTAGCATTCGAATACCAAACAAAGAACTCGAGTAGGTAGGTACTGTGCTCGAATCGTGGAATCGAGTCGGGATTCGAATACAGTATAAACCGACTCGAGTCACAAAAACAGCGACTCGGCACATCACTAAGCCATTTAAAAGACTTTTTTTATTCTGGCTATTTGGAATGTAGCCAGTGTCAAATATTTTAATTTTTAGCAGTCGCTATATATTTTTTGTAATTAACTTTAATTTCTTAGGTCTGAAAAAAAATGCGTAGGTATACCGTATGTATGCAAAAGTTCGAATTTCGCATGCTTGGTCACGCTCTTTGTGTATGTGCGTAACCGAGACAGCGCAGCCTTTCGCATACGAGAGAGTTTTCTAACGTGGGCAGCCACTTTGTATCCTTCATAATTTTCGAAACCATGTAGGTACTAAATATATGAACAAAGGTACTAAATTGAGCGTAGTTTGGTCAAATACGTGGACCGGTGCAGCCACTATGGAAGGCGGGTCGGATTTGTTCCGTCTACCTTCTAAATAAGCGTGCTACATCTTAGACCATATCATCACTTACTATCTGGCGAGACACTTGCACTGGTCAAACGCTCATCTATTGTTTAAAAAAAACTTGGGATCCCAAGGGACCTTTTGTGTTTTTTAATAAGTTAGGTACAGAGGCTTCTCATAAAAACACAATATTTAGGTAATCTATATATTTAAAACTAGCAGGTGAAACCGCGGGGCGCAGCTAGTTATAATAATAAATAAAACTCTTTTTTCCCAGTTTTAATCACATTGCTTTTATTATTTCTTATTGACACATCTTCCTGAAAACAAAATGTGAAAAACAAAGAACTAAATAATTCATAAATGTAGCAAAAAAATTTAAGATTTTTGTATATTTATTTATATATTTATTAAGGCCAATCCAAAGATACATACAGGAAGTAGAAACAGAAAGCCAATTACGGATAAAAATCATAGTTAAGATTAAGATACAGAGAAAAGGTCTTAGGAAACATTCTATCATCTCTCATTATTTTTATTTAAATGCAGAACAACTCGGTCTCAATAGAGTCCATATAAACTTTATTGGATACAATATATGGGTTGAATTTAGAACCTCCTCGGTTGGTTGGTTAAAAACTCAAGAAATTCGCAAATACCTGCCACCATCATTGTGATTGTGATGTGATCATAAGAGCTACTTGTCCCCAGTTTCTGCAATGAAGACTGGGTCCTACCTAGCTTATACAAGACTTTCTCTTGTATAAGCTAGGTGTTTCCAGTGTGTTTATTGTGGTGGTTTTTTATACTATTGTAACCATTAGTCGTATATTCACATTTATCACATTTATAGTATTTAATCCCTTTGTGTAATTTACGTTTATGGTTTGCAAGAGAACTAGAAGTTTTGAATGTAGCCGCACATTTATCACAGGGAAACCGCCTGTCATTAGAATGTATTGCCATATGATCGGACAGACTTCGTTTTTTCATTGACTTGTTACAAATTTTACATGAAACAAAAGTACTCACATCTTCATGACGTTTTAAATGAAGGTAGAGTCTCCGACTACCTCTGATTAACTTACCACAAACCTTACAAAGACTTTGTTCCCCTTTACCATGTTGAGATTCCATGTGAACTTGTAACCCATCAAATTGTGGATATCGTTTTGGACATAATTTACAAGCGTAATTCCGTTCGCCGGTATGTGTCACTAAATGTGGAATCATATTATTGACACTAGAAGTAGAATATTCACATTCTCTGCAATGTAATATACGGGATTTTCTCTCACCGGTTAAGTTAACTTGACTTAATGTTTTACATCTCCTTGTCTTTTTAACATCATGTTCTCTTCGCTTCTTAAATGACCCACAGGTTTTTAGACAAATAGGACAAGTTAATTTTTCTTTGAGGTGAACATTTTTCCAATGAATCTTGAGTTTGCATTTGCTTTCAAAAGAGCTTCCACAATCATGGCATTCGAGTTTTAAATCCTTTCTTTTCCTTGTTGCCTTACTTATCTTAGCTGGTGGAGGATGTAGATTAGCGTCATCTAACTGAAAGTCAGGGTCTATCTTGATAGGCACCTCAGATGGACTGCAGACACCTTCCTCAAGATTGTCCTGACCAGTATAATCCTCGGGTTCGCTCTTCACGGGGTCCAGGGGGTCCTGTGCCGGTCCTATACCTGTATGTGCAGCCGACAACAGTATACTGTTTGAAGTCTCACATTTCTGTTTGAAGTTTATGGCATTCTCTAGTTCCGACAAGCAGACACAGCATATCTTGTCCGGTAATCCATCTTTAGGTTTTATGTGTAGTTCCGCGATCGTATTTAGTTTATCGTAGACAAAAATCATATTAGAGTTCTTTTCAAAAATGCTTGAGACAGATTCGGTATCGAGGTCGCATTGCAAACATACGCGACAAACTGATTTCTTCCTAGATTTCATAATGATGATAGAGTACAAGCATAGAGCACGAACAAATCAGTACACTTATTAATTAATCAGTCACAAACAACTTGCAAACAGCACAACAAAACGAGTGAGTGGGTGGTGTTTGCAGAAAAGTAAACAAAACAATATTTTTTCTTCATTTAATTTATGGACTCAGCTTGCGGCTTACCAATGTCAAATTTTGTATGTCTTCGTAACTTCGTACTTCTTAGTTCTTACATGCACTAAGTTTATATTTCACGAAATTATTATAATATCTTCAATAACACATACAGAACCATTCTTCGGCAGTCGGATAAAAATTCAGCAGGACAGACATGTTCAACGCGTTCCCGTACATGAGGTTTGGAATCAACGCAAAAGTTCATTTTTGGCACTGGTTGTCATTTTCATTGCACTTGTTCACTTTCACGAAACTAAATCTATTACTATTTTATAGTGGAAAAGTTTGTTTTTTGTTTGTTTGTTTGAAACGCTAATCTCAGGAACCGCTCTCGCTGGTCCGTTTTGAAAAATTCTTTCAGTGTTGGATAGTCCATTTATTGAGGAAGGCTATAGGCTTTTGATCCCGATATTCCCACGGGATCGGGACTTACGCGGGTGAAACCGCGGGGCGCTGCTAGTTGATTAATTTATCTTCTTCAATATAGTTTTGGCGTCGTACATCTTGTACATCTTGCCAGTATCAAGTATTTTGCATGAAATTAGCCCGATCAGGCCTATAGTTCAAGTCAGGGGCTATGGTAAAGCGGTGGCAACTTTACTATAACCTTCAAGGATCTTCGGCGCGAACGACGGAAAGTTCATGTTTAACACTCAATTTTGTTTTCACTACACTTGTGCACATTCACGGAACTAAATTGAATAAGATTCCACCAAAATTACACAATTTAACCGAGTTTACAACATAGTTTAACGAAAATAAAATTGGAGCACAACATGTTGTCTCCGCTTTCCCGCCGAAAGTGAATTAATTTATCTTCGAGAAACTTCCTCAACGCGTTCCCGCCAAAACTCGACTGTGACTGTCACACACGTGTCAAGTGTAGGTATGTATAGTGACATTATGGCTTCGCACGGCTTGTATCGTGTCTCGGACTACATCCAACTCCGACAGCGGCGGTCTTTTCAGGCGTCATCTCTGTCCCCAAGCACAATTTCCTCTCCAAGAGGTGAGGCCACGCCACCTGCATCGTCTCGAAGCCCTTAAAGCCGGTGGTAAATCCCGCCGAGTTCACCACCTAGAGCCAAGGTGATTTTTGATAGTGGTCGTCTACCACGCGCGCCCCTCCTTACGGAAAGGAGCCCCGGACCCGCTGAGGCGGGCTTACGTTTGGCAGCCATCCCTGGCAATCCCGGCGCCCCCTCGTAATTTTTTATGTATGGAAGCTGGTTATTCGCGTGGTTTTTATTTAAATTCTTACATGCCTCGAACGTTGCGACTATATTTCAATAGTCTGGTCGCGAAGAGATTGAAGATGCGGTGGGCGTGTCTTCTTCTAATTAATCGTTGATTTTATTTCAATCTGGGTAAGAGAACTACCCTCATTTTGTACTTAGTAAAAAATCTTCTTAGGTCCATTTAATAATATCGAGGGGTACATTACGTCCTTACTAATAAAAGGTGAAAGTTTGTGTGTAAGTGTATGTTTGTTACACCTTTACGTAAGAACTACTGAACCGGTAGCGATGAAACTTGTTACCTATACTTACTACTTACTCCTCTGGGGCGCAGCGACCCGAAGGGAGTCTTGGTCTTGGCCTCCGACACAAGAGAACGCCATTTTTGCCGATTTTGGGCTGCCCCTTGCCACTCTGCTGCTCCTAACTCTCGCAGATCTGCAATAATGAACCGTGAAAGCGAAGATGAACTTGGTATACCTCTGTAGGTATACCTGTAGGTTATCTGTATAACTAAACATCTTTTTATCCCGATATTCCCGCAGGTGAAACCGCGGGGTGCAGCTATATTGCTATAAAATTCGTTAGGGTTCTGTATCCAAAGGGTAATAGCAGGACCCTATTACTGAGACTCCGCTGTCTGTCCGTCTGTCACATCACAAGGCTGTATGATCGTATGATCTCACGAATCGTAATAGCTAACAAGACAGTTGAAATTTTCACAGATGTATTTTCTGTTGCCGCTTTAACTTCTTCTTATCTGAGCGATCGTTCCTAGTTGGATTCCTCTTGAGAGCCCGGAGTCCGCTCAGACCCGGGGTCGGCACGGTAGGTACGTCCACGTCATCCATCCTTGTATGGTCAAGGATGGATGACGTGGACGTACCTACCTTCTGCAAATAGATTTGGAGATATTTTTAGTCGGTCGCCAGCCTGTCTGCCTTACATCAACCCTCCTAGGGTTAAGCAGTTTATCCGCCACCGCGCGGGGAGAAGTCAAGGTTTGTTAGTCTCTCTTAGGGCCTAGATCCCATATTCACCATTTACGACACCCTTAGAAAGAGATAAAGTATCTCTATATTGTATACCGGCCGAGGCCACAAGCAATTTATTAAGTAGGTACTAGCACCTACTACAGCTAGCTGTGTCCCGCGGTTTTACCCGCATAAGTCTGCACCCCGTGGAAATTTTCAAAAATCCTTTCTTATCGGATACCTACATAACCAAAAGGAAACACTCCAAATTTCAGCTCTTTACTATCAGCGGTTTGCGTAAATCCTGGGCCGGTATTATGATCCACAATCGTGTTTCAATGGCTTGAATAGTTGTCATAACTCTTATAACAGGAATGGTAACCTTGGAAACCACTATCGATATCTTTCGGGTGTAATCGCGTGGTGTTTTTACATTTAATAAAGCACTGTTTCAACGCTTAACGTTCGAGACCTTACCATAATTAATCTTGTTTTTTGACACTTGACAGACAACACAACTAACCGCCAGTTACAGGTGTCAATTCGAGCAAGCCAAATTCCGACTTAACTTAACTTAAAATTAGATAAGACGTGTCAAATTACAGATTGCTATTCAGAAAACGCCGACTTAACTTATTATGACAGGACTAAACCAAAATAAGTTAGGTCGAACTAAATTAGGTTAGAAAACGTTTTTAGCTATTCGAAACGGCCACAAAACTGTCAAAATAGTAAACGTCGAACTAAAATTAAGTCGCGACTAATTTTGTGTGGACTAAAATTGGTCGTTGAAGTAAATAACAACATTTATCGAATAAATAACGTTACGATTGACAAATTTGTAATTTTGGCTGTAGTACGGGCTGAAAGGTGTTCTGAGTGCCGGCCTTTATGGACAGATTTAGTGAAAACCCTCAGAAAAACGTGTTTTGTTAAATGTTTTTGTTTAATTTTATTGCAAAAGCAATGACGAAGGGCTTAGATTAAAACGATTAAGAGACTGTTCCAATCCATTCGTATTGCCGGATAACAAATTTAAAAAACTGTTTTGTAAACCTACCAAATGACTACGACCTGCTGGACTTTCACAAACTACTCAGTCGTGACACCAATGATCGTCTCAGAGGTCACCACCTCAAATTACGCACCACCTTCTCGGACAACAACCCTCACGAACATTTCTTCAGCAACAGAGTGGTCAGAGCGTGGAACAAGCTACCAAAGGACATCATCTCGGCACAGTATCAGCCAGTTCAAGAACAAACTTGACAAATACTTAGCCAATACAGAAACAGACTAAGAATAGCTGGATACAGGCATCTATCAATTGTATCAACTGCCTGCCTGATAAGTAAATAATAATAAAATACCTGTGGCAATATGCCTATTTGCACATACTACAAGGCAACAATTATTTTCAATAAAAGTCATTTTATATCATTTACAAGTTTTATTCAAAATATATACTAGGTAGGTAGTTAAAAAAGAATTTGATTCAGATTTGGCTAGAATTGTCTATACAGTTAAACCAGTTAGGAGTTTACTGTGCCTCTTCAACAAAAATTTCCTCAACTGTGTCTTCCCTCAACGCTTCAGCTAAAACTTGAGCTGCCCGCACCTTAGCACAGGCATTTTCTCTTAATGGCAGTGCAATATCTGCTCAGCTCAGCAGCCTAATATTTTCATTTAATGCTGCTGTCAGGCTATCGGCAACAGGCGGTCTTGGTGGTCTTGGGGCTTGCACCCACTCAGGCCGGCATATACGGGGGCGGTTGGGCAGCTCAGGTTTTTGTGGCGGTGATTGATGAACTCATTGAGGATCTTCTAGCTGAGCAGGCACCGCAGGAGGAACTTCAGCAACAGCAGCAGCAATATGTTCCATTTGGGGTCTGAAATTAACAATAAATAATTTAAGATATACAGCAAAAATATTTAATTATATGTATCACTTGGTTTTTAAAGGAAAACTTACCTGCTCTACAGTCGCAAAACCATACACAGAGGCAGGTCCTACAATTTCCAATATTTTATTGTCCAGATCTGTTAAATCTGGACCTGGAGGACCTCCTCCAGTTCCGCTGATGGAGCCCATACTTTTCGAGCTTTTGTTTTTGTTTTGCCGCGCCAGACATCCCAATTCTAAAAAAAAAGAGGAAATACATTTCATACATAGTTAATTACGAAGTACTTGTAATGACAAACATTGAGCCGAGTAATAATTGGTATTTAGTTTCTTGGTAAAACTGGTACTCGGACAACTTTAATCTTTACATAGTCTAAAACAAAGTGACTTCCCTCTCTGTCGTGTCTGTTTGTATTTTGTATGTACGCTTAGATCTTTAAAACTATGCAGAGCTAGTAATTCTATTACTATTATAAAGCGGAAGAGTTTGTTTTTTTGTTTGTTTGTTTGAACGTGCTAATCTCAGGACCAGCGGTTGCTGGTCCAATTTGAAAAATTCTTTCAGTGTTGGATAGTCCATTTGTTGAGGAAGGCTATAGGCTACATTTGATCCCGATAGTCCCACGGGATCGGGACTTACGCGGGTGAAACCGCGGGACGCAGCTAGTTGATTCCATAAACTATGACTTGAAAGTTGAAAAATATATCATAGCAAAAATGTTTTTTCACAGAACCTCATGGTTTAAAATTGCATTTTATGCAATACCTACTATATTCAGACCCTCTGTGTGGACCTATTTGCGTCGGTAAGGCTTAAATTTACTAGACTTAATCCATTTAACATATTTAGACTAATGAATAGAAAGCTTATGAGATTTTTTAGTTTGGTTGAACGCGCTAATCTCAGGAACTTACTGGTCCGAATTGAAAATATATTTTTGTGTTTGATAGTCCACATATCGAGGAAGATTAAAGGCTAGTAATGATCCTGATATTCTCGCGGAATCGGGACCTGAAGCGGGTAAAGCCGCAGGCACTAGGATTGGTAGATAAATAAATCTTATTCCTCTTACGCTATCGATTAGCGAATTGCTAACTATAGCAATTAGCATAGGTAAATTGCGTCAGAAATAAGACCTACCTTTTGCCAACTGAGCATGAAGCCTCTCCACTCCACAAGCAGTTCCTTTTGCTGCGTTCGTTAGGTCTTATATACATTTTCCGACACAAATACAACAAAACTGATTCAAACTACAAAAAGTAAACAAATAATCATAGAGAAATCTAGACGAATAAAGTACTACCAACCTCACAGCATAAACCATTCGTTCTCATTTTTTTATCTGTGAATCCAATTTAGTCCGTGTTTAGTCCTGTCATTTTCAAATTCTAAGTTTAGTTTGTGGACAAAACCGAATAGCATACAAACTTAACTTAACTAAAATAAGTCTGTTTTTGGTTAGGTTAAGTTTTAGTCGGTGGTTTGCTCGAATTGACCCCACAGACTACTTTTAAGGCTTTGCATGACTAATGCGTATCTCCAAAATAATTAGCAAAATCCGGCAAAAAATAAAAGTTTTTAACGAAAATGATGAATGATGAAATTGTGTTGAATTATGATTTCTCACTTTAAATCCGCTGCACCGATTGCAATGTAACTCGGATATAGATATCCTGAAAACTTGGAATGCCACATAGGTTTATTTTTCACGGTTCCGTATTTAGAAAGGCAAATAAAAAGGAACTAAGATCACTCACTTGTCCGTCTTCCGTCTTTTCCGATGTTCTCCGAAAACCACGGGGTGTTAAAGTAAATAATTTAAAACTAATTCATAATAGGAAATCTTATCTATCTAGTTGAGGTCCAGTACTGACTGACTGATCGATCAACGCACAGCCTAAACCGCTGATGACATTAATGAGTTTAATTTCTAGTAGAGAGCTGTTTGTGTTTGGTGAGCCTGGTTTTATATGATCTTAACTTAATTATTAAATAACTGCAAAAATTCCTACGGGATCGGGTCTTACGTGATACCGCGGGACATATCACACAGAGCTACTAAACTCTATTAAATAAAGGTAGGGTCCCGGTCGGTAGGGTAATGGGTAGGTTAATGTACCAACCAACTAAAGGTTTTTGCTTGCTCCTTGCTTGAAAAAGAAAAACAGTCTGACAGACTTTAAACAAATGACAGATAGTAAATAAACAAGATCCGAGAAAAAACGCAGTGTTGCATTTTTGAAAATAATTCAATATAGTATTTATAAAAGACAGAATTCTAGGATGAATCTCTTACCAAAAAGCCACAAGGAGTTCAGCGAGAAAGACTACTGGAACAAATTCTTCAAGAAACGTGGGAACAAAGCTTTTGAATGGTGAGGTTATGTTAGTGGGGTTTCACGAATTCTAGTATGAAAATACAAATGGAAATAGAGAGAAAAAGGGTTAATTAAAACTAATATTATATCTTGAAGGGGAGGGAGGAATATACTATTCGCCTCCCCCACTAGTATCAACTAAGTTTACACTAAATTCCAACAAGTAGGTAATACCGGGTTAAAATCCACCAAACACAATGATCCAGATCATCTTAATAGAAATCCATATGTACCGCTAAAGCGGGTCAAGCGCCTGAAATACAGGATTAACCTAGTTCAGGCATATGTATTTTTTATTGTTTTATTGATATGTTTAGTTCTTTTACTTTGTAAAACAGATTTGTTGAATAAATTTTATTTATTATTTAATATAAACCCATAAGACAAGAACATCTAAAAAACTGTTTGCAGTTGTAGCAAAATGCCTAAATAAAATGTCTAAAAATTATAATGCTTGGATAAGATAACATAAACATATTAATCTGAACCACCTAAGAGTAAAATGCAATACATTTTAAACTCAGTTTACCCAATATTAGTAAGAAAGAAGAAAGTATGTATCTATTCCAAATATATTATGTTTTATTGTATCTTATCATTTAAGGTACGGAGAATACTTAGAACTATGCGGACAGTTACACAAGTACATTAAACAAAAAGACAACATTCTCATTACTGGCTGCGGCAACTCCAGTTTGAGTGCAGAACTCTACGACGTTGGCTTCGAGAACATCACAAACATCGACCTATCAGAAGTTGTAATAAAGCAAATGAAAGCAATAAACTCAAATAGAAAAAATATGAAATTCTTAAATATGGACGCTACGAGCATGTCGTTTGATAAGGATGAATTTTCAGTAGTCCTCGATAAAGGGACCTTAGATGCTTTAATGTCTGATGATTCAGCCGAGACAATGAATGTTATAGATAAGTATTTCTTGGAAATCAAAAGAGTTTTAAAACTGGGAGGTCGTTTTGTTTGCGTGTCACTTCTACAGAATCATATTGTTAGTAAACTGTTGGAAGTGTTCTGTGATAAAAGCTGGATGTTCAGGGTGGTGAGGTGTCATGAGGCAGAGGAGAAGAATGCAGAGAATGGTGACGGGATGACATTGCCTGTTTTTATTGTTGTTGCTACAAAGTTTAGACAGATGCCTCAATTGGTGAGTTTGAATATGATTTTCTGTTATGCTCCAATGTTGATTACCATGTGAACTTTTGGTGCATTTTTTATAAAAAGTAAATTACATTTTTTTACTTTTTTTGGGTCCTGTACCCAAAGGGTAAAAACGGAACCCCTTTTACTAATATTCGGGTTACATACACCTCTGTATCTAAATATCTGCTATACAAATATTATAAACATTGAGTGACCATGTACAACTAGAGATGATGTCTCAAACAAACTTAAGAGTATAGTCTCCATTCTCTTTCTCCATACAAACATAGTTTAAATTTTCCTCCCTGGATAAAGACATTAGAGCAAATATGTTTATGCCATTTATGCCATTCTAATTAAAATAATAATAAAAAATGAAAAAAATAAAAAGGTAGATGCATAGTCATGAGTCATGACCATAGATCGGATTTTGGGTGCTGTTTTAGACGTTGTCACTAACATGGATATGACTTTCCGGAATTGAAAATTCCGTAATTCCGATATTTCTTTTTAAACTTTACAAAAATATTAAATGTATTGTATGTATGTATGTAATATTATGTATAGTAAATGTGTCGTAGAAATTGTACTATTCATTAAAAAAAAAACAAAATAGATTTTTTTAATTGAATGCATAAAACTTACTGAGTCATTTTCATACATGCAATTACGCAATTTTAAGTTAACACTATCCATAAGTAGAGACCCAAAATTGAACAAAAAAAATCTTTTGAAGACAACGGCCATAAACATTGTTTATCTTTTGCAATACCTATTGTCGCTATTGTCGGCAATATTACAAAGGCGGCGCCAAGGTATGTTTGTTTATTTTTCTTCGAGCAATTGGAAGTTGTTTATACTAAATACCTATTTGTATATATTTATACCTATTTATTATTCCGTTATTCCTATGGGAAAAGTGTAACTGCAATTTAAGCTCATTCGCTTACTTCGTCTACGTCTATCCTGAAGAAGAGACCTGGAAAGGTCTCGAAACGTTGAGCGTTGTAACAATGCTAAAAGTAATAAAAACCACGCGATTCAAACCGAAAAATGTTTTTAATTTCAATACAACATCGCGAAAACAGAAGAAGAATCTATATTAAAACTATTTATTATTCCGTTATTCCTATGGGAAAAGTGAAAATGCAATTTAAGCTCATTCGCTTACTTCGGTTTGTTGAGTGCAGTCTATCCGTGTGTTTTATGCTATTGTTTATTGACCCCTGCTCGTTACCTGGATTTTGGATTTCACTGCAAAACTTGACATTTTGGCTACTAAACGGACTACGATTATTGCAATCTTTGACATATTTTATGTCGAACTTTGGGTGAGTAGATTTTTTATATATTGTAATAGTATAAATAACAAAGCCTATAATCAAGAAACTTACACGAATACCTGTAAGTTTCTTGACTATAATTTTGTTGTTAAAAAAAGTGTAGCATTTTTTTTTTCATTCCTACAAATTTACAACTTACAATAGATATTATGGATTATGGCAGTGAGATGGCAAATTTGGTTTTCTTTTGAGTCTTATTTAAAAATATAATATAAGTTCAAATTCATTAAAATTCTATATCTATAGGGCTCTTTAACTAAGCGTTTCAAATAAACTTACCCTTTTAAGTTTATTGTTATTTTTTTCTTTAGATTAAACCTTACACGGAACTTTTGGCTTGACAATTAACGGACTTCGATTTGCTGCTTTGACTGGATAGTTTACAACACCTTTGTCTAAGGTGAGTAAATTAATACCTAGGTTGTACTTAAATGTTTCCTATTTTCTGTGTCACTTATTCTTCGTCTCATTTTTGTCTGCTCTTATAGTATTTTTTTAAATTTATTTATTTATTTTTGATTAGCTGACGAATTAAATCCTGCAATAAGTAGATCATGGTAAGGCCCAAATTTCAAAATTAGCCTCCAAGTAATTACATAGTTGTTAAATTCCGCAATGTCAACTATTCAGCTCGCACACCGAGGTAGATGGTGCGTAGTGCACTTAGCAAAGCTTGAAATAGAACAATTTAAATGTTGAGAAGTACAAAAATCTACTTCCCATTTTAACCAACTCGGTCAATTTGTAAGGAAAGTAGTATTTTTGTATTATTTTCTCAACAATAATTCCATATCGAGGGAACATTTTTGGTTTTAGTAATACATAAGTTGTTATATTTCAAGCTTTGCTGGATTGTCTCTACCCTACCGTTGCAAGGAAATTAATACTGGCTGAAAAATAAATATTTCTAAACAAGTATTTGAAAATGTTTGTTCCACAAACATGCTTTAGGTGCTTGCTTGCTTTCTCTTAATTGTAATAATTATTTATAGAACAGATTTTATTCGTTGTTTGTATATTAATTATTTATAGAACAGATTTTATCCATTGTTTGTATATTAAATAAAGAAATATAAACATTAAACCCTTTTAATTTATATGTGTGTTTTATTTATTTTTGACGGATAACTCTAACCTGTAAACAGAATTTCATTTAAAATTTTGAAAATTATTTTTTCTTTAAAATATTTCTAGTAAATATGCTTTAAGCAATGAAAACAAATGATGATGATGATGATGATACTTTAGATAGTGATAGTACTCGTGATTTCGACACCTATCCTTATTCGAAATCCCAATCACGATGAAATTCCAAGATGCGGAATTTTTCTCGGAATTTTTTTTGGTCGTATCCATACTTTTGATGTCGCATTTTTTAAACGGCACCCAAAAATCCGATCTATGGTCATGACTCATAGATCGGATTTTGGGTGCTGTTTTAGACGTTGTCACTAACATGGATATGACTTTCCGGAATTCTAAATTCCGTAATTCCGATATTTCTTTTTAAACTTTACAAAAATATTGTATGTATTGTATGTATGTATGTAACGTAATGTAGTGTAAATGTATCGTAGAAATTGTACTATTAATTTAAAAAAAAAACAGGATTTTTTTAATTGAATGCATAAAACCTACTGAGTCATTTTCGTACATGCAATTTCGCAATTTTAAGTTAACAATATCCATAAGTAGAGACCCAAAGTTGAACAAAAAAAAATCGAAGACAGCGGCCATAAACATTGTTTATCTTTTGCAATACCTATTGTCGCTATTGTCGGCAATATTACAAAAGCGGCGCCAAGGTATGTTTGTTTATTTTTCTTCGAGCAATTATTGGAAGTTGTTTATACTAAATACCTATTTGTATATATTTATACCTATTTATTATTCCGTTATTCCTATGGGGAAAGTGAAACTGCAATTTAAACTCATTCGCTTACTTCGGTTTGTTGAGTGCAGTCTATCCGTGTGTTTTATGCTATTGTTTATTGACCCCTGCTCGTTACTTGGATTTTGGATTTCACTGCAAAACTTGACATTTTGGCTACTAAACGGACTACGATTATTGCAACTGGATTGGATATCTTTGACATTTTGTCGAACTTTGGGTGAGTAGATTTTTTATATATTGTAATAGAATAAATAACATAGCCTATTATCAAGAAACTTACACGAATAATTGTAAGTTTCTTGCCTATAATTTGTTGTTAAAGAGAGTAGAATTTTTTTTCTTTATTCCTACAAATTTACAACTTATAGATATTATGGATTAGGCTGATTCCGTTCCGAAATATCGAGATAATTTAAATCTAAAAGTAGCTACAACACTATCTAGACCCGGAATTTAAAAAAAATGATCATCAGATTTCTATTTTCAACTTGGTAATTCTTAAGTAAAACTGGATATTGGGCGTTACCATGATCTTTTCTCGTTATTTAATTTGTTGTTTTGTTGCGCATAAAAATAGAGTATTTTTTTCTTAGACTATTAAGAAAAAACACAGAAAACAAAAAAACTTTTTCTTTTTATTATTTGTTTTTTTTTTTTAATTTTATTTATTTAGTTTTGATTAGCTGACGAATTAAATCCTGCAATAAGTAGATCATGGTAAGGGTCAAATTTAAAAAATAGCTTCCAAGTAATTACATAGTTGTTAAATTCCGCAATGTCAACTATTCAGCTCGCACACCGAGGTAGATGGTGCGTAGTGCACTTAGCACATTTAAATGTTGAGAGGTACAAAAATCTACTTCCCATTTTAACCAACTCGGTCAATTTGTAAGGAAAGTTGTATTTTTGTATTATTTTCTCAACAATAATTCCAAGTTCGAGGGAACATTTTTGGTTTTAGTAATACATAAATTGTTATATTTCAAGCTTTGCTAGATTGTCTTTAGGTACCCTACCGTTGTAAGGAAATACTGGCTGAAAAATAAATGTTTTTCAAGTATTTGAAAATGTTTGTTCCAAAAACATGCTTTAGGTGTTTTCTCTTAATTGTGATAATTATTTATACATAGAACAGATTTTATCCATTGTTTGTATATTAAAAAAAGAAATATAAACATTAAACCTTTTTAATTTATGTGTGTTTTATTTATTTCTGACGGATAACTCTAACCTGTAAACAGAATCTCATTTTAAATTTTGAAGATTATTTTTTTCTTTAAAATATTTCTAGTAAATATGCCTTCAGCAATAAAAACAAATGATGATGATGATGATACTTTAGATAGTGATAGTACCCGTGATTTCGACACCTATCCTTATTCGAAATCCCAATCACGATGAAATTCCAAGACGCGGAATTTTTCTCGGAATTTTTTTGGTCGTATCCATACTTTTGATGTCGCATTTTTGAAACGGCACCCAAAAATCCGATCTATGGCCGTTTCAAACGGCACCCAAAAATCCGATCTATGGTCATGAGCATGACAGATATAAGTTTTATGGCATAAACATAATATTTGCTCTAATGTCTTTATCCAGGGAGGAAAATGTAAACTACGTTTGTATGGAGAAAGAGAATGGAGACTATCCTCTTAATGTTCCTTTTACGCAAAATCAATAAAACAAGCCGCTGTAATGCTGACAATATTGTAATGTCTTTTGTGAAAATGAAAATTAATATCACTGGCAGCGCTTTTCCCTTCAGTAAATGACGCTTGTGACGTTTTAGTCAAAAGCATCATAGAGTAATGTGTGACGTACCAGATAGGACACTTCGATTAGATGACGAGATGCCACAAACTACGTCAAAACCTATAAGTATAGATATACGAAAATTGACACAAAACATAACAAGAGACATAGAAAAAGCAATAAAGAAGCAACTCTTGGAGATTGAAAATGCTATCCAGTATCTATATCAGGGATTCCCTATCTGGGGGGCGCGCCCCCCAGGGGGGGCGCAGAGGTATTTCAAGGGGGGCGCGGGGCACCTGTGCAGTTAATACCTGCGATCGCTGAGAGAATGCATTCCATTCGACCAATGAAATTATTTGAAATTGACGCCTGTGAAGAACATAATATTTTTTTCTCAGTCGGCCAATATCAGCCTCTAGACTGGCCCCGCGGTCCCCTCACGGGCGCTATCAAAGGTATTTGGTAAGTTGTACCAAATACGTTTTGTATGACTGAAAATAAATTAATGAGCAGTAAAAATACTTATTTTGAACACTTTTTTATCCTGACCTGATAATCTGGACTGGAGGACGGGGGGGGGGGGGGGGGCGGACGGATTTATGGTCGAAAGGGGGCGCGACTCAAATAAGTTAGGGAACCCCTGATCTATATAATAAATTACCTAAACATTACTAAGAACTTTAAAAAATCGTTGGGTATATGGATGGATGTACGTGTGTGTGTTTGTTGCATATCTACGATAAAGCTACCGTCAATTTATACCTTAAACTTAAAAATAAATCATCTACTACTATAAATCATTTACTACTAAAAAAATTATTTTCAAGGAAAAATAGCATTAAAAAATTTTCACTTGCGGCGAGGCGAACTCGCGTCTTTGGTCAGTACCCCAACGTCAATACCAACTAGACTACGCAAGTCCCTGCTTCGTGCCGTGAAAACTTCCAATACTATATTCTCCTTTGATTGTTTACGATTAAGGCTCGTTAAAGCGCCATCTATCTAACGCAGGTGGTGGCGCAGGTGTAAACAACTGGAAAGTTGTTCCTGCAGCGTTAGATAGATGGCGCTTAACGGTATAGACGTTGGGGTACTGACCCAAAGACGCGAGTTCAAGCCTCGCCGCAAGTGAAACTTTTTGAATGCTATTTTTCCTTGAAAATAAATTTTCTAAATAAAATAGCCTTGAGCTACATACAAAAATTAGAAGAAATTCATTTACTACTATTTATTTTTATTTTAAACATTTATTTACAATTATGAAAAAAATTGTTATAGTACAACCCATCAGTGAAAAAAAAAACTCAAGAAACTCATGGACGCTCAAGTGCCTTTTTTGTGATTTACCTTACTAGCAAATGTTGGTGACGTGACGGTGTTGCATAATAAAAAAAAATAGGTCGAAATATATAATTTAAGTACGACGATTTGAAAGCCACACGTATCGTATCTTCCATTCTATTTGTTTGGACAAATGTGAGCCATGTCTTCTTGTGTTCCTGCACAGATCAAACAAACCTAAAACAATAGAATAACATTAGCAAAGTTTCTTACGAATACTTCAAACCGTTTGCCGTTTGTGAAGGTTACAAAAAACTTGTCCAGTGCTACTTTGACTTTGCACCCTGAGGGTTCCGTACCGCATAAGGTAGAATGCAAAATGTAAAAAAAAAACAAATACTACCTAATAATAACTGATAGTCAAACATAAGTGAATCCGCCGGCGATATCTAGTCGTCAGTGGTCAAAGCTGCCCTAAGAAAGTACTGTTACCATTTTCATATTGAACAAACATAGTGTCCGTTTTGTGGAATGTTTTGTTGATTATTTGTTTAAAATGATATTTTTCAGTTTTTACGTATTGTTTAGCAATTATTTTGTTTACTTACGAGATAAAAAGTGAAAAAGTGGTCTTTGTTTTGTTGTTTTTGAACTATTTTTGCAGGTTTTTAAAAGTTATTCTGGTACTTTTATTTTTATTCAATAATGTTTGACCTCGCTCGCTGTTGAACTGTCACTGAACGTTTTGCTAATAGTGTGGCTGCAGTAATAAGCCACACTATTATAAAAAGGTTCAGTTCAACTGCAGTGCAGTTGCTTGGTTCAACAGTCTTCCTTCAGATGCCATATTATCTACTTTAGGTTAAGATCAATGATTATAAAACACAAAATTGATTTTCGACAAGACAAATTTGAACTTGACAAAATGTTGGTATACTATTTTTTAAGACTGTTGAAATTCGAATATCAAAAAAACATCAAATTCGATTCTTTATCGAGGTAATTTAAGTGGTTATTATTTAGGTAATTTAGTCTTTTATTTCTTAAACCTATGAAAATGTATGTAAATAAATACCTAGTTATTTTTGACGAAATTTAAGTGGGAAAATTTACTTATTTTCTAGATATTAGAAATATGCATGGCTGGCGACAAGATGTTACGTTTGTCGTCCCCTGAAGAGCTACAGAGCCATGTCAAGTCTGCTCAAGATGCTGCATTCGTCACCAATGGCCTGGCTCGGACTAACTTAGATGATGATGAGGTAGGTTCTATTTCCTAAACGATTTTCAACTAACATGGTTCTTTTCACAACATTTTTTTTAAATGGGGTATTTACAATGATATAAGAAGACCGTTCAAAATGGACCAGCTATGTTCCACAGATATCATATTCGGACCTTCAATCAATTTGTTACACTAACTTATTTCACCAGATGTCGTTACTTGTCTCGAATATCCATAAATCTGAATTTGTAAAACCATTAAATGGCTACAGAAT
The DNA here is from genome assembly GCA_958496205.1 of Idaea biselata. NCBI lineage: Eukaryota > Metazoa > Arthropoda > Insecta > Lepidoptera > Geometridae > Idaea > Idaea biselata. Next base: position 30,537,429 of record OY292397.1, on the reverse strand, counting down.
TCCACGTATCGGTCCGGAGGGGTACCTACTAATAAATAAATAAATAAATAAATTCTGTGCACAGTTGTGTGTCCGTTTGTCTGTTTGTCTGTGCCTTTGTGCCCGCTAATCTCAGAAACGGCTTAACCGATTTTGACCAAATTTGGAATGCAGATAGCTTTAGACCCCGATTGACATATAGGCTATTTTTTATCCGGATATTTAGTCCGGTTATCCGGATAAAGTGTTTTTTTTGCTATTACTTAATTAGTTTGAATGTTGTATTGAAGAAATATGTTGAGTGGAATCAACACATGATTAACCGGATATCCGGTCGAAAATAAAAAACCGGATATCCGGTTTTTTTTTTCAGGAAATTCCTCAAATACCGTATACCTATGTCTGTCCATATATCCGGATCCTTTGGACATACGGAAATTCTTTATAATGGCTGTTTTTAACCGACTTTAAAAAAAGAGGAGCTGCTCAATTCTACCCGCATATTATTTGTATGTGAATATGTTCACGCCGTACTCCGGCATATAAAGTCCGATTTCGATCATTCTTTTTTAATTTGGAAAGTGAGAGTCCCGAGTTGGTCCCATAAATTGTTGGTGAAGATCTGATGAGAACCTTCGGAATGATGAGCAGAATAGCATCTCACAATGATGTTAATTACTAATTTTTGGACTTCCATCAATAGAATCGGCTTATAAAGAACTAGGTACAAATTGATGAACCACCTGAAACCACCTTCTCAAAAAATCCGCAGTGATTAAAGTTACGGTTACAATCTTGAAAATGCAATAAAATGGATTAAAAAAATATATCTGTAATCGGGCAGTTTTACTGGGTAGATGCAGATTGCATGTAGTTTATGTGGCACAATGGCAGCTATGGATTCCGAGTCGAGGGTTCCGCGTTCGAATCACAGACCGGTGCATTCCCTTTTTAAGGAACGGTGGCCTACCGAGCCGAGTGATGGCTTCCGCTTCGACGGCTGCGCGTTCGAGTCACGAGTCCCGGACACGACGTTACGTTTTACCCTCCAGATGGTCGTCCACCTTGCCGTTGTGAGGGGACTCAGTAGCTGAAAGCTGAGAGCGCACGAGGTGGGAAACCGGGCTTGCCTGGCTTCTAACCCGTAATCTCGCGTCAGCGGGCTCGGGGGTCCTTTCCGCAAGAAAAGGCCCGCGTGGTAGACAACCACTATAAAAATCACCTCAGCCTCTGGCGGTGAATTGGGGGGGGGGAGGTTATCACCGGCTTTGGGGACCTCGAGACGGTGGCGTGACCGTGCCGAGGGAGGGGAGACGGAGAGGGGTTGTCTATCGGGCAGATGCAGAGATGAGGCTTGGAAAGGCCGTCGTTGTCGGGATGTAGTCCATGAGGAATTTCCACTGGCTTTAACACTTGTGGAGCGAGGGACACCATGGGGGTTTACATTATAAGCCTATGGTAGGGAGCCCAACGAGATTGGCCAGACGGTGACGGACATTAGCCACGTAAAAAAAAAGATATCATGTAGTTAAGCTGCCCGACTTCAGCTTACCTAACAGATAAGTCGGTTGCACTGTATTTAGGAGAGCTCAATATTATTGTTTTGTCTTTTTGTGCGAAGTCGGGTTTCGATTTTTTTTTATTTTTTTCGATAAAGGCTACTTCTTATAAGCACGCAACACGTTACCCACCGCTGCGCTGTGCTAAATCTACACTTAAATAGACTCAGCCATGATTATCTTCTGCTCAGCAACATACTTCCCTGGTCGTCCGTTCAAGCACAGCGATGGGTAGGTAGTCCGAAAAACGCTGACGAAGTCGCGGGCACAGCTAGTTTTAACTAATAAGATTTATTGACCGCAAGATGACTTGACTAACTGCCATATTATTGGTATACCAATTCAGATTTATGGATATTCAAGACAAGTAACGACATCTTGTGGTGTTTTGTGTTAACACTTGACTCCCAAATGTGAAACTTCAACATCCAATATCTTTTAACTTATCAAGAGTAGGACGAAAATACTAACACCATGGGTTTAGTTCGCATAAATCAAATGAATAATCCATGTCTCGTAATTTTCGATGGCACATAAAATAAAATTAAGGTACCTCTAACCCCCAGGTAAAATCCCTAAGGAAAAACGCCGATCTTCTTTGTGTGGGTGGGTAATGGATGACAGTTAGGGTTGTCCGTATCTGTAATTTTTTTCGATTCTGCACTTGACAGATGACAATCACGATCTCCTTAAAAAAAAAAACAAATTAAAACATGGTAAATACTTACCCGTTTTTAAACAATACATATTTAGTTTTATTTGTTTTATGAAGTCTGTGCTGTGTGCATGCCATTAGGTAAGAAAGTATTTTACGAGCTTAGATGTGAATGTTTGTTTTCTATGTATTATACATACATACATACATATGATACATAGAAAACATACATTCAATAAAATATTTAATACTAGGTACCTACATTCCATAATTTCAACCGCACAGAATGAGCTCCTGTGAAGTGCTAACACAATAGTTACATTTTCCCGGGTCTTTATCGCGTATTATTTATTTTCTTCTTCTTTAGGGGACCCTCGCGACCAAGACCATTGTAACATGGTTGAAACGTCGAGGTAAGAAAATAAATAAAACGCGATAAAGACCCGGGAAATGTAACTATGTTTACAAATCGTGTGAATTTAAAAAGTTTATTGCTAACACAATGTTTTGGATGACTGGTCCAGGTATCCCTGGACCTGATGGTGCCAGGTGAAGCCACCCCGCGGTACACTCTGTACGTCGTCGACCAGAACAAGTCTCAGCCGGCGAAGCAGATCAACAAGTATGCCGTGTTCATTGTACCGCAGGGAAGGTTAGTTTCTATGAATTTAAGAACGTGGGTACTGTTACCATTTCCATACAAACATTATACCAAAATAAATTATGTAAAATTTAGTTTTCTACCCTAATATCGGTATTATTCGGATTAAGATTTTATTTTTTATAGGGCCCCCACCACAAGGTTTTCCAAAATATTCATTCAAAATGAAATAAAACAGAGAAACATTTTTTTCATTTTTCCAGCGTTCATTACTAGTTTACATCTCATTTGTTTTATATTATTTCCAATAAATAGTAATTTACGCTGTAAAAATGAAAAAAATGTTTCTCCGTTTTATTTCATTTCGAATGTAAAAATAAAATCTTAATCCGAATAATACCGATATTAGGGTAGAAAACTAAATTTTTCATAATTTGTTTTGGTATTATGTTTGTATGGAAATGGTAACAGTACCCACCCTCTTAAGATGATGATGATTGATGATTTGTTTAATTTAAGAACACTAGGGGGAAGTGCGGCTTATGGCGAAAATGCGGCGAACATCAATTCATCGAACTTACAAATTATTGTTATATTGATAAAATCGCCATCTAGTCACGGTATAGGTAGATAGTTCTTCTATCATGATTGGCGATTTTATCAATAGAACAGTTGTAAGTCCGGTAAATTGTTCGCCGCACTTTCCCCATAAGCCGCACTACATACATGCTGTTATAAATACTTATAATAGATTACTAGCTGCGCCCTGCGGTTTCACCCGCGTAAGTCCCGATCCCGTAGGAATATCGGGATAAAAAGTAGCCTATGTGTTATTCTAGGTCTCCAGCTATCTTTATTCCAAGTTTCATCGCAATCGGTTTAGTAGTTTTTGCGTGAAAGAGTAACAAAGTCACATACAGACATATAAACTTTCGCGTTTATAATATTAGTAGGATTATAGTATTAGTAGGGTTTTAATTTCAATTAAACTCCAATTTAATCTTCAAGAATAAAATTGTTTAACTCGCATTTGGCCAGTTATTACAAGGTTAGACTTAGACCGTGACACTCTAAAATCCTCGAAACATCGCACTTTGAGAAATGATGAATATAACAAAAACAACGTGATTAAAACCAAAAAATGACTGTAGAAGAAAAAGAAAACAATTTACTATATTTTTATCCTTAAAAAAAACCGCAGTTCGCATAAACAATTTTTATAGTTTGTTTACGTGAGAGCGCGTTCGTTGAAACGGCTCTTAAAAATAGACAATCGCCCACGCGGGGCGTTGTTTACTGCAGAGCAACATACAGACAGCTCAGTAGGTATATGTTTCTTAGCTAAAACTGATCTATTTGTTTTGAAAATGTATCTGGAAATAGATCTGATAGATTTTTAAAGTATGCTAATGTATTTTTAAAATGACTAGACAACGGATATACTACATATTTGGGTTTACTTTTTTTTTGTAAATACATATTCGTCATACATTCACCCGCGTAAGTCCCGATCCGCGGCTTGTAACCACCCACCGATCTAAGTCATAGCGCCAAGCGGACTCGTTCCTTGTTCCGATCCGTTGGCCTGTGCAGTCACTAAGGAAGACGGGTAAGATCTTGTTCCACTGTCGGCTTCCTTCTTCTAGATGAGCGTGTTACATCTTAGACCATATCACTTACCATAAGGTGAGATAGTGATTTGTTTGTTTCTTTGTTTGAACGCGCTAATCTCAGGAACAGCTGCTGGTCCGATTAAAAAAATATTTCAGTGTTGGATAGTCCATGTATTGAAGAAGGCTATAGGCTATATTATATTTTCATAAAAATTAGGCGGACGAAGTCGCGGGCACTGCTAGTCGTGTATAAAAAATAGAGTTTCGAAATTTTACACGAAGAAATGCATTATCAAAAATACTTCCGTCCGTAAGTCCCTATCTCGTGGGAATATCGGGATTAAAAGTAGCCTATAGCCTTCCTTAATAAATGGACTATCCAACACTTAATGGATTTTTCAAATTGGACCAGCGGTTCCTGAGATTAGCGCAATCAAACAAACAACCAAACAAACTCTTCCGATTTATAATAATAGAAGATAGAATAGATATGTCGACCTGTTGGAATTCTTGCAGAAACGCATAATAAAACATTGGCGTCCTGGCCTTATTTTAATTGAAATCTCGTCCAAGTGCATCCAAGCACGAGAATGTCGTTGTTTTCATCGACACCCACTTGTTGGTCTGGAATGAAAAATAAGACGTCATCGCAGTACATTACATAGCTAGGTATAGAGTGAGGATCTTTTGGTTTATTATACCTAACGAGCGACTGAAGGACGGACGGTTGGAAAACTGTTCAATTTTACTGGATTTTCTTGAGACTTGTCGTGTTTCAGTGTTTTAAGAAGTGACTAAATATTGATTCACTGTAAGTTTAAAAATAGGGCGCTCTGAAAAAATGCCTTACCTTTTTGAGTATACTTTTTACCCGGCTGCAAGGAAAGAGTTATGTTTTTCGCGCCTATCGTTGTATGTTTGTAATATTCTTTATTCCCTTTTTATATCTGGCAAACTACTCGTTGAATTTCTTTAATCTAATATATAAAATTTCCATGTCACAGTGTTAGTTACCGTACTCCTCCGAAACGGCTTGACCGATTTTTATGAGATTTTGTATACGTATTCAGTAGGTCTGAGAATCGGAATTTATAAGGCAAAACAACGTTTGCCAGGTCAGCTAGTTATTAAATAAAAAATCTGACTGCTTATAAAGTTGATTTTTTTTTATAGAAAAATCTAAAAACCACGCTTATATCCATTGTTATGTGTGAGTTTCCCGGGAAGTCAGAAATTAAGCTCATTGATCTGTTTCAATCGGCACTGTAAAATCCTTTTTCCGGCAGTTGAAAAAACACGAAAATCGAAGAAAAACATATTCTTACTTACCCCGAAAGTTTCAGGCAAATAGGTAATCGGAAAGTGCTCGTTGTTAGATAACATCATGCCTATCCTAAAGATCCTTTTTAGTGGTTACCTAGCCTACACATCAGAAAGAACACACCCTCCAAATTTCATGTTTCGAGAACCAGTGCTTTAAGATGTCCGTTGATTTATGTCTAGTTCAATATACGATTTTAAACCAACATAGTTGCTTAGTACAAATATTATTTAAAAACGGGGTTTTTACTATGTTTTAATTTGTTTTTACGGAGCTCTATATTTCGCCAATATTTGCAACTGGTTTCGTGAAAAAGCTACTTTAGCAAGCAATTACTGGCGAAATATCAACTCTAAAAAGGGGTAAATACCCCTTTTTAAAAACCATTTGTTATCTATATTTTCAGTCAGTCAGGACTGAATTTGATTGAATTGTCATGGCTACTCATAATTCCAGAGAATCCGAGTGGCTATTCGGCACCCCAACCGGTCGCCGTCAGTTGCAAGACTCGGCCCGTTTCGGTCGGCTGGTCGTAGCCGTCTTGCATAGAGGACATCAGTTCGAGTCACTCGACGCCGTGAAGGAGGAACTCACGCATTCCGCCAAGATGCTCATACCTTACGGGTTTACTGGACAGGTGAGGAGTAGGTTACTAGGTTATTATAGGTGTATGTTTGTGTGAGTGTGTGTTTGTGCTCCTTGACGCGGAAACCGATTGCGGTGGAGGAGAACAACACATTGGCTTCTTTGTCCCAATATTCCCCAAGAATCGGAACTTATGCGGAAACCAGTTAGCGTTGAATATGAGGATTTTGCATTCTTTATTATTTTCTGCCTTTGTTATGGCTAGAGAAATCGCCCTACTTGGGTCAATGTTGGCTGCAGTTTCCGAAGTTGCACCAAAATACGCCGCACTTTTGACTTTCCGGAAGTTGCACCAAAAAGGGTCGTACATTTGTCATCCCACGAGTTGCAACAAAAGTCATCGTAGGAAAGACATGTGAATTTCTCAAAGTTGCATCAAAGGGCGCTCACTTTTCCTAAGCGGCAATTGACGCCGTAAATTTGACTTTCCCGAAGTTGCATTAAATCCTGTCGGGTTTTGTTATGCAATCAATCACTTAGTTGAGACGTGTCGATCGAGCAGCTACTTCTACATTCAATTAGTTAATCGAAATGCCTTACCCTTTGTTGGAACTTCGGGAAAGTCAAATGTCCGGCAAAATCTAAAATGTACGACTTCCTTGCTATTTCAGAAAAGTCATTTGTATTACAATAATAATTTATGGCTCCTGCCTAACAGCTAACTTTGATGACTGACTTACACATGTATTATTCGCTCACGATGAGAATGGGGATGCGACTTGCGACCTTTTGGAACTGAGAGGCGAATGGTACGCCGTTCAGACGTAGCATCGGGAAACTCGCGTTGAAGCTTGCTTAAGTTTTGTCATGTTTGACTTATTTTAACAAGGTTTCCTTGTTGTCATCTCACGAGGATTATTTCTTCAGATCCCGTTCCTGTCCCTTGGATCTGACGTAGGCAGCCGCGTGTGCGTCCACCGCGGGTCCTCGCAACTGTCCGGGGAGTATGTCATCGAGGATGTGGACGTGGAGGGAGGCACGAGGCGGAGACTTGTGTTCCTCGACAACCAGATGCTGGTGCAGTCCGAGGGTTGCATGAAGGAAGGTACGTAGAATGTGGAGGGAGACTTGTGTTCCTCGACAACCAGATGCTGGTGCAGTCCGAGGGTTGCATGAAGGAAGGTACGTAGAATGTGGAGGGAGACTTGTGTTCCTCGACAACCAGATGCTGGTGCAGTCCGAGGGTTGCATGAAGGAAGGTACGTAGAATGTGGAGGGAGACTTGTGTTCCTCGACAACCAGATGCTGGTGCAGTCCGAGGGTTGCATGAAGGAAGGTACGTAGAATGTGGAGGGATACTTGTGTTCCTCGACAACCAGATGCTGGTGCAGTCCGAGGGTTGCATGAAGGAAGGTACGTAGAATGTGGAGGGATACTTGTGTTCCTCGACAACCAGATGATAGTGCAGTCCGAGGGTTGCATGAAGGAAGGTACGTGGAATCTGGAGTGGAGGAAGTTTGTTGGAGTCTCTTCAGGAGTTGTATATGAGTTTATCTCTGAAATAAGTTGTATATCCGATTCAGGACTTCATACTGGTAACGCCATCTAATAGGCGAAGTGGACGTCCACAAATGTACCTAAGTGTCAATCTATACAAATAAACTTCCAAGTCCTGACTGATTGATTAGCTGAATAACCTATATCCCAAACCGCTAGTCCTAGAGCCATGGCATTAGAGTGTATTCTTCGTGGTGTTTAGACACATCCACCAAGAAAGGATTTTTCGAAATTCCCACAGGATCGGGACTTACGCGGCTGCCGTTTATATATGTTTTCAATACGTACTTCCAGTAAAAAAGAAGGGCAAGACTCGGCTGGTTGTAGACTTCGGTCAGATATCGACCTACCACGCACTCATGTGCGCGGGAGTCGCCAGCTGGATGGCCTCGTGCGGCGCGGACATGACGCCGGCGGTGGCCTCGCACGGCGGGGACATGGCGCCGGCGGTGGCGGACACAACGCCGGCCGTGGCCGTGCTCGGGCTGGGAGGCGGAGGTCTTTGCATGTTCTTGAGGAAGTGCTATGATCATTTGAAGGTAAATACAATGTGTAAATTACTGGAATTTTGGATAAGCTTGGTTTAAATCAGCCCTTCTCAAAGTTGGCGATAACGCACCCTTGTGGGCGCTGCAGGCCTTAAAGGGCGGTAAGAGACAAAAAAATGGGGGCCATAAAGCCAAAAAAAAGTATCCTGTGTCCGTCTCCTGGTTCTAAGATACCAATTTCAGCCAAAACTGTTCAGCCGTTGTTGAGTTTACTTTAAAGAAATAATCTACACTAATAAATAATACTAGCTGACCCGACAGACGTTGTCCTGTCGTTTAGTATAAAAAAATAAAATTCATCAAAATCGGTTTAGCATTTTTTCTTTCATAAGAACCTTCTCCTGACAATAGCAAACACAACAAAAAAAGAATTATCGAAATATGTCTAAAAGTTTAAGTGTGATGCCGTGACCAAGGGAAATAGGGATTGATTTTTATATAAGATAGATAGATAGATAAATACGGTTCATGAGATACAGCCTGGTGACAGACGGACAGACGGACGGACAGACAGCGAAGTCGCAGTAATAGGGTCCCGTTTTTACCTTTAGGTACGGAACCCTAAAAAGGAATTATTTGAATGTGTGTGTGTATATGTATATTTTTGTAATGAATAAACTCAAAAACTACTAGACCAATTTCAAAAATTCTTACCATTAGAAAGCGACATTCACCCTAAGTAACATAGGCTACTTATGATCCCGATATTCCCACGGGATCGGAACTTACGCGGGTGAAACGGGACGCAGCTAGTATTTAAATATTCGTATTTCAGATAACAGCAGTGGACATAGACCCGGCCATGTTGGAAGTGGCACAGAAGCACTTCGAGCTGAAGACTGATGACAAGCTGGAGGTTCAGATCAAAGATGGACTCGATTTCCTCAGAGACGAAGCTGAAAAAGGTACCAATTAAGCTTTAAATTAATGCTAAACTGCAATTTTTCACTCGCTGCATAAATCATAGCAAGGTTGGAGCGGTGTGCATCTTGCAATATAAGCAATACAGGTTGAAATTAATGCTAAACTACAATTTTCACTCGCTGCACACCGGTCATAAATCATTGCAAAGTTGGAGCGGTGTGCATCTTGCAATATAAGAAATGCAGGTTGAAATTAATGCTAAATTTTAATTTTTCATTAGCTACACACCGGTCATAAATCATAGCAAGGTTAGAGTGGTGAACATGTTGAAATATCGATATCGCTTATGGATAGTAATAATGCGCAGCACTGTGTGAGAGATCGAAATGATTTTCCAAAAATCCTTTTTTAGTGGATACCTACACACTACACAAAGCGCTCTCTACTAATAACACTGTCTCTAGGACCAGCGGTTTGGGCTCTGAGTTAGTATATAGTTAAGACGGCGATAGATGGTAATTATCTGTCCTTCTCCGGTTGGATAGGAATGAGCAAGATAGAATTGTAAGAAAAAAAAGGTTGATTTTTCGTAAAAACTTGCATCTAAGATCGTCATTTCACATTACCCACTTAAGTCATTCAGTCAGGACTTTGAATTTTATATGTATGTATGATAAAAGTTAAATAAAAATTTAAAAACCATTAATGTCGCAAAACGTAGCCAGTATATTAATTTACAAATGTCCCAAACATTTACACGATCAGTTCTCGAAAAAAAACGATAATATGGCCAAAGTCCCAAACTCTCATCTTTGGGCCACTTTCCGCGCCGGTGAGTGTATGTATAGATAAATATTGAAACCACCTTCCCCCAGGGTCTGTGTACTCGTGCGTGCTATATGACATGGACAGCAAGGACCGCTCCGTGGGCCTCTCCTGCCCCCCGAGGCAGTTCCTCCACGAGGAAGTGTTGGGGCAGGTCAAGGCACTCATCGGGGCAAGTGGTGAGTATACTACAGTACTCGTGCGTGCTATATGACATGGACAGCAAGGACCGCTCCGTGGGCCTCTCCTGCCCCCCGAGGCAGTTCCTCCACGAGGAAGTGTTGGGGCAGGTCAAGGCACTCATCGGGGCGAGTGGTGAGTATACTACAGTACTCGTGCGTGCTATATGACATGGACAGCAAGGACCGCTCCGTGGGCCTCTCCTGCCCCCCGAGGCAGTTCCTCCACGAGGAAGTGTTGGGGCAGGTCAAGGCACTCATCGGGGCGAGTGGTGAGTATACTACAGTACTCGTGCGTGCTATATGACATGGACAGCAAGGACCGCTCCGTGGGCCTCTCCTGCCCCCCGAGGCAGTTCCTCCACGAGGAAGTGTTGGGGCAGGTCAAGGCACTCATCGGGGCGAGTGGTGAGTATACTACAAGCCTTGATCTCAACCGTAACAGTAGATATGACATCAGAAAGAAGACAGTTGTAAACAGCCACTGTGGTATCGCTACTTCAAACTGACTGATACTTTTGACGTTTTAATTGTCATTCATCACTGTTTAGAAAAAAAACAAACTTATTTCGTTTTCAGAGCATATTAGGCTTTTCATTATTCCGGGCCTAACAACTATACCTACTTGGTTTTTTAATTATAGACTGATTAGACACATCTTTCTGAAGAAAAAATGTCAAATACATAGAACCGAAACGCCAGATCGTAGGGGGTTCCGTACCACTATCACAATTCGGTACGGAACCCTAAAATGTACACTGGACCAACCAATTTGTGAACGCAACCCTAACGTGGCGGCGTCTTTCTCACTAGATGGCGTTAGTGGTCAAAATACATCACGGTAACATTGCGTTTTTCTGTCCCTGAATCACGTTTGTTGTATGGGAGCCCCTCTTAAATATTTGTTTTATTATGTTTTTAGAGGGGTTGCGGGAATGTGTCACAGAAGTTGATGGTAACCGACCCGTGCGTATAGTACACACATCAACAATGTCTAGGGATATTATAGTTTTTCTTAATTTTCACAATATCAGTAAATAATTTCTTAAGACACCTGTATATGAAATAAAAGTTTATTTTAATGTGTTATGCTGTGTTAAAAAAAATAGAGCTGCTGCAAAGATTTTTATTGTTTTTTTTTTAATTAACCAAAACCTCTCAACTCTCATGTTTACTTAACACAGAATCGCGCTTAATTATGGAATAAAAGTATTGAATATCAAAAAAGTCTTTAATTACAAAAAAAATATGCATTTTATTAAATTTAATAATCGGTATTTCCTCCTCTGACATTTATAAGCGTGCGGCATCGATTATTCATACTTAAAATGAGGTTGTCCAAGTCTGGCTGCGGATTAAGGTCCCAGGTCCATTTTAAGTGTATGAAAAGTTGCTCTTCTGTCGTCAAATCTGGAGAGAAATTAATCATAGCTCTTCTTTGTAACATGTCCCATGCATGTTCGATAGGATTCATGTCGGGGGACTGAGCAGGCCAGTCCATAACTCTGACATCATGTTCCCGAAGCTCATTTGATACCAGACGCGCCGTATGTGCGCGGGCATTATCGTGCATAAGTTGGAACTCCGGGCCCATTTGCACCCTATGTGGGATAATTACAGGTTCCACTACCTCATTACGATATTTCCACGCAGTCATGTTCCCTCTGATCCAAATGAGATCGGTTCGCGCACCTATTCGAATTCCAGCCCATACCATGATGGTCCCGCCTTGATAGGAATGGACTTATTGCACATGTTGGAGACGGCGCTGTCGACCTGGAAGTCGCCAAACTCGTAGTCTTCGCGAATCCGGATGAAATCCGAACCGAGACTCGTCAGAAAACAGTACCATCGACCATTGCTCGTTACTCCATACAAAATGTTCTCGAGCCCACAAAAGTCTTCGCCCGCGATTGCCACGCCGTAAAGCTGGAACTCGAAGTGGTCTGCGAGAATGAAGACCGGCTTCATGTAATCGTCTTCTCACAGTTTGGTCGCTTACTAACAATTGGTGGTCAGATTGAAGCCTTTGAACCATTTGCATAGCCGTAACAGTGGGTTGTCTCCCAGCGATATTTTGTAGAAAACGGTCTTGTCTAGGAGTTGTGTCACGACTTCTGCCAGAATGCCGTTCCGCAACATCACCCGTAACACGATAACGTGACCACAACCTAGAGATCACATTTTGGTGGGTCCGTAGAGTGTCAGCAACTACGCGTTGAATTGCGCCAGCTTCCAACATGCCTACAGCTCTAATCTGTTCTTCTCTTGTTAAATGTCTACGTGACATAACAATAAACAATACACACACTCTATTTGAATAAAAAAAATGTGCAAAAGCTTATTATTTACAAAATCAGCTGGGTTAAATGATAACCAAAACTAACTGTGAAAAAGCCAAATTCGAATTACCGCGTATTCTTTTGTTTTTAAAATGATTTTTTTTTGTTATTCTTTTGAATTTCGAAAGAAGAGACGGCGGAGTTTATTTTTCATATAGAAACTTTTTCGATACTGTAAATAGTTTATAAGCTAGGAAGTCTAAAATACAATATCCCTAGACATTGTTGATGTGTGTATCTAACGTTTCCGCGTCCCCCGACTCGGGAACGTAAGGTACCACATACCTACTCAGAGACATGAAATTTGTTTTCGGCTTATTATTTTTACGTTTTTAAAGTTTAGTTTTGTTTTAACTTGGAACTTTTTAAGTCGGGGGTTTTTTAAATTTTTTATTTCATTTTTTTATTTCACCCTTTTTGTAAGAGCGATTTTGATTAAACATGCATATTGTTGTCACAAAAGTTACGTCCTTTCATTTGATACCCCACTCGGGTATATTTCAAAACATTCGTTTTTAATTCCGAGTTTGACCCTACATATACTTTGAACGGCTGAGCCGATTTTGATTAAACATGCATATTCTCGTCATAAAAGTTATGCTCTTTTATTTGATACCCCACTCGGGCATATTTGAAAACATTCGGTTTTTATTTCCGAGCTTCAACCCACATATATTATGAACGACGGCGCCGATTTTGATCAAACATAGCTAAGAACACTCGCGCAAAAGTCACCTATCAACCAAAAAAAACTACATTAAAATCGGTTCATCCGTTCGTGAGCTACGATGCCACAGACAGATACACACACACACACACACACACACACACACAGAGACAGACACGTCAAACTTATAACACCCCTCTTTTTCCGTCGGGGGTTAAAAACGAAGTATAACGTGTAAATTTATTTTATTATCATTACAGGCTACTTCATCCTAAACCTAGTATGCCGCGACACTGCCCTCCAAGCTTCCATCACCGCAACCCTGAAGCAGCACTTCAAGCACCTCGCGTGCATCGCGCTCCACGGGGAAGTGAACGAAGTGCTCCTCGCGTCCCACCGCGCCTTCGCGAGGGACGCGCTCGAGGCCGCGGTGAAGTCGCTCAACGCGCGCGCGAGGGATGTAGGCCTTGTGAAAGTCAAGTGTGTCGATTTGAAGGACTTTATGCAGTCAGTTACTGTCATTGCGTGAACGTTTTTGTGAAGTTTAGTGAAGAATGGTAATATAAGTGACTAAAATATGTAATGTTGTGTTTTTGGTAGGTATTTTTGTTGCTATATTTCAAAAAAATGTATACCCATTTGTCAAAATTTTCTTTTGTTTCGACTATACTTGTATGTGACTGTGAATTTTTGGTTACGTATCATAATAACTACAATTCATCTGCACTATTCTCAACTTAACTACGGTCGATTCGACTACAGTTTAATTCAACTACAGTCGATTCATATTTGTTTGTCTAATGGATGGCTAACCTACTGGACGACTCAACTACGGTTTATTGAAATACATTCAATTTACCTACGGTTGATTCAACTACCGGACAATTTAACTACTATTGTCATCTTATCGCGCGTTTTACTCAAACTTAACTATGGAAAAAAGCATTCGGTGGACCCCAACTAGGGTAGGTTAGGCTATTATTAGAACATGATCACACGTCGCGCTCTGGCGAGCGAGCGGAGCGAGCGTGTCGCGGCAGCGGTCACCGAAGCGCCTAATATTATAAATAAAAAAGTGATGTAAAAAATCACACTTTATATGAAATAAAATTATAAATACTAAATTATAACCTATAGACCGACCGTAGTTAAGTTAAAAATAGTGCAGATGAAAATAGTCATTATGATACGTAACCGAATTTTTAGTATGGTAATCCGGTCACAAAACTGAATGTTCCATCAACGAACTCAGAATATATATGGAACTCGCATTTTTTCAAAACATGTTCCACGGATATTGCAGACTTTTGAAAATTGACGACTTGATCGCCAAACCACAGTACAAAAAAGGAACAGTATGGAAACTAGGCCTAGTTGAAGAAAATATAACCTACGCAAAAGGGTTGTCACTTTTAATGTTTTGGATATAGTTTCCAGCACCGACTAGAACAATAAACATGTTTTCTGTTTCCATGAACACCCTCAGATTTTTTAAATTAATATTTGCCTAGACGAAGTTTAAACCCAACTATTAAGTTCACATTAAACGACTGTTTAACACTATCCACTATGTCCGTACTTATTGTCAGTCATGTCATCAATAATACAATCCAGTGCGCGGAATGTCTGCGCGATGGTTGACTTTGGAACACATTTTTACCGGGTTTACTATGAGAGTTAGATCTCCATTTCTATTTGTTACTCGTAGTGTTCCATAGAATCGAGGAAGGGACAGCGTAAAAACACCTGTTTTATTTAAGAAGTAATTAAAAGAAAATGTTACAACTACATGTTTTTAACTGCAAAAATAATATTTAGTGAATCATTCTACATTTACAAAACCAAATAGTCAGATACCACTTTATGGAATTTTTAGTTTAAACTTGAGGGACTATTGAAAACTAGGGTATATACATTTTTTGGAAATTAGTCTAATAGCATCTAACTAAATGCAGCATGAAAAAGGTAATTCTGCCCTGGAAGGAATCATAATACTAAATTTAATGCTTTCGGATACATTTTTAACATTAAATTCAAGTAAAATCACCAGCTATTTAAGCACCTCGCGTCCATCGCGAGGTAACTATCAGCCCCAACTGTCTCCTCACGAGGGACACGCTCGGGGCCGCGGTGAAAATACTCAACGCGAGGGCATTGGACATTGGACTTGTTAAAGTGTCTCAATTCTCAATATGAAGGAGTTAATGCACTTGATTACTGTTATTATGTGAATTTTGTTGAATTTAAGGGGACAGTCTACCTACTCATTTCTCCATACAAACTTTACAAATTAGAATAAAAATAAAATTTAGAAAACTTATAAAATGAAAAAAAAAAACAAAACGTAGGGGCATAGTCATGTCATAGGTCATGTCATAAACATATTTTCTCTAATGTCTTTATCCAAGGAGGAAACAGTCGACTACGTTTGTATGTAGAAAGAGTATGGAGACTGTCCTCTTAAGCCTGCACTTGGCTTTCATAGAAATATTTTAAAGAAACAATACTTCTGCAAAAACAAAACATGCCTAAGTTGTAATAGATGAAGCAATACTTTCGAAAATACAGCATATGAGTCACCGACGCCGGTAAACTTACGCAGCGTCCTACGTGGACGATTGGATGCGAACGCGATTGCGAAGCGATCCGATCCGGTGCGGTGCGGAAACAAGGAACAGTCGAGAATCGCGGCGCATCGCACTTTACGTGCATTTGGTCACGTAGGACACTTCAATAGCTATCGACTGTTGGTTGTTTCCGCACCGCACCGGATCGGATCGCTTCGCAATCGCATTCGCATCCAATCGTCCACGTAGGACGCTGCGTAATTGGTTCAAGTCGTACTCCCGGTTTGAGTAACATGCGGGTTCGAATCCAGCCCTGCGTCTATCGTGCGTTGTGTTTTTGCAGAAGTATTGTTTCTTTAAAATATTTTTAAAGTCGTTAATTAATTTAGCAAGGGTGAACATTGATATTAATGAGTAATACAATGCTATCGAGATGCCGCAAACATGCCTAAGTTGTGTTAGATGGTAAAATATATATTTTTAACCCATCAATAGATGGGTTAAAAATACATGTCAAATGTTGTGTATTCGACATTGTCACGAATGTCATTATTAGGTAATCATAACGCGATCGTGACCTGATTTTCGGTTTATTATGGATAAAATATGGATTAGTTGGTTGATTATGGATCTTTCGATAATCCATAATAAACCAACTAATCCATTTTTTATCCATCCTAGTCAAAATGACAGAAACAACAAATATACTAATAGACAAAAATGATATTATTTAGGGTTCCATAGCCAAAGGGTAAAAACGGGACCCTATTACTTCTCCATAAGTAGACTCCGCTAGCTGTCTGTCACCCACCAGGCTGTATCTCATGAACTGTGTTATATATATACAGTTATTTTTTTTACAGTTGATGTATTTCTGTTGCCGTTATAACAACAAATACAGAATAAAATAAATATTGTAAGTCGGGCTACCATACAACAAACGTTATTTTTTCGAGAAAATAATACGGAACCCTTGGCCTGTTTTTTTAACATTATATCTATCAAAACATTGAAGGCGAGATATGCGTTTTGAATTTATCACAAGTGTATTAGATTACCGTAATGTTTTGAAATATGCGAGATTAAAACTTTATTTACTTATCTATTTTATTGGCCTAAACTAGTGCTGATGCTCAGGACACTTATTCTATTACTAAGTCGTCTCAACATCGCCTCAGCGCGGTTTGGAAATTTTCAAGAAATTACTAATACAGATTTTTTTCTGTTTTCGTGATGTTGTTTTGAATTACGAATACATACGTCAAAAACTTAGGCGAGACTGTAAAATTTTTAAAACCAGTTAAACGTTTTGAAGATAAATGTAACTATGCCTGATATTTAGACGACAGTTAAAACACAATTTTGTAAAATTGCCAACAATACATATGTTATTAAATAACGGGGTATTACCCCATGGTAAATATCTCGATATTTAATAACATTTCTAGTGAAAACATTCAATATGTAAGTTTAAAATCGTGTACCAACAATTTAGTAACTCCGTTTTCGAAACAAAAACACAGTTGAGGTATACTTGAGACGGTTTTATTAGCAGAATACGGGTCCTGGCTTCAGGTTTACATCCACTTTACTGCACTGGCTTAGCGAAGTAGCTCCCAAGAATACGTCGATACAACCATTCGGGGGACGTCACAGCATAAATATTACCGCGATAATGTCATTCACAGCAGATTAACTACTACCTTTCTCTCAACAACACTGGTGGTCTATTTACGTATTTGCTTAGTTAAAATTATATGATTATAGTGTTTAGACCTACATCGATCTAATATACCCGATAAATATAAGAAAAAATGGGGACGAAAGACGTGAAAAAGCAAGAGTTTGACGGTATGTAATTTTTGTTGGAGTTACTCTGGTTGCGGCTTAAGAAAAAAGTCTACCTACTCTTTCTCCATACAAACGTAGTCGACTGTTCTTCTCGACTGTTCTCCCTGGATAAAGACATTAGAGCAAATAATTATGTTTATGCCATAAAACCTATATGGGTCAAAATCAGAGAGGTGAGCATTGTGCTTCTGACGAGATATTTTTAAATAAAATAGCATGATATTACAACAATAGTTATTTCAAAATAAAGGTTTAGTGCATAATTACAAGGAACTTATCATATTTCCTTTTGTATAATAATGGTTTATTTGATTTTTATCAAAAAAGGTCTAAATAGTCACCCCGGGAACGTGTCCTTATACCATGTTTCATAGTACAGACAAGTCAAAGATGCATACAATTACGATTTAAATGTGTCACATCTTACTATTAGCTTTTTTAATCATTAAATTTATAATATTTCTGAAAATAAAATAATATCACTTTAATCTGTTCATATTTTGGGTATTCAAATAGTGTCCGACGTTTATCAAATCATCCCGTGAACGCAATAGACAATGTTTGATGTAGTTAAAACAACACACCCTAGGTGGTGTTAGCGAGCAGGAGTGTAAAGTTCGCTAGTCAAAGCAACGTTGTGTACTGTGTGCAACGGAAAAAAAAAATTAGATTTTGATGGTAAGTACTTTTTAGTTTGATATATGTGCGTACTTTAATTCCCTGTCACTTCGGGAACTCTGCTTGTAAATTAGTTTTTCGAAAATATCCATACTTTTAGCAAAATTCTTTTAACTATTGCTGCTCAGTCGTTCATAACCTCTAAAACCAATATCTTACATGCTGGCGTCAAGCGTGACATGAAAATATTTATCGAATAGTCATTTCGGGAGCGGTCACTTCGGGAACGTTCTTATATATGACGGACGTTCACGTTCACGAATCTTTGAACAAAATGTAGCCCTAGTGATTTTAAAAAGCATAACCATGTCAAATTTTGATTTTAGATATCCAATTAGTACGAGTAACAAGCGAAACGATCAAAAAAGTCTAAAAAACTAATAAAACAGGACAGTATAGCTTATAAAATGCATCGTGAAGAAGTTAATGCAAGGAAGCACAAGTTTTTAGATAAAATGACACCTGAACAAAAAGGATTGAAGAGACTGAAAGATAGGGAATATTACCAAAGAAAAAAAAGCTGAAAATAAAGTGATATGACTGAAAGAGAGAAGTAAAAACAGAGAAAGTTGTGCAGAAAAAAATCTAAGAAGTATAGACAGAAAAAGAAGGTAATGGCAAATATTTTAGCTAACAGCCCCCCAGATTCTGAAAATATCCGCCTATTGAGGAAGAAAGCAGGAAGAAAATAGGTTAATAAAGTGATATTATATATGTTTAATGTGACCAATAATTAATGTTTGTAATTCCTAATGTGTGTTTATTTTGAAACAGCAAAGATTAGTTTTTGATTTAAGGCATTGATGTGCAATCTATATGATAGTGTACGTTAGCGTTCCTGATATTTAAAGTTTGTTGATTGAAAGTACAAAGTTTAGTATTATTAGGTTTTAAGTTTAAATTTTGATACTCATGTTCCTTATCCCTTAAGTACAAATAAATATACATATTATGAACGTAAATGTGTATTATTTTCATGCATAAAATATCCACAAATTTAGGCGTTGGTTTCGTTCATTGAACTTCATTGTCATTGCGGGAACACTCATCATTTTCGGGAACATCACAAAAACGGCAAATAAATCGCTAATAAATAACGATATAATTAAATCTTGCATATACATGATAAAATAATCTTTAAACCTTTGTATTTATGTTATTTATAAATAACGTAGTGCAACAATGTATACAATAAACTAAAAATCTGGAGCCGAATTTGCACCAATTGAAAAAATATTGAGAGTAATTTGAAGAATAAGTGTTTGATTATAAAAATAAAGAAAACAACAAGATTTTACGATATAGGAACAGTTTTATAACAATTTATTGAAGGTGATTCTTAAATGCATCGGTTACATTATTATTTAAGATATAAATAAAAGTGTTCCCGAAATGACTTATGGCCCTGGCATTATTCTTATTACTAGCTAAAACTTCTAAAATATATATTTTTGTGCGTGCCCCTTCACAAGAAAGGCTCGTGAAAAATAACGCAACAGACTCCACTCGTTAGTTTTCTTCAAAAGGAAACTTTATTTCTCGGATATTTGAAAACCTAAAATGCTCACCTCTCTGATTTTGACCCATATCTGCCATGACCGACCACACCCCTACGTTTTGTTTTTTTATTTTTATTTCCTAATTAGAATAGAAATGAAATTTAGAAGAATTAGAATATGAAAGAAATCAAAACGAAGGGGCATGGTCATGGCTGACATAGGTTTTATGGCATTCGGGTAAAAAGTACTGTAGAGTTTTTTCAGGGTCGGGAATAGAACCTAAAACATATTTCTTTTAATTACAGAACAAAAACCAAATATGGCAGTAGACATAATTCAAAATGTAATGGGATCGTTTGGAAAATATCACTTATGGCTGTGTTTACTCGTTTTTATTACGAAAATTTTTGCGGGTTTTTTCCAAATGTCTATAATATTTTTAGCTCCAAGAGTGTCTTATTATTGTGAAGGTAAAAACAACATAACCTATTAATTTTTATTATGCTAGTGGATGAAAAAGAAAATATTGTGTGTATCTAAGTATATGTTATTTGTAAGTTAGAAACCCACTCGAATGCGTTATTTTTTTTCCAAGTCTTTTTTTTGCTTTTATAAATTACCACCATTTATAAACAAAAAAAATATATATAGTTACCTAGTAAAAACCGGGTCTTAATCGTAGTCTCCTCGCGACCTAGCCCATTATTATACAAGGTGGATAGGATAATACAACATTTTTTTTAACTGGACATACCTACACACGTTCCAAGTCCACCTACCAAATTTCAACAGAATCGGTTGAGTAGTTCAGCCACAGGATACTATTTTCCATTTTTGAAATTTGCTACACGATGTATCTATAAACAAAACTGTCACCAGCGCCAGGCGGCCGAGGCACTGAGTATTAATCCTACAGAGAAACAGCTTCATACAAGCCCGCGACGTAGGTACTTCACTACATGCGCAGTTATGTATGCGTGACCTCTCTCACCGACAGTGTACCGACGGGTTCACGTACGTGAGCCGAGTAGGCTCTTCGGGCGACCTCGGCAAACCCGAGCGGAAAGCGTTGAGTGACTTTTCACAGCTTTGTGCACACGTAGCTGTTTATGTAGTGGAGTACCTACCACCGCGGGCTTGTATGAAGCTGTTGCTCTGTAGGATTAATACTCGGTGGCCGCGGCACGTACTTACACTGTGCACATTGGTACATGGTGTTCGTATTGGTTTTAATTGTTTGGGATATTTAGTTTGTTTGAAAATTTTACTTTTTTAATTTCAGTTCTCTGATTAATTATACAATTCCAAACTATTCCAACACATTTTAACAACCCAGGGTTTTGTTTAATGTTGTATCGTCCCATCCACCTTGTATAACTCTATGTAACATGGTTGTAATGTCTAGAAAAGAAAATAAATAAATTAATATTATAAATACGCTCTCCACTTCTAATAGAGACCACTCTCAGTGGTAAGGCCGCCTATTGTGCCACTATAGATTAAGATTTTTTGTACTTTATTTTATTGTAATTTATTTTTGGTGAGAACAATAAAGCGTTCTATCTATCTATCTAAATAGATTAAGACCCGGTAAAATGTAACTAAGTTAACAAATCGTGTGAAATAAAAGACATTTGTCGGTTTTAATCGCGTGGTGTTAATTACTTTTAGCATTGTTTCAACGCTCAACGTTTAAAACGTTGCGCGATTAAAACCGAAAAATGTCTTTAATTTCAATACAACATCGCGAAAACAGAAGAAAAATCTATGTAAATCGTGTGAATTTAAAAACTTATAAAATTACAAATATTATTACATAACAGGGTATTTACCATGTTTTACCCCGTTATGTGATAATATTTGTAGTGAAAACAACCATGTAAGTTTAAAACTTATAAAATTGATATTCGGGACCTTTTAATTTCGTCCTTGACAGGATACCACGAGAGCACTTCTCTTGTTCTTATGTTTAAGGCAGTGGAGTCCAAGAGTGTCCATGTCCCGATCCAGTGTACAACAGATCTGTTTTTGAAAACACAATAATAATGGAATGGGATTTGATATGCGATAAGTCATGGTTGGTCAGCTTCGGCCAGACCATTTTCCAATTGGGAGTGCTGATCGGAAGCATTTTGTATGGGGTGGCTGCTGATAGGTGAGCTTCATTACAGTTTAAGCGACGCCTGGCGCGGTCAATACTTGGATGGGTTACCAATAATAGGTGTAGAGTGCGTTTCATCTTTATTTACCTCTGCCGTCATGTTGGTAGCAAAACAAAAAAGTCTTGCCTTAATATCTTGAATGTGCTATACCCTAAGCCTTGAATACAGGAAGATTCGTTCATTCATTCTTTATATACAAATCCCCCTAAATTTAAGGTAGCACATTAATTGTTTTGTATTTTGCACTTTTTTGTTTTGCTACCAACATGACGGCAGAGGTAAATAAAGATGAATCGCACTCTAGCAAAAAATCATTTTCTCAAGCTCGTTAAGTTACGTTAAGCACGTTAAGCAATTGGTCCCGGTTGTTTTCTGCATATATATGATAGCAGTCGTTAGGTCAATTTAGAGGCCTTAAAGCGACCTGAAAACTCTTGACACTTGGTGATCCATATCATTACACGAAAAGAAGAAGAACATGAACGGATTCTGTTTCTCTAATAATTGTAATTGTTTACGAGTTTTGTGTATTGTATTTCGTAATTCTGAGACAGATTTCTTTCATGTCGCCGCTCGAAATGTATTTTTTAAGGTCAAAAGCCCTGATGTGTTAAAATTTAATTATTATTTCATGACGAAATAAGGGTTTACTACTCTGATATTACCCAAAATGTATCTATTTATCTACTTATTAAAATTGTTTTAGATACGGCAGAAGAAAACCTTTATTAGTGGCGGTGACATTACAACTTATAACCGGACTCGGTGCCTCTTTTGCACCAAACTACTGGTCGTTTACCTTCATCAGATTCTTTACAGGAACAACCGTTGGTGGCACAATGGTTGTAAGCTTCGTTATTGTCATGGAATTTGTCGGAACTAAATACAGGGACGTGATAGGGTGCGTTTACCAGTTTCCTTTCAGTTTCGGGCACATGATGTTGCCAGTATTCGGGTATTTTTTCAGGGATTACAGGAGTTTTCATTTGGCTTGTACTGTGCCCGCTGCTGTTATGTTGACGTATTATTTTCTGCTGCCTGAGACGCCGAGATGGTTGATGGTTGTTAGACGGACTGATGAAGCTGTTTCTTTGTTGGAAAGAGTTGCTAAAGTGTAAGTAATCAGGACATGTTAATCTAAAACGACTAGACAATGCCTTAGCATTTTTCTCCCTTGTTTTTTCTTCAAAAACAGATAGGTACATGTTCCTTATCAACTTTATTTTCTTTCAGCAACAAAAGAGAGACAGTAAATATAAGAAACGACGTAATAGCTTTTCAAAAAACTTTGGAGAACAATCCCATTAAGAGAAGCAGTCTGGTTGACATCTTTCAGTCGCCCAATTTAAGAAAACGCCTAATTTGCGTCTCGTTAAACTGGCTAGCTTGCAGCTACTGCTACTACGGCGTGTCACAGTATATTGGTCAACTCAGCGGGAACATATTCATAAACGTAGCCGCAAGCGCAAACATCGCCGGAATAGGCGCTCTGCTTTGCATACCACTAACGCGTTATTTCGGAAGAAAATCTTTAATAATCTTCAGCAGTTACTTAAGTGGGGTCAGCTTGGTAGTTTCTATATTTACGCCGGAAGGTGTCGCTACTGTGATTGTGACTATTATCGGTTTTGGTGGCGCTTTGACTGTGTTTACAATTATCTATTTGTATACGGCAGAACTGTTTCCGACTGTAGTTCGGAACGCGGCTGTGGGTTTTTGTTCTATGGTGGCGCGGGTTGGGTCTATGATTGCGCCTTTTGTGTTAGATTTGGAGATGTTTGGTGTGTGGTTGCCTCCGGTGGTGTTTGCTGTTGTGCCGTGTGCGTGTGCTATTGTCATGTTCTCTTTACCGGAGACTAAGGATTGTGAGCTGATGACTACTATTGAGGAGGGGGAGAGGTTTGGGGAAACAGTTTCGAAAAAATAGTAAATAAGTGGAATTATTAATTTATTTTTTCAAATTGTCAGTCGTAGAAAGAACTAAGGCGAAAATTTTAAAAAATAATGTGACTCCACGGCATCTATTACTTTAAGGGGGCAGTCCCCAATTTCTTTTTAGTTTATCCATTGTTTTTTTAATTAGTGGGCTTCGCAAATTTGTTTTTGAAACGGCCAAAGGATATAGGTAAAGGCAATGGCCAAAGGTAAGGATACATCATCACGCTCCACCTTGAACCTTGTAACTTGTCCTTGGCTATTTCACGCTAGGTACAGTTGCAATGTAAATGGGATGTTAAAAATGTTCAAAGACTCCCTTTGTAAAAGAAACAGATTTTTTTGTGACTCGCGCTAGTAATGATTGAAGCACATAGAAACTGTGAAATTCATGCATGGGGGGCTTAAGGTGGACCTCTCTAAAAAAAGCTCAAGGGGAAGGTCTACTCTCCATTCAAACTTTACAAACGTAGTCGACTGTTTCCTCCCTGAATACAGATATTAGAGAAAAATTGTTTATGCCGTAAAATCATGTCAGGTAATAAAATCTGTAATTTTAGTGCTATAAAATGTTTTATGATCCTATTTAACTGCTATGTGTGTACGTTACGCACCATAAAAAAAAATACTATTAGTGTTGTCTCTGTCATTTTCTACTAGAATAAAAGGGATGTCATTCTTAGATAAGTCAACTCCAGAGTTTCTACAACCCTATCAGCGCCCGTATTATGTATCGAGTGGGCAACTCAGATTCACAGGCACTATACAATAGGTACATTGCTCAGCTGCTTTGATGTTACGCGGTATAGGTGTACCAGAATATGATGGCAAATAGTTTTTTTTTTATACCAGAACCCTTGGTTAATCGAATTATACAATGTTAATTATATATAAACAATGTATGAACATCGCATCAAAACTAGTTACGCGTACTAATAATATGATTATGATTCGATTTAGATAGATCACATTGCCATATAAAAATTACGATTTGTTTCCTCTTGCCACGACTTCTGGTCGACCTATAATCACCAGTGATTACCGCAAAGCAGCACTGGATAGTGCCTATGAAACGTGAGTTTTCCACTACATAAGTAATACGGGTGCAGTGAGGATATCGTGGTTGTTAGGGATGGTGTAATACCTACTTATTTGCCGATTTTTATGACTAACGACATGCTTTCAAAATTTTAGTACCCGGCGGGATTCGAACCCGCTGCCAACGACATGTTTGTAAATACTAACTGATTTAGATTTTAAGCGACAAATTTTTATGTTACATTATTTTCTAAGTCTTATTGCGTGTGTTAAAAGAATTTAAATTTTACAGAAATAAGTTTTACAAATAAAATTAATACGGTACGACGTAAATGAGGAGGGTATGAGGTTCAAATCCCACCGGGACATTTAGTTAGTGGTTTTTTCTGAGGTTATTATTATAAACTTATTTCTGTAGAAATACTTATATTTTTAAATACTTAACTTTAAATATTTTATAAATTCTGTGATAATGTAAAATTGAGCTAGAGAAGGGCATATCCACTGTATAGTTTTAGTAAGCTCTGTTGAAGTTTAAACAAAATCCTGCCAATCATTAAAAAAAAACAATTAAAATTCTACTGTGGATATGCACTTTTATCGCCGATGTACACAACTGTTACAAAATAAAACAACTTGAAATTAAAATGAATGCATTTAATGCCATTTCTTTGTTTATCCAAACGAATCCACGAAACTCGAGGTTTCCAGTCACTTATTGTCTCTCTTCCCGCTACACATGCACAGGCATACAAACAAGCAAACAATGGCTACTGACTCACCGTCACACCGCTCTGTCACACTAAATTTGTTCCTCATCGTCCTGTCGGAACAAAGTTTCCTAACTGCCACACTGTTGGATCAATTATTTATTGACCATCTCATGGATAGGAAGGATCAGAATCAACACAACCGAAATGAAAATAAAATCAAAGTTTGAGCATGACATTTTCGTAAACAGCTTGCGTTTAATCGCAGTGCGTTCTAAGCCCTAAGATAAGCAAGGTCTACTAGTTTTCTTCGGTTTACGCGATAGATAGTGTTGTAAAAAGCACCGTGGTTTTAACCGTAAAATTGAGTATAAATAAGGTAAGTTTGTTTTGTTTGTTTCTTTGGTATATTAGTTTCGTTCAATAATCTTTTGTGCGTGTTAGTTTTGTAGGTGTTTTAAGTGTGGCAGTTAGGAAAATATTTTCCTTACCGTCATACCAGTGTGACGGTGAGTGTGTCGCCTAAACATCTCGCTCCAAACCAAAACAACAGGCTAACAATTAGGCTCCTATATATCACAATTGGCACCTATGAGGTTACAACAACAAGCAATCAATACATGATCTATAGTATAGATCATTATTGTATAGATTCTATACAATAATTTAAATTAAAAAATACCTACACTCATATTCGCAAAGAAATACATTACTCGACTTCGCTTAACAAATAAGCGGGATAAATTAAACACTGAATTATATTACAAAAAAGTCTTCAAAACACTTTCTTCAACATGTTCTTGAAGCTTTTCTTCTTTTTACCACCATTTTCTGTTCCGTTTTGGGACACTGACATCTCCGTAGATTCAGACCAGAGACTTCCCGTTGGCGATTCAGATGCAGCCTTTTTTGATGGCTTCCCATTGTATATTGGCTCTAGATTGCTTACGACCGGGCTAGGAGTGCTTCGGGTGCTCTGTCTGGACAAAGTCCTCAGGAAAGCAGGTGAAGACAGTCGTCGCGTTTTAGCCTTTGTTTTCAAATTGTTGAAGAAAGACCCGTTAGTCTTTGACGTATCTCTCTTTGGGGGTGTCACTTCCCGTTCAAATTCTTTTGGTTCCGTCACGGGTGCAAAGAATTCCTCCTCGTCTAGAGAAATCGGGTTTTCTTGGAGTTTTGTAAGGCTGTTCTGCCGTGACATTTCCGTTTCTCCATTTCTATGTAAGATTGAAGTTTTTCTTCGGCGGTTTTTTTTGGCGATCTGCCATTCGCCTTCAGCATCTGCCTGGCTGTCTTCAGATTGTCTTGCTATCTGCAACGCCTCCTCGCTTGGGCGACGTTTCTTTGCCGCTGGGGTAGCATGCCCGCTTACACCCTCAACAGACTTCCGTCTGACCTTATCCTGTTTCTTCTTTGTCTTTTTAGGTATTTGTACGATGACTGGCTCTATTTTTCTGCGTTTGTTTAGGTAGTAGAATACTATAGCTATAATTATGCACTGGAACAATAGGAACTTTGTGAACGTTATGTTTCCGAACCAGCTGTCACGTTCGTCCATTAGGAGAGATAACGCTATGGTCATGTGTGTCATCTGCTCTTGTAAGGTGCTCATTTGTTCTATGTATTTCTGCTCTCTCTCGTTTCTCTTTCGCCGTTCCTCGCTCATCTGCTGGACTGTCTTCTCGAAGGTCTTCTGCATTTCTTCCACTTGTTTCTTGTATCTTCTGCTCAGTTCTTCTAAATACTGCCCCGACAGGGACATGTTTCGTTCTAATGTCTGGAATGAGAAAATTTGTAGGTTAATATCAGTAATTAGGATTGTAGAATTTAGCCTAGCCATTTTTGATCTAAACATGACCTACTGATGAGTTAAATGAGCAATTAATTGCTGGGGGTACTCGGATCGGGGCTTACTAAGTCGTCCCGTCAAGTGCACTAGTCTCTGTTTCGATTAACCGATGATGCAGCCACTAAGAAAGACGAATAAAATTTGTTCCATCGCCGTCCTATCTTCTAGGTAAACGTGCTACATCTTAGACCACTTCTTCACTTTACATCTGGTGAAAAAGAACTGCCGACATTTCACGTACCTACTAAACAATGCAGGCACGAACAGCAATTGGTGCAAACATATATCAACTGTGCTAGTTACGGTTACGGCACAGACGCTGTGCATTCAGAATTGCACTTCCCCTTCTACAACTTAAAATCTAGATACCCAATGGAATATACGCACCTTAACTCTGTTAGAAAGCCGTAAGAAGACGGATTCCTTTTGTAAACCAGCTTGCACTTGGTTCTGACTGAGAGGAGGCAGTGTTCCCGCCGGTGTCGGGTCTACGGCCATCTGGTCCAGATCTGACATGAAGCTGTCATTGTCTATAATTATCTGGTCAGGTATCTCCTCACCAGTCGTGTCTTTTGGCTTTTCCGTCGATACTTCGACTTTGCCGTTCTTTATGTCTTTTAAACTGTCTTTATCAGTTTCGCTAGGTGGTTCGGTATGTTTTTCTGGTTCAGGAGTCGGTTCCGGCTCTTGTTCTTTCTCTCCGACTGTTTCTTCTTTATTGCTCTCATCATTGCCACTACTTTCTTGTATTTCGAATATGGGTGGTGTGGTTTCGTCGACCATTTCAGGGACGGGTTTCTCTTCTTGCACAGTTTCGTTTATTTTCTCATCTGACCCGTTGGTTTTTTCAGGAGTGACTTTTACCTCTTGCTGGGGATTATTCTCTGTGCTCACAGCCTCAGCTGATTCATTCTCGGTAACGTTTGTGGTTACATTAGTTTCCGTTTCGAAACTGGTATTTAAAACTACTTTTTTCTCTTTAATAGCTAGTATATTACATAAGGCGGCTAAATATTTTCTGGGAAGCAAAGCGTTCACATACGCGACGCGTTCATCACTGAACTCGATAGTCTTTGTACTTTTGAAATCCAACCCGAACGGGAGGCAGATCCCGGTTCGCTTCAACGTATCGCGGAGGAACACTTGACGCACTAGATTCACTAACTTGTCCGATTGGCAACTGATCAGTTCGTACACTTCATTGTAAAGGGTTTCACTGCAATTATCACATACAATTATATGGCTGGGCGAGCAGCACCGGCGGTACTGCTCGGAGGCAGAGGTATCGTTATGCTCGCCGGTTTCGTTCTTAGGAACTTCAGTTTTGACTAACGCTTGCGCGGCTTTCTTCATGATCGACATGACGGCGTCGCGCGCTGAACCGAACAGGTTCTTGGAGGGCTCAGCGTCGGCGGCGGGGAGCTCTGTCGGCTCCGCCACGTCCTCGTCATCCTCGTCGATATGCGCCGGGTGAGCGTTCTCTTTCTCTAACACCTCGAACTCTGACGTGCCGTACACCTTGAACTGTGAGATCGGGCAGTAGTGCTCCGACCCGTGATGAGACAACATTTCGACTTTGATGAACTTCCCGAATAAGTGCGGGTAGAGATCGAAGCTCTGCACGTCGCGCATATCCTGAGCGGTAAATTGACCGACGATGGTCCAATCGCGCGTCGGGAACCGGTCGCTAAAGTAGACGACCACATCTTTAGGAGTCGACGAGAACAGCTCGAAGTTGGCGAGTTCGATGCGCTGCGCCTGCACTGCCTCGCATAACTCTACCACGAACCATATCCGGCTGGTGCAGGTGTTCAACATGTACTCGTCGCGATTTGGCGATAGGATCGAGCTTGCGGACCCCGCCTCGGGGTTTACTGCGACTATCTTGGCTCCACATGCAAGCGACGCGTAATTCTTCGACCGCAACTTCGTGTTTTTACTACTAAAATTCGTATTGCTATGACTAGGTTGACTCGAATGGTTCAAGACCGTGTCTTTTTTCTCGGCCTCGGCGAGCTGTTTCTGTGCCCACTCGGAAAACGAGGGTATGTCCTCTTGAGGCGTCTCCGGTTTCGTTGGAATGTTTTCCGTCAGTTGTTCCTTGAGCTCGTCTTGAGATTCAGGCGCTTCTACTTCTAAGGGGGGTGGCGTTTGAAATGCTTCTTCCGTATGCCTGAGCTCATGTACGGGCCTGGCCTTGACGACGAGCCGGGGCTCGGTGCTTTCCTTCTCGGGTGTCGGGCTCTCTTCGTCCAAAGCATCGCTGTCTATAACAGAGAACGTCTTGGTGTCATTGTGTTCTTCGGAGTCGTTGGCGAACAGCAGATCGTCTGCGTTCTTCAGCTCCAACGTGGCTGCGTCCTTTAGAGATATCAGCACTGAGGGTTGCCCTGTGTCAGGTAATCTGGAAATATGAGAAAAACATTTATAAATAAACAATAATTATAGTGCACTTTTTTCTATTCTACTTTGTTACATAAATCGTCTAGACATCAAATGTAAACAACAGGAGTTTACAAAGAAAATGACTCAAGAGAGTATGTAGGTATTTTACTTTAGAAATGTCATACATAAGGTGTAAACAAAGTGCAGAGAGGCGAGACTGCGCTGATCGCTATGAATATTGGATCTGATCCAAATTGTACCGCAGCTGTCTACTATCTTTGTATTAGTACTACATGTGCCGAGAAAATATGACTTTCATAAAATGATCGTTAGACCGGTATTTAATTATTCAAGCATTGCCTTTGTAGTGTGACTTTATTTACGGTATTTGGCTCGCCTCCGCTATGGAGGAGTTTTATATGACTTTTCGGCGCGGCGATTCAAGCAGTTCTAGGCCTGGACTTAGCCTGGAGACTGCAAATGCCTTTGAACCTAAGGCCAGTTATTTGACCTAACAATACAATACAATATTTATTTATTATTATGAAACTTATTAAACATTTCCCAAATTACATTATAAATCAGTTCCACACTAAGCACAGCTTGTATCGCAGTAACCGAGATACCAATATAAAAATGAAGATGACATTTAATAATACAACAACTTATACCCGGGTGTAACTTGGAGATTTTTTTAAAACTACAGTTAAAAATAATATTATGACGATTAAAAAGAGTAAAATATACCTAACGGCCATGAGTTCAAAAAAACAAACTAAAATACCAACTGTTTTTGACGTCAATAGGAGCATAGGTTAAATCTAGGTACATTATTTTAAAACACAATGGTCTCTCACTCAAACAGAAGATACATTTAAAAGTAATTTCTAAACAGTAAACAGCATACAACAATCAAATCAACATAAAGGTTGTAAAAGCATAAAACTTTCACAAATATCATCTTTATTGCAAACAACGTGAAGTGTTTGAATGTAATTTATGTTTATTGAAAGCACAATGCGACCAATTGAGACAATCAAGAACAAATGTGTAAGCAACGAGGGGAGACATTAGACTTAGAGGATGGACGGTGTATAAACACAGATCGGTATGAACGAATGTTTATTGCTGGCGCTGAAACAGCTGGGCAGATTCAAATGAAATTATAGAAAAGAACTGAAGCTGGCAGCAGCAAGAGTTACATGTCCCGTAACTTTGACCCTGAAATTCCCAAAGCGTCACGTCATATAGGCCAGTCAGTGTCATAGGGCTAATTGCATCGTGGCAATAGGGCAGAGATGATTTAGCGAGAGCAACGCGAATATGGTGCGAGGAGTGTAGTTTGGCCCTAACATAACGTAAGTAACTATACTCAACTAAAAGTAACGTTCTTAGACATAAGCAAGGAAAGAAACCTTAAGCGCTGAATCTGCTGTGAACGTAAGACATGACTTAACTGTTCTAATTAGACACTGTGTCTAGTTAGAACAGTTAAGCCATTTAACAGTTTAAGTTGGTAACGGGCGTGGGCCAAACTGAATTTTGGAAAACAACAATATATACAATAACAATATTTATTTATTATTATGAAACTTATTAAACATTTCCCAAATTACATTATAAATCAGTTCCACACTAAGCACAGCTTGTATCGCAGTAACCGAGATACCAATATAAAAATGAAGATGACATTTAATAATTTTTCATATAAATATATACCTTATAGACTAACATACATACAGATAATATAAACTAAAATTAGAGTTTAGGGTTTTCTAAAATCGGACGCGCTTCCCTAAAGCGGCGGTACACAATGCCAGCCGGCCAGAAGTCGGCAGAAAACAAAACATCTTTCACCGACGCTGGGAACCGGAGCACGAAGGATTTAAAGTTGGTTTTCCTTTGCGATTCCAGTACTTCTAGCTCAAAAACAAGCTTGTTGTTGGTCTTGATATAATCTTGAACATCCTTGCTAGATGTGTTCTTGCAGAACCGCGACAGATACATCGATATCACTGGTTCTGCAGCCTTCAGTGTGGACGAAGTAGCGGTAAAACCCCTGATATAAATGCAGTTCAGCTAAGCTGCGGCTGCAGCTTTGTGTATATATGTTCATATCAAGGCGAGGCGTCAAGGGCGATGTCCACAATGCCGGTCGGTCACCCAAGGGTAGGGTTACCAGATCTCCGGATTTGTCCTGAGATCTCAGGATTTTTGGACATTTCTCAGGATTGCGGGCGGATTTCGCAAATTTCGCTTAAAATCTCAGGATTTTTAGAAATTTCAACAAAATACCAACTTAATTAAAGATTTTTTGAGTAAAAAGTTAACAAACTAAAAATAATCATTCATTATTTATCTAATTAGAAACCTACTACTGGTGCATTTTTTCTTGAATTCATTCAGCATTTCTTTACGACTGTATTTTATAGTACTTCAATAAATAGTGCTGCTAAGAGATACCTACTTAATCAGTTTTACCATAGGTACCTAATATTTAGTAACTTATCCTTTGGTAATAATTGTACAATTAAAATTAAGCATTTGGTCAGAATCATTTGGTATCTTCTAATAATCATTCTTTGGTAATAATTACATAAAATTAACACCTATTTATAACGCTGCCAACCCCCCCATTACGAGTATTAAAATTGTAAATAAGTATAAGAAGAAAAAAAACGAAGTGTGAAAAATCTCAGGATTTTTTGGTGGAAATCAGGACTTTTCTCAGGACTTTTGTTTTTTTCATCTGGTAACCCTACCCAAGGGCATCTTCCAGGATCAGTTGTAGACAGATCGTGTCCCCAAACGCTAGTGTGTTCAGTGTATGAATTTTAGAACAGCGTCGTTTCGTCGATGCTTACGTGTAAAAGATCTTGGTGAGTCCTTGGTGGCCACCGTAGGAGAGCAGCTGGCAGACGAGAAGCGCGGCCAACAGCGCCCTCGGCGGAGACATCCGGCAAACGCCGAGCGCGCATTGGCGACGCCACGCACCAATCACGGTCCCAGTACCAGACACTATCGGACGACTTGGTACAACACTACTTCTAGTACTTATAGTCTATTCGTTAATTTTAACACTTCGATAGTCTCATCAGCGATAACCCGTCCCAACACTATTTGATCGAAGCGACTAAAGATAGTTTAAGATTGAACACTTTTACATCGGTAGTTCAACACTATCGATGATTAAAACACTAAGTTTATTCGATTTCCGTGGCAATTACGGATAATCGTGTTTTAGCACTTTGCAATAGACTGCAGTATTAAAATAGACAGCCGTAAGACACCAATCTCATTTGAGATTTATCGTCGAATTTTATAGGTTTTATAGGTTTATATTTTAAATCGATTCGCAGTCCGATTATGTTTTATTCGTTGGCACATGAATTTCACTTCAAATAGGCACTTTAGAGACTAGTTTATTAATTTAGCGTTAAGTTTGTCGCAGGAGGATTGTGTTCAAGTAATGCGCATAAATATGCGACCATTGAACCCGAGGTCGTTCGTTCACATTTGACTTAGGTACCTATTTTAAAAATAAAAGTTAATTTGTTAAAAAAGTTGTTTTGTAGCATAACGTGTGTGTTCGGGAAACATCGATCTTTATCAGGAAAATAGGGTCCCGTTTTTACCTTTTGGGTGCGGAACCCTAAAAACTAGGTCAAGTACGTCTACACCAACAGCAACCTCCTACCAAATACATACAAAATGTAGTAAGGTAAGGTTTAAGGCAGCCAGCGTAAAAAGTCAAAGACCACATTCAGATTTTCAAATTTTCTGTTAGATAGGTAGGTAAACTTCATATTTGTAGGTTGTCAAAACAAGACATTATTCTGAAAATAACTCTAATTTCAGAATAATGTCTAAGCGAACTATTTTTTTTTCAGAATGTCTGTGCAGTTCTGAAATCTCACAATTATGGTGTATATCGACTTTGAAAATCTGAAAGTGGTCACCGACCTTTGACGCTGACTCTACTATAATTCCCGGGAAACTTCAAGAAAAAAGAAATGGCGAAAGCGCAAAGTCGATTTTTCAAAAAAATCGCATGTAAAATGTACTGCGCGAACTTTTCCCTTCCACTTTAAAAATTTCAACTAGTTTGCCGACCACTATACCTATTAAAAAATAAACTTTCAAAAGGTAATCAACTTGGAATTACTCTTGACTTTAACGACCAAGCTTTAACTAACTAATCTAGGTTTAGTACATTATTTATCTTCGCTTGTAATAGAAAAACATACTTAGTCAAACATAAATAAAGTTTATTTATAAGGTATTATAATAAATAAACATTATTATTAGGCATTATTTAGATTTATTTCGAAGGCTAAGGTTTTTGTTTTAAATAGGAGTAGCTAATTTACGTAGGTAAGTAAGATAATTAGAGAAATCTCTAATACTAAAACAATACTTAATTTCAAGTTGAGATGAAGTTTAAATTGGTACCTACATCCCTATAAAGTGAAAAGATCTCCGTTCACTTTTTTTTTGGCATTCTAAAAAGTACATTGAAAAGCATTACGAAATTACAAAAATGTCTATCTTACTCATACAATTTACGTACCTACAAAAACTGACATGAAACGAGAACCAATCTACTCGATCTCTATCTATCTAGCTCTATGCTCTATCTAGCTGTATTGTAATAGGACTGTATTGTACTTTAAATTGTGCAAATAAAGTGTTCATCTATCTATCTATTTATCTACTCAAAACGCAAAACAAAAACTCTTTAAAAAATGCTATCTAATGATCTATAAAAATCGGGGAATCCAGCTTTAGATAAATATTAATTACTGATAAAAACTACATTATCAGTTGAATTAGGATAACAATACACCTAATAATCTCGAATCTAGCCAATAAAAACCCACCACGCAGTGTTTAGATTCAAATCATGATGAATAGAAAATACTACACATTTTTCCCGTTATCAGTAAGAAAACTACATAGTACGTATTTATACTCGTGTATTCCATTCTAACGTTATCTCGAAGTCAAGAAACTATAATTAACATAATCATGTTTTATCATTGGACGAAGATTATTAATATCAATTTATTGTAACTGATCTTGTGAGAAAATATGTCAAGTTAATAACAATATTATAATTGACGTCATGATTACGAAATAGTTCTACTATGATAGTTCGTTCGTAGATGCAGAATCTAAAGTAAGGGGAATAAAATCATCAAAACTCATAGAGCAGAACGAGCAGCGCGAGAAGCTTAACCTAACCTATCCAGCTATACGGCCCATAGCCAATATTTCCCCTTCATGTGAACCAAACCAGATCATGGATTCATAATTTACAAAAACGACACACCACAATGGGTGCTGTGGGATGCAAAAAGCGATCGGCCAGTTTGAAGAGTTGTAGGCAGAACAAACTGGCAGTTCCAGACTTAAATACAAGACTTACTAATCTCTTACTAAATCTTAGCAGGATACGACTAATTAGTAACGCTATGGCAGGTCATGGAGCTATTAACAAGTGTAATGTTCATTTGTAATGACCAGCATTAGCGGATATTAGACTCGGAACGATTTGTGACGTAAAAGGCTCCCACAAATTTCCCTAAAACCACATCTTGTGGTAAAATTTATGGAAAAGCTGGGCTAGTTACCCTATTAACTAAAATAACACGCGAAAGAACCCCATTACAGAGGTCTATTTCAGGAAACCGAGCCGGTATACAAATTACAAAGAGTAATTTTACTATATCCAGTAAACCCCATTTCCTCTTTTGGGAGATATAGCCTTCTAAAACAAAATTACTCGACGACGATTTAAAAAAAACCTAGAACTTTATCATAATGTACCAAACAACAAACAGACATAGTACTAAAAGACACAAGAAAGCAAACCCCATAACATTTAGTAGTTTTGAAACTTGAAACAGAGATGCTAGTGCTACCGATTCCAGATTCCTCATTGACACTAAACACTCGTGAGCTTAGCGCAGCGGTGAATTAGTTACCCCTAGTAGTTACATTAGTCATACATAAGCACATCTTAAGGAACACGTGATGCCAGCCGGCTGCGAAGTGATCGACCTTGCTTATAATGTCCGTGCTCCGAATAATTTAATTACAATATAATTATGTGAAGGACTAAGAATATTGGATTGCAACTGTATCTTCTTACTTTTAGTAAGGGTGTACTGGCCTACCTAACGGAATAAGGAAGACTCAAAAAACAATCGTCTAAATCGGTTCATCCTACTAATATTGTAAAGCCGAAAGTTTGTGAGTGTGTAAGTGTGTGTGTTACTCAATCACGTAAAACCCGCTTAACCGATTACCATGAAACGGTATGTAGTTAGCTGGAGACCTGGAATAACAAATAGGCTACTGTTTCGCGGGATCGGGACTTACGCGGTTGAAACCGGCGCGGCTAGTAAATAAATAAAAATGTAGGTCTACGGGTATACCCAGAAGAGATAGAAGTACCTAGGTGTGCCTAGGTACCTATCTGTAGTTTACACAAATATCTGTGCACACATTGACCCCAACTTCGGTAGATATGACATCAGAAGGAAGACAGTTGTAAACAGCCACTACGGTAACGTTAAAACTCAATGATGCTTTTAGTTAGTTAGTTTCGCTGGGCCTTTTCCGCACTTAGCCTCATAATTGGGCCATTGTCCGTGATTTCTCAGAGGGGTTAAACGCAGTAAGACGCCACGGGAGCCTACACCGGATTAGCGAATGTCCCATGCCTTTGGACCGTGGTGAGTCCTAGGACATGTCGGTTTCCTCACGATGTTTTGCCTCACCGTAAGAGCGATGTTATTTGCGCACATAACTTTTTCTTAAAGAAAAATACATTGGTGCTTATAAAACGTTTTTATCGGCATTCATCGCCTTCATCTTGGTGCCCGTAAAAATCTTAATCTTCTAATATATAAAATTTCCATGTCACAGTGTTAGTTAGTGAGTGTTAGAGTGTTAGTTACCGTACTCCTCCAAAAGGAGGAGTACGGTAACTAACACTCACAAAATTTCATAAAAATCGGTCAAGCCGTTTTCGGCTTGACCGATTTTTATGAAATTTTGTAAACGTATTCAGTAGGTCTGAGAATCGGCTACTATCTATAATTTATAAGGCAAAACAGCGTTTGCCGGGTCAGCTATTTCACTATAAATATTATTTATAATGGAGCATTTACCATGTTTGAATTAGTTATTTACGGAGCTCGATATTTTGCCAGCAATTAAAGTAATAAGTAGGTAGTAAGTATTAATGTTTTTAGTGAAAACAGTTTAAAATACTAACATCACTTTACGATCGACGCGACGTAACCAAATTGTCAGCAGAACTGCAGCGGCTTTTTCTATATATTTCGCGTAAAAACTCAAAATATGTTTATTCATTTTTAATTTTTGTATGTAGCTCAAGGCTATTTTATTTAGAAAATTTATTTTAAAGGAAAAATAGCATTCAAAAATTTTCACTTGCGGCGAGGCTTGAACTCGCGTCTTTGGGTCGGTACCCCAACGTCTGTTCCAACTAGACTACGCAAGGCCACGCTGCGTGCCGTGAAAACTTCCAATGCTATATTCTTCTCTGATTGTTTACGATTAAGGCTCGTTAAAACGCCATCTATCTAACGCTACAGGAACAAGCGCCGCCGCAAGTGGAAATGTTTGAATGCTATTTTTCCTTTAAAATAAATTTTCTATGTTTATTCATTTAGTTATTATTACTAACATAACACTTTGAATCGTCAGTGGGTACTCTAATGTGTCTTGGAACGTGACGCGTAAATGGAACATAGAATATGTTTGAGATCACCAAACACTAGTACATACAGTGGCCGGCAGATTAGTTGAAAAAAATGGCGGATGCGCAGAAGTCGATTTTTAATAGAAGTCGCATGTAAAATGTACTGCGGGAACTTTGCCCTTCCACGTCAAATTTTTTCAACTTATCTACCGGTCACTGTACTAGTTGGAGTAGTAGGTACATAATACTCAAAGGTCCACAGCAGAAATCCAGTCTGTGGCCTTCTGCGTCGCAGGCGAGTGTTCCCCACGTCACTGATGTTTACTGTCAGTATTTGATAGACTATACGTTTGAACAGTAGGTATCTACGCTAAGTAGGTGTTGCGTACCTACTGATGTAAATGCTTCGATTCAATAGAGGCACGCGAATTGTGAGGCGGAAGCAACACATAATTTTAAGTTTGGTAGGTATAATAATTCGTACAAAGGCTTTTTATACAAGCATTATACTTTCATTATTAAACGGTTAAACATAATGACATCTATATCTATAAAATGCCTTGTCCTGACTGATTGGTGGATCAACGCACAGCCTAAACCGCTAATAGTAGACAGCTGAAATGCGAAGACTATGTTCTTGATATGATGTAGGCATTCGATAAGAAAGGAGTTTTCCAAATTCCCACGAGATCGGGACTATCGCAGGTAAAATCGCGGGACCCAGCTAGTTAATATATATCTACACTTAGTTACACACGTTGCACAACCTGTTTTTTGTATGCAACGAGGCCTCCAGAAGCCATCCGTTAGATTGAGAGTTTTATTTTCCCATCACAGCGTCCCGGGGGTTCTGCCGGGTCCCGAAATTCGAACAATCCTTTCTTAGTGGACCTATACAGGACAGAGAACACACTCCAAATTTCATTTCTCTAGGACCAGCGGTTTAGTATCTGCGTGATATATAGACGACGGCGACGCCCCCTATGACGGACTTCGGCGAGTTGATCTTATGCAACGTTTGTCTTTTACTGTGACATGAAGTTCAAAGTTAACAGACAGAGACGAACGTTACATAAATTTAGTCATTGTTTATAAGTAAGGAGGTTAATCTGTAAGGACATCGATTTTTTATGTATAGTTAAGAAGCTTAGAGCGAAGTAGAGACGTAAGAGTGCTGCTCTTAGCAGACCCCGGGCTCTCGAAAGGGATGCAACCGGGAACATCGTGAGCGATGATGATGACGAAAGTGAACACCGACATAGTTCCTAGGTTCAATGATCATCTTAAATCATCGTAATCGTCACTCGCAACTTTCACGTCTGATAGTGTAGAGACCGAAGATGGCTCACGATCAACGTTCATTGATGAATTATAATGAAATCGAAAGTTTGGTCGAGGCGAGACGTCTCTGCCGTTGTACTCGCTTACGTATGGATGGTTAATCAAATAATTACTTTTTTTGTTACTACATGTTAGTGTTTATGGACGGCAATAGAACAAGATCGGACCCGCCTTCCGTAGAAAATCTTTCTTCGTCGTCTTTCTTGAAAATGACTGACTAAAATCAGCCAGAAACGCTTCAACATTGTTAATTTTTTCTCGAAAACTGTTTAGCAATTAATTAACATGATCTTCTTTTTAGTATTGTGGTTGGTTCCTAGTGTGGCTCACCTGGTGTTAGAGTTTTCAGGTCGCCCTAAGGCCTCTAACTTGACCTAACGACTGCTATCTGTGATAACAACCGGGACCAACTGCTTAACGTGCCGCGCCGAAGCATGAAGGAACTAGAGAACATGATTTCTGCCACACAAATGTCGGTCACCCATCCAAGTAATGACCGTGCCAAGCGTTGCTTAAACCGCACGACCGTTCAAGTTCGACAGGTACAGCTAGGCCAATGAGCTCCTCCAAAAAATGAAATTTTGGATAAAATACTACGTGAACAGAAGAATCATCTGGTTGTATTATTAATCAGTAAATATACCGGCCTACCGACTTGTTCTGCATGATAGCAACAGTAGTTACAGTTTTTTTTACTCTCCATAGAGTAGGAAACTATAAAGCTCGCTTTACAGGTTTGTCGTACAAGAGTGGTAACAAGATTATAGGGCTTTCACAACGAACGGTCAAATCGATGCTTGCTCAGCTCAGTCATTAGAGGTAGAGCGTTGTCTTTGACGATTGATTTCATTTCTATATTGTGATATTATGTTTTAGTACTAGAGGCGATGTTTCAAATATATTTCATGTTCCTTTTATGCGAAAAAAGCCGCTGCAGCGCTGAGAGAATTATTAGAATAGAACTGACAATGCTAAGATGAAGTCGATGAATGGAATGACGCTTTAAACTTCAAAAGTATCATTGAATTTGAGGTAGCGTTCCTTCAGTGGCTTGTAACAACTGTCTTCCGTCTGATGCCATTTTATTGCATTTCAAGTAAAATATTTTGCCGTTGGAGCTTACTAAGAAACTAAGGTAA
Organism: Idaea biselata; assembly: GCA_958496205.1. Taxonomy (NCBI): domain Eukaryota; kingdom Metazoa; phylum Arthropoda; class Insecta; order Lepidoptera; family Geometridae; genus Idaea; species Idaea biselata. Next base: position 30,497,245 of record OY292397.1, on the reverse strand, counting down.
TTAATTAAATTATTAATTGACGCATACACCGTAACACCCGAAGTTAAAAACGGGTCCATTAATAAGGTACTTTGGCTTACAGCCGTATTCACAAACGACCACAGGCGTGACCTTATATTTTGTCACATTTGCGCTGACGTTGATTATAACTTACAGAAGCAAGACAAAACATAAAGCTACGCAAAGGGTCGTTTGTGAATAATGCTGTAAGACTATTGCATTTTCGCTGACATTAAAAATCAATGACATGTGCGAGACAAATACGTCACTTGGCCAAAGCCAAATTAACTGTCGTGATGCGGTAGTTAGGTACGGCAATACCGAATAACTGCAAGTTCGTGACACTCACACTCAATCACAGCCGAGTTGTCTAATGGGACACGACAACTAAGCACTAAGCAGTAACTACTTAGTTTTAAAGAGGTAGAATCCAGTAGTTAGTGTCTCAGTCAGTAATTACAGACTAGATCGTGTCCGATACAGTTCACCGTCTGCGATAAGAGTGCTTTCTACAGACAGTTCGAATAAACTAGATATGCGGCTCGTTTGATTGCATTGCAAGTTTTAAATGTCTAGTCTAGTCCCTACCAAATGCCATTTTCTCGTATTAAAATTATTTAAAATATGATTTCATCAGCAGTCAGTCAACATTTAGTTTCAAATTTGTCATTTTTCGATAAAATTATTTTTGGCATATCTTTTGGAGAATATCATTTCCAATATGCCCAGTGAAGGGTGGTATTACGCTCAATAGTGGGGCATCTTCTCAATGCCTAAATTCCTTTTTTTTAATGAGGAGAAATGCGACCTTATGCACTCACACCGCTCCGGGAGGAGCGGCGCGGGGGTGTGTGGGGGCTCCCTGTTGGCCTAGGATGGTAGGCGGCCACAGGTTTACCCACTAAAACTCTTCGGTGTCCTTCTCTTGCAACTACAATAAATGCCTAAATCCCTAACCTAATCTAACACTTTACAAATAGACGTCTCGTGAATTCGGCGAGTTGTAGTTAATAGCGAACAATGTACACCGCGGTGCAACGGCCGCGGTAGGAGGACTGGTTTGCAAGGATACATGCGCCCGCGCACACAACCTGTGAAGGACGTAGGTTAAGTCTCCTAGGTCTCTGCTATGTTGGGCAGTCTACCTGTTGGAATAACCGAACAACGGAAAACAAAACTGAGATGTGAGTAGGTATTTAATATGTTTAATTAATCACTACATAGTATAAATCAAAATCGCTCCCTGCTGTCTGTCCCCATGTATGCTTAGTCAGATCTTGAAAACTATAGTAACAAATTTCAGTTACAAAAGATTCAAATTCAACAATGGTAGATAGACAAATTTAGTAACTAATATTTATGTAAACGCATTAAAGAATGTTGTGAAATACCCAATAACAACCGAACAACAAGAAATATCGAACCAATTAAGATTAGATCGATCCAGTACCAATCCTGCATACCTAAACTACTCTAAAGATATTAAACAATATAATATCGTAGTAGCCCATTATTAAATCAATAATTTCACCAATATCACTTTGTATAAAATCGAGAGAAATACATATAAACGTGAATCGATTGCGAATAATCATAATAATCGAGTGAAACGAACGATTTATCGAATCAATTAAGGTTTAAACAAGCTGTGAGCAATAAATAACTAATGAATTAAATGCAAGGGTGAGGTAATTACGTTTGTCGGATTAATGTACGATTTACAAGAATGGAATTAGAGACAGCGAACGCGATGTCGAAAGGAAATGATCGGTAAAAGACAGTTTAATTATAGAAAGTACCAAGGTTAATTAGGTATTGTGAAATAAGTATTTTTTCCTGTTTTTCGTACAAAAGACTCAGATTATATTGTAAATATAATGTTATTTTGTGTCGGCAACTAATTTTCTTAATAACAAAATCTTTTTTAGTCCTTCAAATGAATCTAGATTCAAGACAAATATTTTCGACCAAAATACTGCAAAACACGACGACGAGCAAACCCTAAAAATGAATCTAAACCAATATTTTTTACTAAATACGAATATTCGAGTAAAACACTCGAATATTCGAAAAAGTCAGGCGCCGCCTTTAACGGAATAGCCCCACTTAAACTTTGAATACTTAATTACTAAAAATACAAGACAAATAATTTGGAAAAGAAATAAGAGTACTTAAAGTACTAATGCCGTCTCAAAATAAACTGATAAAATCTAAAGATATTTTAAAGCTATTAAAATAGTTTCCAAACGATAGCAGTCGCTCAAGTTCCTTATTAAAATATATTAAAATATACGCCATAAAAACCAGCTTGGCGTTCTAGAAAAGGATATTGCAAAATTACATTAAGGCAAGGTCAAACAATATCATCTATATTTGAACAAGATTTAGATTGATATCTTCCATAGACATGTTGATGTTGCTCTAGAATAGATATCGATCTGAGTCTAAAGTAGTCACTTGGTTAAAAATATGTTGTACCTACCAAAATATCTTAAAGATTTGACAACAATAAAAATTAGAACAATTTACTTGAGGAAAGTCTATCTACCTTTCACTATACAATCGTAGTCGACTGGTTCATCCCTGGATAAAGACATTAGAGCAAAAATGCATTAAGAAAACCCTATATTTGCCATAACCTTGACCATGCCCTACGTTGTGTTTATTTAAAAAGAAAGAAAGAAACAAAGATCTTGTAAAAATAGATCATTATCATTCGCAACTAGATGATTTATTTATTTCTTCCACAGAAGTAACTCAGAAAAACTTATCCATAAAGGTACCTCAAAATATTAATGAGTCTGTTATAAGTTTTACCGTGGCTCAGTGAGTCGTTAACAACTGAATTAATATGATGATGATGGATGGATACAGAACTATAAAGCTGGGTAAATTGTAATTTTCCGACACATAACTGACTGGCGACACTGTCAGGTGTCAAACCTACAACTCTCGGATTAGAAGCAGCAGTGTCTGCTACTAATACTAGACTAACAAGGATGCCAAATACCTACCTCGGAAAATAGATGGCTAATTTAAACCGCAGTAAGGTATTCAATACAGGCGATCGGTTACAAGCACAAAAGCTTTATCGTGTTTCGGAACAGCATTCGGAATCAGAAATTCTACTCCAAGTCTTTCACAATACACAATAATTTCTATTCGTACTCTAAATAAGGGAATTATGTTAGCCAATCCGACAGCTCAACTTATTGAAAATTGGCAAAGATCAGATTATACGGAGCCCCGGTTTTATCAAAGGACATAATGAACTCTAAAATCCAGGAACCGTATTTAATATGGATTACAATTCTAACTGGATTGATCTTAGATTTCCTGGCTTTAAATTGGGCATTATTGTGAAATTTACACGAGTTTGCCAGCATTTTCAAGTGTCGTTAGTAGCAGATTCATTGATAGCTGAGCTTATGGTCTCTTTACTTAGTGACTGGACATTTGATTTGACGAATTTAATGGACACAAAAATTATTTACTGTTTCGAAAACTTTCTATTACTTATACAATTGACAGGACTTTGCTTTTTCTTTTTAAATAATTTAAATTCATTCATGAAATTGAATTAGAAATTAAGTATTAACACAATTTTTGTCAAAAATCAAAAAGAAAGAAAAAAAACATTGATTAACAAATGATATAGAACAACACGTACAAAGCTAATTACAATACAACATCAATAATTCAAAACAATCAGAGTTATAAATCGGCTGCAGGCAAACGTTCATCACTGAATAATGCTGCAAATCAGCTGAGAGCGGCAACATCCATCAGAGATATCGACTCCCAACGAGATGTGGCTGCCGATATATCAATATAAGAGACTCTAATAACTAAATCTAGGGAGATTTACAGGAAGCGTATGATTTAAGCACTGAGATATAGAAATCTGGTAAATTCGAAAGTGTAACAAATATTCTGTATGTAGGTACTATGGGTTGTTTGATTAATATAGTCGTTGGTAAAGTGAAACCTAGTTGGAGACGGATTTATTTCATAGCTGAAAATTTGATAGAAATTTACTCTGCGTAATATTATATTTACTTGCACTGTTAAGATATTAAAGTTTAAAGGTAAAATACATTGATTCTATGATTAACATTAACAATTTTCAAAATAAATTTGTGTTCCAAATTATAATGATAATCAATGTACGGTACTATGCTCTTAATGTAAGGATCTGTACGAAAGAAAGAAGAAGAAGAAAGTTATAGTTCTTCTTTGGCAACTGGTTGTACTCTTCAGTAGAGTTTTAATTAGCGTAATATTAAATAAGATTACACGTGCGTTAATAATATTATTAGGTAAAAAATAAATTGGATTTTACAATTACAATTATTTACGGAAGAGGAATTCGAAATGTAGGTAGGTATTTACAAAAGAAAGAATAACATTATAGTAAACTTGGCGTCTTATACCCATAGTACAAGCTTAGTTGCTTAGTTTGGGGCTGGATTGAGCTCTGTAACGAAATGCAATACCTAATTATCTATCTATAATTCAAAGGCCTAACTGACCTATATATCAAAGCAGAGCCTAAACCGCTGGTCCTAGAGACATGAAATTTGAAGTGTTATCTTTGTTATGTGTAGGTCTCCACTAAGAAAGGGATTTTGTAAATATCCTACGGGATCGCAGGACGCTGCTAGTTTATTTACAAAAAAAACTCTTTCATAATCAAAGTACGGATCCAATGGAATGACGGACATCGAGACTAGTTATCCATATAAGCAAGTTGCAGCAGTAGGTAACAGTTAGGCAGTGAATCAAGATCAACTCGCCCACGACGCGATAGACTCTTGCGCAGTAGGCGGAGCGAATGCGACACACCGCGAAAATAATGCGCGCTCAAGCTTGAATTATTAGAATATTCCAAGCAGAGATAAACACAATTAAAAATACATAACATAGAAAATTCAAACACGTGATTGACTGAAAGATATAGGTAGTGTTTCTAACTTGTAGACGATTTTATATCATTAGTAGAGATGGGCCGACTAGGGGTTCTGAAGACTAGCAGACTAGCTAACTAGTCGGCAATGCAGATCATTATAATTCCGAGATATTTGGGTTAATCAAGATCACTCGGCGATTGTTGCCATTTTTGAATAAGTTTGCACTTCGAAAGCTGTAGTGAAACTTCGAAAAAATGGTTGAAATAAAAATAAAAGTTGGAAAATAAAATGGAGCTGAGGCATAGTTATGACATTTTAGATGTTTAGATGATGTATGTAAGCTATGCGTGTTTTGTTTACGATTTTCTGACTACCCACCTTCTAAACTGTACTACTAATTGAATAAATATTGGTTTTATTGTACAATTGTTAGTTGCCGACTAGTCGGCGACTAGTCGGCCCATCTCTAATCATTAGACGTACCTATGTAATGATATAAAATAATAGTCAATTCAAAATTAATGCATTTGCAATGCATTTGGTAAATATACAATAGAGAAATAGACAAATCAGAAACAATTAAAATAACAGGATAATAAAAATGAAAAGTAAACCAGGACAGTAAGTAAAGTAACATTTCTCAATGGGCAAGAACGTGTCGGAAGGATTTACGAGGTGCTCGCGACGTAGAGGCAACGAACACTAGACCACATTAACCCATTTGCAAACGATAAACTAGTACAGAATAGGTGCAAAGAGCTAGTTTTCAAAATTCATTATTTTCGTTGTGACTATTGAAAAGGTGTGTATTTATGTATAAATTTATTAAATTTCGACCACCTCTGTGGCGCGTCGTGCGAATGCCCGACTGCAATGCAGAAAGCTGCGGGATCTATTTCTGCCGGGTGCAAGTATTTATGCTTAAAAATAAATTTAATATATTATTCTGGTCTAGGTATCTCTCTATCTATAATGTAGGTATGTATAAACAAACACAAATAAAAAAATAAAATAAAAAATTAACACAAAAGAAATCTAACAATAACAATAAACAATAAACAAACACAAAAAATTAGCCAAAAAGGCCCCCCCGGATTGCTCCCGAAGCAAAGGATCCCATCACACTAGCAGCGTTCCCACGCTGCACCGCGATGGAAAGCCGTTGCAACAGGAACAACCCTGAACGACCGTCCAAACCCCTCTCCCTGAGACGATTACCCACCGCCCGAACGAACTCCAACCCCTCCCCACACCAACACCCCATAACCTCCACAGCCAAAGGAACGAAAATGTACCCCCTCTCCAAATCAGCGTACTTCACCCGCTTGCCCACAGCCGCCGCTGCCACACGCACTGTACGGGCCAAGTGACTGGCCTGACTGGCCGCAAAGGTACTGACGCAGGTGGCATCCCAGATAAGGCACCTCCCCCTCTCCCAGGGAACCAACGTCAGCCCATCCGGCCTCTTCCTGTCCGTACGACTAAGGCCAGGCGGCTCCAAGACACACGGGATATTCGCCGAAACAAGGGCCCTCCGAATTACGTCATTGAGTGCGTGGTATGAAAATGAAAAAAAAAAAAAAAAAAACGTAGGGGCATAATTATAGCAGATACTTATAGGTTTTATGGCATAAACATGTTTGCTCTAATGTCCATGGAGGGGAGGAAACAGTCGACTACGTTTGTATGTAGAAAGAGTAGGTAGACTTTCCTCTTAAGTACTTACAATTTTTGACTAACCCAGTACGCAAATCTATAAAATGTTGAATATCCGAGAACAAATCGCAGCACTGAGAACTAAAACTCAGTATTTTTGGCAAAAACAACTAGATACCTACCTAATTAGAAGCTCCGATTTCGATCCACTGACCTACAAACACAGTGTAGGTTTGTTTTATGAATTTACTACATCTTTACCAAGAAATACGGACTAACCCGTGATAATAGAATTACGAATATCTGATACGAGAAAGTGCAAAGATAACACGCCCATCGAACGACAAAGTTGCCACTCGGTTAAGGGGACAAATAACAATAAGAATATAAAACACTTTTGTGAAAATTAGTAATAAGGAACAAATAAAGTCACCGTCATTCATGCAACAATGAATTGGAATTCTTCTACCTTCATTATTATCACAATTTATTTGGAGTCAGCACAGTAGGTAAGTCTTCATTACCCATACATAGATTTGCTAATATTTTTACGGCCTGCATCACCGCCAGCTGACCAACCCTCTAAGAAGTTTAACCACCACCGCGCGGGGAGAACTCCAGATTCGCTAGTCTCTGCGATAATCCCTTACTCGCCTTTTACGACAACCAATTGGCAACAAAAACACGACATACAAAAAGAAATTATAAGAGATAAAAAATTAAAAACCGACTTAAAAAAAAAAAAAAAACAGACTTAAAAAAAACCATAAAATAACCTCGCCTACGTACAGTGCCACCGACTTATCTGTTATGTAATCTGAAGTCGGGCAGATTTACTGGGTTGGTTGAGTAGGATTGTAAGTAGTTATGGGACCAACTGTGATATATCTCCTTTCAAACAAAAAAAGAATTATCCAAATCGGTCCAGGCATCTTCGAGTAATCGGGGAACATACATAAAAAAAATATATATATCCCGACGAATTGAGAACCTCCTCCTTTTTTTGGAAGTCGGTTAAAAAACAAGAAAAGTCCAAAGTCCAAAAGCCGTGCGCTTGCTGCCAACTAGTATTTGCCTCGGCATATATACGCCGATCTTCCGGTATTACCCTTCCGATGACGCATCGAACCAAAAAACGAAAGGAAATTATAAGCAAAATAGAGGAGATGGGATAGCCCTGTTCTATGGCGGGGCTACACAAAAATTAAAACTTTAATTACAATATTCATAAATAGCCAACGAACTGGGCTAAATGGTTTGTGTTCAAGGTTTCCCAACGGCCTGAATATTGAATACATTGCCATGCCGCATGCCGCTAACAACTGCAACCAGCAGGTTCGTTTGTCCGCACTTTATAAGGACAGAGATTTTCTCTTCAAATCCTATAAATTATAGATTTATGTTTATTCTAATTGCCACGAATAATTAAAGTAAGTACATAGCGGGAATCCGCAATGAAACGGACGGGTTTTGAAACGGACAGTATCGATAATATTTTATGTTTTTTGGGTGTTGGCACCACCTGAGGGGGTCATCAATGGTGTCAACACCCAAAAAACCTGAAACTTAAATTTCGATAGTGTCCGTTTTAAAACACGTCCGTTTCATTGAGGATTCCCCCTACCTATAACGATTAGCTAATAGAAAGTCCTTGAAATTTGAGGTTAGGTACATGAAATAAAATAAAACACGATAAATCCGTTGAAATTGATTTGTGTTGAGTGTATCGTGAAAACAGAAAGCAAAAAATTTAAATAGGTATAGTGCGAGTCGGACTCGCTCACGAAGGGTTCCGTACCATTATCACAATTGGGTACGGAACTCTAAAATAATCACTGGACTAAGCGAAATCCGTGAACGGAACAACGACATTTGCATTTTTTTGCAAATGTCGTTGTTCCGCCAGTGCCAGTGGTAAAACTAAATCGTGCTTACGTTGCGTTTAACTTTGAAAAACCACGTTTGTTGTATGGGAACCCCCTTACACATTTGTTATATTTTGTTTTTAGTATTTGTTGTTATAATGCAGAAATACATCATCTGTGAAAATTTCAGTTGTCTAGCTATCACGGTTCATAAGATACAGCCTGGTGACAGACAGACAGCGAAGTCTCAGTAATATACGGTCCCGTTTTTACCCGTTGAGTACGGAACTCTTAAAAAAGTGAATTATAGATAATTAATCAATTCAGTAGTTCCTTTAATTAGAAGGATGTGTAAAGCACGCAAAGTATAATTTACCTGACGGATGTTAGGACATTAATGACGTTTCAGTTTACGATTTCTTTTGGAACACAATCCTGTTGATGTCTTCTGTTAGTAAAAATATACCTAAGCGTTTATTATTTTTATCAGAATAATAAAAAAAACCGGCCAAGTGCTAGTCGGACTCGCGCGCGAAGGGTTCCGTACCACTTTCACAATTGGGAACGGAACTTAAATATTTCTGCTTTATTGAAAAAATTGCTTTCAAAACTCTAGTAACCGGCGGAATTTGAACCCGCGACTATTGGTAATCCGAACCAACGCGTTTGACTGAAATTAAGAAAGCACCCACTCGTGTTCTTGCGAGTAAGGCGTTTTATTTTGTTGCTATAGCGGCTACAGAAATACATCATCTATGAAAATTTCAACCGTCTAGCTATTACGCTTCATGAGATACAACTTGGTAACAGACGGACGGACAGAGCTACAGGGGAGTCTCAGTAATACGGTCCCGTTTTTACTCTTTGGGTACGAAACCCTAAAAAACGAGTTATATTTCTGAAATTCTTGACTGAAAGCCATTCAAAAAACGTAAATTTTTCATTGCAGTGAATTTACGAGGCGGAAACGAATGAAGGAATGAAGGACAAAGGGCGTTAGCTTCAAACTGAGCCCACGACACGTTAGTCATTGTTCCAAAATTAGGTACAGTATATAGAGGGACTGACAATCGCAAATCTGGTTGTCCCTAATAACTAACGATCCTTACACCTAGGGTTACCATATCTAAGGTTCTGTCCTGAGATCTCAGGGTTTTGGGACTTTTCTCAGGATTGCGGCCGGATTTTGAAAAACTCATAATATCTTAGGATTTTTAGAGATTTGCAAAATATCAGATTACATATTAATGATCTTTTATTAAAAAGTTAAACAAACTAAAAATAATCTCTTTAGTAATAATTGCACAATTAAATTTAACACTTATTTATCAAAGTAGATAGTACTTAATCAGTTTTATCTTAGTTAATAGGTATGTGATTTTTTTTCTTTATTTATTACTTTTTAAAATGATTCATAATTATGTTAAACTCTTTAAATTTTATTAAATTAAAAGTATAAATCGAACTGAAGACGCCGTTAGTCGGTATCTTTCTTTCGACCATGCCGGAAATGTATAATATTAAGTACGACTTTTTTTTTATTTTAACTTTTTAAATACACACGATTTGTTAACATAATTATTACATTTTCCGGGTCTTGGAATGTTACAATGGTCTTTATGGAACCCAGACCATTGTAACATGGTTAAAACATCCAGGTAAGAAAAAAATAACAATACGCGATTAAGACCCGGGAAAATGTGACTTTTAAAATTGTTAATATGTATGAGAAAAAAAAACTCTAACTGTAAAAAAAAATGATTTTTTTAAAGATAATTAGGCCTTTTCTCCGAACTTATGTTTTTTTCACCTGGTAACCCTACTTACACCTACAGTAGGGATACACCCACAGACCTAGACGGCCGAGGCCGGGCAATGTAAATCGTGCCAACGGGGGCACAGCAACTTTTCATTTTCTAAAGTGAAAATATCGATTTACTTGCTGCCCACTGAAACGTCAATTACGGTTTAATAAACCATCACCTGGAGAGGAAATCGCGACATCAAGATTGACAAACAGACGTGAACATTATTAGGTATACAGTTGCGAGGAAAAAATAAATAGGAGTGAAGTTTGTAATACAACTCCAGGATTTTTCGATATCAGTCACTGGGTGGTCGAATTGGGCACTGGCAGCGTATAAATCGCCTAAGTCAGGCCAAAAGCTGAAATCAGCTGTGCTGAGGTCGTTATATTTTTTTTGTTTTAATAAATATAGTACAATAGATTATTTTCAAAGTTGACAGACAGAGATAAACTTAGTCATACTTAGTCATAGTTTATAAGTAAGGGGGTAACTGTATAGACTAGACATGACAGGAAAATGCTAAAGAGAGTATTCTCAAAAGAAATCATCAAAAATTCACTTTATCCATATATCTAGCAATATATTTCGCGAGCCAAGAATGTTTGGGGATGAAATGTTATCTCAAATATGCCATCTATCATAGCGTTACGAATGGAAGGTCCAAAGGGTGTAAGTTGTTTATTTATCAAACTTAGTGAGTAGATACTGTAATATATGTATGGGTCTATATTTTGCAAGTGTATAATATTAAATATATACTAATACGGATAAATTTTATCCTCATCGAAATATAACTATTATTAGCTCTTATTGATCTATTGAATGACCTATTTAATTAAAAATGTGTATTCGTGATGTATATACGAGTAAATACGATTCGTATATGAATATAAATAAATCCTAGCTGTTCCCCGCGGTTTCACCCGCGTTAATTCCCAAAACGTGGGGATTTCGATAATCCCTTTCTTATCGGAAGCATACATCATAATTATAAAGAACACACTCTCACAAATTTTAGCTCTAAGGCTTAGAACGCACTGCGATTAAACGCAAGCGGTTTACGCTGAAAGCGCAGAACCGTGTACCAACATCCAAAATCAGTCGCAGAAAAAAACGCTAAAACGCTTCTTGTATAGAAAGTTATGTGTTGCATTTTTTGCGGTTTCAGACCTACGGAAAACGCAGGCGTTTAATCGCAGTGCGTACACGCTCTAACTACCGGCGGTTCAGACTATGGATCATACAGATTACTCAAATTCATATCTAAAAGCAATTCCTACTAATATTTGATATGTTGAAAATTTCAAAAACGGTACCTACCGATTTTAAAACAAACTAAATTATACAAACCAAGATATACTTACTCTCATATGGTTCAATGAATGATGATAAAAAGTTGAAATAATCACCACAATGTTTACATAACCGGACCATGAGTCAACTTTATCGATAGCTTGGTACTTCTGATTGATTACAGTGTTGCTGTTTTAAATATCAAATAATCATTATTATATGTTTGAATTGCCAGTGTGCGATGGAATGCGCATTTATTTAATGTTAATTGAAGCATTAAGAGTTTTTGGAATTACCTATGTCGTATTTGTAAACCTCTGAAACAAAAAACCCCTTCTTACTTAGAAATTATAGCAGAGTCCCGCGGTTTCACCTGCGTACGTTCCATTCCCGCGGGAATATTAAGATAAAAAGTAGATATATAGATTTACGCTTTATTTGCACACCAAACAGTACCAAACAGTACAAAACAACATACATATGTAAGACAAATACACAGAAAGCCTACAAAGGCGAAAAGTAGACTATGTTTTAATCCAGGTCTCCAGCTATCTGCACTCCAAGTTTTAACGTAATCGGTTCAGTATAAAGTGAAACTTTTAAGTTCGCCCTTAGGGCTCTTGACCTAACGAAAGGTTCCGGTGAGCTACGGCACTTGGGGCAAGGGGTTTAGTGGGTATACCTCTGGCCACTTATCATCCTAGGCCAGAGGGGACCCCCACACACCGGGCTGCTCTCCCCCGGTCCAAAGGCGATTCCCCTCGTTAAAAAAAGTAGCCCTCAAATTTTGAGTAGCGTTTACAGTTACAATGTTTGGTCGCTAGTTAGGTTTACCTATTACCTAAATACAATTGTTCAAAAACTATCATCTCTGATACTACATATTCCTACGTAGGTAGAGCAGTAGAGTTGTGTTACATCTATACTTATATTATAAAGAGGTAACGTTGGTAACATGTATGTATGTATGTATATTAGGGGTAATCTCCGAAACTTCTAAACCGATTTCAAAAATTCTTTCACCATTAGAAAGCTACATTCACCCTGAGTAACATAGGCTACTTTTGATCCCGATATTCCCACGGGATCGGGACTTACGCGGGTGAAACCGCGGGAATCTGCTAGTTTTAAATAATTTAAGAATGCTTTATCTTCCGCTTATCAGTTCCATTTAACGTCATCGTCAGCGATAATATGACGTAGTTTTAAGCGTAGTTATTTACTTACACTTAGGAAAAGTTTTTGAAAAAAAAAACTATTCAGCAAATAAACTTTTTTTTTAATACTTTTTACAAATTTTTCTTTCTGCTCCTATCCCAAATGATTTGGGGTAGGCACAGTAAATAAGTCTAGATTGACGAAACATATACTGCACTTATATTTGGCAAGTTTTTAAGGTACACCAAGTACCAAAACATAATTAATAGGCATCTAATTATATCTTATCCATATAAAAGAAAATCGTGTTAGTACACTATTTATAACTCAACTAGCAGATTCCCGCGGTTTCACCCGCGTAAGTCCCGATCCCGTGGGAATATCGGGATCAAAAGTAGCCTATGTTACTCAGGGTGAATGTAGCTTTCTAATGGTGAAAGAATTTTTGAAATCGGTCCAGTAGTTTCGGAGATTACCCCCAATATACATACATACATGTTACCAACGTTACCTCTGTATAATATTAGTATAGATATAGATAACGACTGAACCGATTTGGCTGAAAACTGGCGGGGAGGAAGCTTAGAAGCAGGAGAAGGACATAGGATACTTTTTTTTGCCTCTAACGCGGAACAACGTTCGCAGGGTCAGCTAGTGTATTGTAAAATAGATGAAGCTAATTAAGATGAGCTTCGGAACGTCTGTGAGTAGCGCCGAGGCGCACAGCTACTAGGTAAACTATTGTACCTACAGCTGTATAGAGTAACAATAAGTGACACAAACAGTGATTGAAACAAAACAATCAGCTGCAGAACTAAAACAGAGTACCTAATAGTACCTATGCATGATTAATTTACTAATCATTTTCTAGCCAATTACATATAATCAGTTAGTAATCATTATGTATGAGTAATCAATCATATAGGCCTAGCTGCACCTGTCGATCTTGAATGGTCTTACGTTAAGCAACGCTTGGCTTACTTGGATGGGTGACAGATAATGTGTGTGGCAAAAGATCATTCGAGCTCCTCCGGCCTTCGGAAGGCACGTTAAGCAGTTGTTCCCGGTTGTTATCTCTGATAGCAGTCGTTGGGTCAAATGAAAGGCCTTAGTGTTAACTGAACAACACTAGGTGAGCCTAGATACAAAAAAAAAATAGAATGATTGTGTAGATTAAAAGAGATATGTACATAATTTTAAGAATGTGATTAAGTAATCATTTTCTTGATAAAGGAAAAATCTAGAAAAAACGCGTCAATATGTATTTATCACGTACTTATGTACGTATTAATCAGCGAAATTCCTCAATTATATATTTGTATAATCTGCGGATTAGCAAGTTCAGGGGCGTTTTTATCTGTGGTGATTAATTTATCATCATTTATGAGGGTTCCGTACCCAAAGGGTAAAAATGGGATCCGTTTACTAAGAATCTACTGTCTGTCTATCTATCGCCACCGTAATAGCTAGACAGTTGAAATTTTCACAGATTATGTATTTCTGTTGCAGTTATAACAACAAATATTAAAAAATATATACAGGTCGAGTTGAGAACCTCCTCCTTTTTTGAACTCGGTTAAAACAGAATAAAATAAATAGTTAAGTGGAGATAATGGTACGGATAACATCGTGTGCGAGTACGACTCCCACTTGGCCGGTTTTAGTAAAAATACTTTTAACAAGCGCTGTCATTAAATTTCCTCTATACCTACTAAAATCACCTGTTTTGATTCACAATAAATGTATATAAGTACCTACTTGTATTATATTATATACCAATGAAAGTGTTGGTACCTATATTTCAAACTAAACAACTTAGTCACGCTAAAAAAATCATAACAACTTTGCTTTGTTCATTTAAACTAAAACATTTGCAGTTGTCGTCACAAAATAAATAAATAGAAAGGCTTAGAAAGGAAAAATAAATATTAATTGGCTAATAGGATTAAGCATATGGTCCAACCAAGGTGACACGACAAACAAGCCTATTTAGACTGCGTTTGCTAATTTAGCTATGACAATGACAAATAAGGATGTTAGAAAAAAATAATAAAATTTTAAAAGCCTGGCTAGGAGAGATCGCCCTTAGGCGATAAGGCCGCCCGTTGTACCACACTAGTTTTAAGTTTTTGTCTATGTAATGGATGCTTTTCGAAAAATGATTTCAATAACTTTAGTACCAGGCGGTACTTGTATGTAATATTTGTTTAATGTAAGTTCTTAGTACACTAAATGAACCTACTAAAAACTTAACTTACAATAAATGTTTTATTGTACATTTATTCATTAATTCAAAAACCTGATTTCAAAAAAGGACACAATAACCTCACCTACCTACATAAATTGCCACTGACTTGTATGTTATGTAATCTGAAGTCGGGCAGTCAAACTATAATCTACCCAGTAAAAAAGCCCGACTTTAGATCGATGTCACAAAAAAAAACCATCCAAATTAATAACATCCTCCTTTTTTGAAGGTCGGTCAATATTTTTTAAGTAAGTAGTAAAAAGACTGACAAGTTTGTTTCTAAGAATGCAGTTCCAAACAACTCTACGTTTTAAGTTTCCTGAAATACAGAACGATGTTTTCCAAACACACGACGAATATTTCCCTGCGATAGGAACTTTATTTATTTTTTCCACTTATTTCGAATATTTACGTACACTTAAACACAGTTTATTAATTATTTAATTCACTCTCGATCAAGATTTTAACTTTGCAAAATTGGCGATCGAATCGTGTTCTATCCGTGTACACGACACACGTCCGTCCCGTACGCAATCACGCGCCATACTGAATTTATTGCGGCTCAGACCGCTGTGTCTACTGAGAGCGAAATTGCATTTCCAATCTTCAGAACAATCTAAACTTTATAAGAGACAGTTAGAGTTATCCTTTCCGTGGCACCGCTGCATTTTTCCTTCAAATCTGCAAACAGGTTGGGTAGACACACTGAAATGAAACTATACAAGTACGCTGGAATTGCTATACCATACAAAATGACATTAGTAGTTTGTGCCGATTTGATTTGCTCCATGTTGCGCGTTTTCTATTGAAAGTGATGGTGACCGTCTATGGAACTAATAGTTCCGGGGACGGTCACAATCACTTTCAATAGAAAACGCGCGACAACTGCGCAAAAGATCAAATAGGCACAAAATTCAGTGCGCTATGCCCTGTCCAGCGACTTGTACCATGGAGGTCAGTGGGTAGACACGAGAAATTTGCGCCTGCCAGGAAACTGACACGTAGGCCTTTAGCATTTGACCGATTGCGGAGCATGATCGCTTCATCACGATGTTCCTGACGAGATCCATTAACCAGAACAAATCGTTAAGTCGATTTAAGTTGATTCGAAAGAGAAATCTATCGTTTTTCACTTGGCAGCCTTCGGCAAACGTACCTTAAGCAGCAGAAAGAAAATCTGCCCGTTTCTAATTCTCCCTGACGTTTTAGACATAAATTATAATAGACAACGGATTTAATTCTTAAATTTGTTTTTCTTTCGTAAATTCATACATATTACCTATAGACCTATACATAGACAGACACCCAGACCACAAAGAAATACTGGTTTTTATGAATAACTACCTGCACCCGGCGGGAATCGACCTTGATCTAACGACTGCTATCAGAGATAACAACCAACCAACTGCTAAACGTGCCTTCCGAAGCACGGAGGAGCTTGAGTAACTTTTGCCACACAAATTATATCGGTCAGCCATTCAAGTAACGACCACGCAAAGCTTTGCTTAAGCCGCACGACCAATTGGCAGGAGCAGCTAGGCCAATAAGCTCTTCAAAGAGCTGTTCATTGTAAAGGTGCATTTAGACCAAACGAAAGAATGCTCATTCTAGCCGCACTACGTCATATTCTTTTAATGTAAACGGACGTAGAGCATTATTTCGTTGTTCTGTCTATTTCACTAACTAAACCATTCACGATAGAATGCTCGTGTTCTAGCTCTAGCTCTGTGTTCGTTTGGTCTAAATGCACCTTAAGTTGTAAGGGTAAAACATATTTGATAGGTATTCGCTATTCAAACAACAGCGTCTGGTCTAATGCTAAAACGATGTACCGCGAAGTAACGGATCAGTGGTGGGCCGCCTCGTCGTGTCGTACATACATAATAAACAACCGGCCACTGTGACTGCAAACACTACTGTATCATGACATGGAGTGTCCTATCCTAATTAAATATTAAAAGACAAAAATAAAAACCTAGAACTTATCCTTTCCTTATCCTAGAACTACGGGTCTAGATTAGGTTATAGATAAACTATTGTTGTTAATTGACCACGGCGATCCGGTCGATGTGGCCCGTTTGCCGAAAGGTGATTATTTACAACGCGATCTAGACCCGTAGTTCTAATAATAATGATGGACGGAAATCGTGTAATTTCAAAAAAGTATGTTATTATTTTTTATATTGTTTTTAGTATTTGTTGATATAGCGGACATACATAGACTGATAAACACATAACCCTCCCTTGCGTTTTCAGAAAAGAAAAATAATAACCCTTTAGGTATTATGTTTGATTTGAACACATTATAGATGGTTTATTAGTGTGGATAAAATGTTTTATAATAGTTACGTTTATTTATATTATAAGCGTAACGTAACTAAGTATTCACATGGAAACACTGACGTCAGCCAACGTCATTTAACTGACGCAATAAATGTGATTTTTACTCGACTACGACAAAAGGAGGGTGATGATTTAGATCGCGATCAATGTATCGCTGAATAACATAAATATGTTAGTATGTGTGTAATAGGGGCTCGACGAAAACTCTTGTATTTATATCGTCACAAATAACTTTCACGAGACTTCGGCTCGGTTATATGAGCGGACAATGACATTGACATTTGTCTTAAAATACCCAACACACTGGAAAGAGTTAGATAATAATTATACATAATACATTATATTTATCCTACTAAATATTATATACGCGAAAGTTTTTAAGTATATATGTTATTCCTTTATGCAAAGACTTCTTAAGGGGAAAGGATACCTTCTCTTTTCTCCATATAAACTTTACAATCGTAGTCGACTGTTTCCTCCCTGGATAAAAACGTTAGAGAAAATATGTTTATGCCATAAAACATACATCAGCTGTGATCGTGACCCTACATTTTGATTATAAGTATGGTCAAGGTATGGTCAATGATGATGACATACCTACTGTGCCGACCGCAAATTAAAAAAAAACAATTTGTGGTTTAGCGGAGCTCGGGCTTCCGAGAGGGATCCGGGAACATCGGTGAAGGGCCTTTACCTTTACCGATACAACCGGGAACATCGCTCAGATGAGAAGAAGTTTGTTTATGTCAATGACGATTACAATGCGAATGAAACCACAGAACACGACTAGTTGCTAACAATTTTTTTTTTTTTTTACAATTAAGTAAATTACTCTTAATGTTAAGTACCTAAAGGTAATTAACGCTAAAAGTAATACAAATAAGTTTATCAACGAGGAATTTGAAGATGACAATGTAATTTATAAAGATAATTAGGAAGCAACTGACAGTAAAAAACGTAATTTCAGTAGTAACTAGGTGTCCTGCGGTTTTTCCCGCGTAAGTACCGATCCTGTGGGGATTTATACATCATAATGTATTTACATCATACTTCATATTATAAAACATACTTTCCATATTTCGAATCTCTACATTTAGCGGTTTTTTTTATTGCAAAGTCCACTAATATCTAAAACAATCCCAACTAAACAACAAAAAAATTCGAGAATCGAGCTCGAAATATCAAAACGATCGTGCCATAAAAACTACCGTTTGAACCGTTGTACCGAAACGTTTGTATGAAGAACGAGTTGGTATGCTTTCCTCTTAAGTGGATGAAACCGCAGGGAGCTACTAGTGTACACTAATGTTATAAAGAGGAAAGATTTGTGTGTATGTTTTGTAATGAATAAACTCAAAAACTACCGTGCCGAATTCAAAAATTCTTTCACCTATCGATACTATCGAGGAGAAACATAACCTTTTTTTGATTCCGATATTCCCACGGGATCGGGACTTACGCGGGTTAAACCGCGGGGCGCTACTAGTAGATAATAAATTGTGTCATTATTTCACCACATTATGTGATGTTTTCAAACTGTTTGAGTTAAGAGAACGTTTATTTTCAGTATTAGCGTTCACACTTTGCACGTCTACGTAGTATTCTTTTTAAATAAACAATCTATAAGAAATGGAGACAAAATGAGTTTCTTGTTTGAATAGTGTTATTTTTATCACGAGAATTTGCAGTTTTATCTGTGATGGAGGGTCAATAATATCATTATTATGAAACGAGTTAGATTTTACGTCAGGCTTTTGCGGGACTGCAGAATTTTATCATTATTAACTAGTAAGTTCGTTGCTAGTAACAGAGAATTGAGCTAGGAATAATGATAAAATTGTCGCGGCCCGCGGTTTCACCCGCGTAACTCCCGATCCTGTGGGAATACCGGGATAAGAAGTAGCCTATGTGTTAATCTAGATCTTCAGCTATTTGCATATCAAGTTTCATCGCAATCGGTTCAGTAGTTTTTTCGTGAACCTTTATAATATTCATAGATTTTTTTTCGGTTTACGCAATGGTGATATGAAATTAAACTTATTATTCAGTTTTAATCGCGTGACTTTCTTATATGAGGCAAATTTCAAATGCCCGACCTTAGATGAAAACAAAAATAGGTAGATACGGTATATTCTAACATTGCGTATTCTAAAAATGAGCTAGAAACACCTACATGCATTTTCATAAAATTATTGTAATTTTAGAAACATATGTCTTTAAGAATGATTCAGGCTTTGTAAATGAGCAAAAAGGCATTCTTATGGATGTCAAAAAGATAATCGCAGTGTGACAGCACGTGCTCACGCGGCAACGGTTCGACATACGACTGAGGCTAGTGCGTCAGCTAGACGCAGTTTTATTGTCTCATTTTCCGAGACTAGGTACCGTATCTTTAGGTTTTTGTTTTAATCTAAGTGCCCGACATATAAATTTCATACATGTAAATCAGACTATTACGAAATGTCCTGCCTTCGATCGAACCACTCCCAGTTTCCGGAATGTAGTTCTGCGCTTTAGCGATTTATTGAAAACTAGCTGCGTCCCGCGGTTTCATGCGCGTAAGTCCCGATCCTGTGGGAATATCGGGATCAAAAGTAGCCTATGTTACTCAGGGTGAATATAGCTTTCAGATGGTAAAAGAATTTTTGAAATCGGTAGAGTAGTTTTTGAGTTTATTCATTATAAACATACGACACACATACACACAAAAATACAAATCTTTCCTCTTCATAATATTAGTGTAGATATCCTTATAAAATACTTAAATAACAAAATGCAGGCCGTAAATCTCAAGGATTTGTGTGGCGTGCTGATAATTGTCTAGGCAGGTAATTATCGGTTATTACCAGTTTATTTGCAAAAACAGGAAAAAGCGTTTCTTTCTTTTTTTTTCCTTTCTTTTTCGTGTAGTGGATGGCTCACCTAGTGTTAGAGTCTCGTAATACTGCAGCCATGCCTTGGAAATATAAAACGACTCGCGAAACTAAACGTGACACTCGAAAATGTCGTTCTGGGAATTTTTAATAGAGCTAAGTGTCGTCAGGTGCTGCGGCCACTAAAGAAGACGGTTAGGTAGGAACTTGACTGACTGACTGAAATATGTATCAACGCACAGCCCAAACCGCTGGTCCTAGAGACATTAAATTTGGACAGTGTGTTCTTTGCGATGTGTAGGCATTCACTAAAAAAGGGTTTTTCTGAATTCCACCCCTAAAAGGGGGTTAAATTTTGTATGAAACTTTGTATTCTGTTATACGATAGACATGAAATTCAGTATACATATAGTAGGTGTCGGGATAATCCTAATCCTATCCCCATCTTATTCTAATTATATCCTTCTCCTATTTCCTGTAGGATATGCAGGCGAAGCCGCCGGCAACCTCTGTAACAACTTATCTTACATTATAGCGTCCTCACCAGGCCGTCAACGCTCTTGACTTGCAAGCGAGGTTAGCTGAACCGTCAGGCCACTGCCAGGAGCAGCCGTCCGGGATTAGTTATAGAAGTCACGGGTAGAAGCTAGACTATTATTACTAAACTATTTTTATTCTTACTAATGCAATGGACACAAGTCTGAAATAAATGTTATTTTTTTATTATTATACCTAATCATAAAATAACTTGAACTAGGTACCTTAAAGTAATTTGAACGCTTATCGTCGATATAAATAAAACACGCTACTTCGCTACGAGCAATTACACTCGCCCGATGTCCCAGCGATACAGCGATAGGTACTCGTATATTGAAAGCAGGCGGGGTCAGACAGCGACCTGCCTGTTTACGTAAACCATTGTTCTCATTATAATTAAATTGAACACCGTATAAAGATATCTGATGATTTAACTGAAAGCGTAGTTGGGTTATTGATACTTCATTTTGAAATATTGATCTCTATCAGTTCTGTGAGTTAAGAGTTATAAGGCGACATGTCTCGGAGGACCATATACGTCGAAAACATATATTTACTAGCACATAAGTATGGGACATTCGCCAATCCGGAGTAGGCTCCCGTGGCGTCTTACTGCCTAACCTCTCTAAGAGGAGGCCCTTGCCTTACAGTGGAACAAATTAAAGAGTTTGTACGAATCGGTTAAGTTTGACAAACATTGATAACGAGAACAAATAGGTTCTTAATTCTTATATATGAGGAACAGAAATTGAGGAGCTGTCAGCGTATCACACATTATGTGTGGTGGTTGTGGTTTGGTATCCACTACGAAAGGGTTTTTGGAAAATCCTGCGAGAACGAGATTTACGCGAGTGAGACCGCGGAACTCTGGTAGTAAAATATACTATTGGTCGAGATTCTAAACCTGACCTTACCAACCAGGATTAACAAGGATAGTATAGAAAACGCCAATTTGCTTTAAAACTGTCATAATCCCCCCTGGTGGGGACCTTTAAGTGGAGATTATGCCAATAAACCGAATCGACCTTCAAATAGAAAGTGGAAGTACCACCCACAAGGCTACAGCTGTATTGAAACGCTTCATAATTAAGTTAACATTTAAGTTATCACAGCGGTTTCCTAAGTGGGACGCGCGCCCCCCAGGTGGGGCTCAGAGACTTTTACAGGGGGGCGCAGGCCACCTGTATAAAAAACCTGAGAGAATGCATTTCAGACTGTTTGATACGATCAATGAAATTATGTGAAGTTTCCTTACTGGGCGAATGTTAGGAACCTTATCGGCCCGCAGCCACCTCTTTCAGGGCAAAGGTTTCTGGTACTACTTACCAAATACCGTTCGTATAGTAGGCGGCAGCTTAGTTGAAACAAAATGGCGGATGCGCAAAAGTCGATTTTTCATAGAAAGCGCATGTAAAATGTACTGCGCGAACTTTCCCCTTCCACGACAAAACTTTCAACTTTCGTGCCGGTCACTATATTATTTTGTAAAACTTTAATGAGCAATAAAAATAGTTGTTTTATTATTATTTAATACTTTTTATAATCTGAATTGGAGAATGTCTGGTAATTATAATCTGGACTAGAGAATGGAGGGGTGCGGTTTTTTTTGTGGTCGAAAGGGAGCGCGTCTCAAATAAGTTGGGGAACCCCTGAGTTATTGGAAGATGTAAGAAGTAAATCACGGTACCCGGCGACTCCTGCAGTCACGTTATGCTTGTTGGCTTGCTCTATGGGTGTGTTTGAACCGTGACCCCGTATTGTGTAACAATGGGAAGCAATGCATTTATCACTAGACTACACGATAAATGACTATCTAGATTCTAGTGCTTCGAGATGATCCTTACGTGTGTGACGTAATCGTAACTAGAATAGTTTATAGATATTATTAGGTAGAGTCAGATGGGGCATTTGCAATACCGGGGCAAAAGCAGTAACGGTAATTTCTAATAATGTCATTAAAGAAACCGGTAACCTTCAACTCTACTAAGGTACTACGATCGTTGATTCAGGATAAAGTAGAGTCGAAGGTTACCGGTTTTTTAATGACAACATTAGCAATTAATGTTATTGCTTTTGCCCCGGTATTGCAAATGCCCCATCTGACCCTATATGTATCTATACTAATTTTATAAAGCGGAAGAGTTTGTTTTTTTGTTTGTTTGTTTGAACGCGCTAATCTCAGGAACCGCTGGTCCGATTTTAAAAATTCTTTCAGTGTTGGATAGTCTATTTATTGAAGAAGGCTAATAGGCTATTATCCCGATATTCCCACGGGATCGGGACTTACGCGGGGGAAACCGCGGGACGCA
Organism: Idaea biselata; assembly: GCA_958496205.1. Classification (NCBI taxonomy): domain Eukaryota; kingdom Metazoa; phylum Arthropoda; class Insecta; order Lepidoptera; family Geometridae; genus Idaea; species Idaea biselata. The sequence continues at coordinate 30,474,245 of OY292397.1, read as the reverse complement.
GCTAGTTTATTTATAATGTTGTACCTATTATCCTATTATTATTTTCAAGTTCCTTTTCTCCTCACTAACTTTCAACTTTACGTCTCCTATGTCAATAATTCAGTCACACAAACAGATTAAATTCACGTTGACAATACACATCTTGATCCCACTATCTATAAAGTAATGCAGTAACTGGCATTTAAAGTTCAATCCAGTATCTAGTCCACGGTATAATTAGTACCAGAGATAGCCGTAATGTTTGCAGAACAATTGCCCCGAATTACTTCATGAATTTCAAGGAGCTTGAGAATAGGGGAAAAGGTCTTCTAGAACTAACGTGTCTCAACTATGCCTAAGTTCTGTTTTTTTTTTAAATGTTAGCATTGTTTCAATGCTCAACGTTTCGAGACCTTTTACAGGTCTCTTTTTCAGGATCGAATGAGATGAATTTTCATCTCATTTCAGACAATTCCGTAGATGAGACCGAAACATGAGTTTAATTTCAATCCAACATCGCGAAAACAGAAGTGGGGTAAATGGGAAAAACGTTCAAGGAATATCTATACTAATTATTATAAAAGAGGAAAAATTAACTTGATTGTTTGTTTACAACGAATACGCTCCGAAACTGCAGAACCGATTTCAAAATTTTTTTCACCATTAGAAAGCTACATTATCAAGGAGTAACATAGGCTACTTTTGATCTCGATATTCCCACGGGATCGGGACTTACGCGGGTGAAACCGCGGGACGAAGCTAGTGTATACTATAGTTAGTACTAGACAAATCTCCATCATAAATCTCGATACGTAAGAGCCACGAGGCTGGCCACAATCACAACTCACAAGTCACCCCACGTGAGCTGGAAACTAGATCCTATTAACCCTAGATGCAAGGGTTTCTCGCTCTGATTAGTTGACCGGCCTCCGAAGCCGGAGATGTTAGTTTATTAAAACTGTGCTACCGCTGGGAATACCGTCTCCGTAGACGTAACTTTGTAGATATTGTGTTGAGCCCGAGAGGAACATTGAAAAGGAAATTTTGTTTTTTCTTTTTTCTTTTCATAGTTTTGTAGCACATACGCTGGATTAGTTGACTTTTTAAGGGCCCGAAGGATATAAACGGAACCTTATTACTGAGACATCGCTGTTTCTCTGCCACCAGGCTGTATTTCATAAACCGTGATAGCTAGACAGTTCAAATTTTCACAGATGTATTTCTGTAGACGCTAGAACAAAAAATAAAACAAAACAAATATTTAAGGGGGGCTCCCATACAACAAACGTTAGTTTTAACGGTAAAACGCCGTGTATTTTTACCACTGTCGCCATCTAGTGATGGAGTGACAGACAGGCGCCAAATAAATATTGCGAAGTGTTTACATAAAATAAATTGTACGGAGTAAAAGTCATCTGCAACTACGTCACAAATAAATAGAATAGCAACATTTTACATACATAAAAGACATAACGAGTCCATTGTTTACATACAATGGTTTATTCTACTGTAGGAGACACTTCGACCAAGTTATTGTGCCTCGGAATATTAAGGGACTACCGCCAGATGAGTTCAGTTGCTTAGTTTATGACCTTCTGCCAGCAGTGTAGGGCAATTTGGGCCAGTATCACGTGTAATGTATATGCGGAAAGCGAGGAGCGAAGAGTACGGTACGGAAGGGGTTTGTGAGAGCCGTAAAGAGATCGAGTCGGTGAGATGTGGGTTGAACAACAAATGTGGAAGGAAACATAAATATCAGGATGATGACATAGTAGAAAGACTTGCAAAATTTGACACATGGGTTTGACAAGTCACGTGTCAAATTTCCTACGTTTCCTACTTATGTAACCTGAATTATATTATACAAGTACGCTGGAAATGCTATACCATACAAAATGAGATTAGATCTTCGCGATGCGAAGTGCGCGATCTCCTGTCCAGTGTACTTGTTTTATGGAGGTCAGTGGACCTTTCCTACAATTAATTACAGGTGCAGCAAATGAGCCACCCTCATAAAGTGAAAAGACCGACGTAAAAACGAAGAATCTATCGTTTTCGTTCTTTGTATTTGACATTTTTCCTTCATGAAGATGTGTCAAATCATAGTCTATAATTAAAAAACGAAGTATATGCGGTGGCGCCACTACCAACTACACAGATAGTTAGGTCACAAAGTTCGCGCGGTCTGCCAATTTCATACAGCATTCGTGCCAAATAGGTGAAGCACATAACGTAGAATTGGAGGGTACCTTTACTGGTAAATATAGGGTTTGTTCCTGTCCTATGGAAATTAATGAATAGATATTTACGTAATTCATTACAGATAATATATGCTATGCAGTTATACGCTAAAAGACCTGCGGCTCGATTCTCGTAAATAATTACATACCAGTTCGATGACAGAGACAATGCAGACCGATGACAGACGCAGTGCAGACGCAACACAATTACGAAGAAAACTCAAAATACACTCTCATTGTATTCGTATCGTTGATGATAGTTTCAATAGTTCTATGATTTGAGCAGAATGTTGGTATTTGGTAGTCAGAACAAACAATTAGAATCCTAGGTCAATTCGTACCATATTCAAAGTATTGGTAGGAGTTTGTAAAGTTTAGTATTAAATTGAAGTGAAATCATCTGTTGATCTTCCTGTAAAGTGTATCATGTCATGCATTTAATTGGTTCTGAAAACAAGCGCTATTTCATATCACATTGCTAAATCACTTATCACGCATACATTACGGCCTTACGGCACGACATTTTTTGTCCATCATATTGTGTTGGATACATTACATATAGCGCAGTGTAGAGTATAAATTATATTTGAATTTAGGGGCAAGTCCAGTAGGAAAATATAAGGACGAATAACCGTGCTACATCTAAGGCTTGGAACGCACTGCGATTAAATGCCTGCATTTTCTCGTAGGTCTGAAACCGCAAAAAAATGCAACATAGCTTTCTATACAAGCCCACGCATTAGCGTTTTTTTGTGACTGATTTTGTCTGTTGATACGCGGTTCTGCGTTTTCAGCCATTCGTAAACCGCTTGCGTTTGACCGCAGTGCGTCCTAAGCTTAAAGCCGGGTTTTCACCGCCAAAGAGTAATAAATGAAAAAAACATTCAACTATCGTTCTCACTCATAGTGATACGAAAAAGGGCGCTATGAAAACGATTGTTAGAGCAAGGTTACACGTTCACTCAAACTTCAGTTCATTCATTTATTATCATTAATTCTGTGACTAGAATGAACATAGGTAGTTCTGGTCAGAATGATGGGAGATTAATCGTGTAATCTACAGAATGACCGAATGATGAACCAGAAGGAGGGCATAATGAACCTTAAAAACTGGCAAAGTTTGAGTCGGACTCGCGCACGAATTGCTCCGTACCATTATTACTAAACAACCCTTTGGGTACGGAAACCCAAAAACCATCCACTCAAGTAAGTCAAGAATGGTAGACAGGACTGATGACCGTGTAAAATTGCTCTTACATAATAAAATATTTTCGAATTGAAAATGCCTTCCAAGATATATTCTGTAACCGATCCAACTGACCTAATTCTGCAGCATGCAGCCATATTGTATTCCAGCCAGCCTTGTTACTCTAAATTCATCTATTTTACATAATAGAGGGAAGGCTTGGTCTTTTGAACTAGGCATCTGGTGTTATTGTATGAAATATCATTTAGAAATGCTTTTTGACGTTGGGTAGGTCTCATTCTGGGGCATGTTTTTAGCAAGTTTTAACACTTCAGGTAGACATCCTAATACTGTTTTGACCCGATTGGAACTCAATGTATGGAAGCAGAACAATGGATTTTATATTTTTTCATCCCATCTATTCGAAAAGTGTCGCTTTGGTCCTCTATAAGTGCGACCAAAGTAGCTCTTTTCTGTTAAGAGATAAACAGGCGGGAGCAAAGTAAAACAGGCGGGAGCAAAATAAAATAGGCGGGAGCAAAGTAAATTTGAATTTGGAACATATGTATCATTCATAGAAATCAAACGTAAATTATATGAATTACTGGCTGATATGGCTTACCACGGGGCTAGATGGCGCTGTGTGTTGTTCACAGAATTTATTTATTTTATTAGTTTAATTAGATTCATTAGTGTCATTAGTTTCATTTGTTTCATTAGTTTCATTAGATTCATTAGATTCATTAGTTTCATTAGTATCATTAGTTTTATTTTTTTCATTAGTTTCATTTGTTTCATTAGATTCATTAGTTTCATTAGTTTCATTAGATACATTTGTTTCATTTGTTTTATTCATTTGCTTATTTTTTTTAGTATTTATATGAAATTTTCACAGATGATGTATTTCTGTAGCCGCTATAACAACCAACAAATATTTATAGAGGGCTTCTGTATAATAAACGTGATATTAAAATTTTATACCCAACATTTTTGTTTAAGTAAATTGGTATATTCACGAATTACGTAACACCATATCTTATTTATTTTCTCATAGAAAGAAAAGAAAGATGAAAAGTAGAGTATATGACTCGAGAGCAAATTATTTTTGCCTCGTGCGATGTATACTTTGAATTCCTCGCTGCGCTCAGAATTCTATTCTAGAATTCTTCGCTTTGCTCGTGATTCAAAATAACGCCCTCGCCGTAAAAATACTATTTTGCTCCCTTGTTTTACAATCTACTATTGTGGTACGTTTGGGCATAAGCCGTTTTTACGAAACGACTAGGTTGATTTTAAAATGGTTTTTTGCGTTGGATAGATTCATTTCGGAACATATTCTAATAAAGTTCAGGCCGCTGGAGGCCGTCAATTTACCAAGTTAATATGAAAGTGTTTTTGTAAGCCTGTTAATTTGTCCCACTGTAGGGCAAGGGCCTCCTCTCAGAGACGTTAGGCAGTAAGACGCCACGGGAGCCTAATCCGAATTGGCGAATGTCTAATGTTTTTGGAGCGTAAAAGTTACTTTATTAAGTTACTTATTTAAAATTAGAATGGGAATGCCAATAGTGAGTTATCGCGTCATCCTGCGCTGGCCCACTGCAAGGACGTTGCCCTATCGCTCGCTCGGTGGTATACTCGTATATGGTAGGAAGCGAGATTATTACACTTCCGATGTGCCAAGTAAGGTTCGATTTAAACAAACTGGTATAAGCCAATTCTTACTATAAATCGTCTTTGGTTTGAGAGACTCTACGAGCTGTTCAGTGAAAAAATTTACGGTTGCGGAGAATTGCTTATTCTAATTTAGTCGAATCAAACCTAAGTTATTTAAGTTAAGCTAAGTATACAGGGTGTTTCGACGAGGGGGTATTAAGCCGAAAGTGGGTTGTTCTAGAAGTCTAGGCGAACTACTTTAATTCTACGACTTTTGGAAATTCGAACTTTTTTTTCGAAAATTTTAAAGTTGTATCACTAAAAGAAACAACTGTTTTTGTAAAAATAATGCAATTAATGTTTAGATTGTAGTGCTCCAAATTAAATAAAAGGGCACCTTAAGGCCAATGACCTCGAACTCTAAAAAACAGCTGATTTTCATGCAAATTTGAAACTCAAAATTTTCGATAACTACTTCGAATTTCCAAAGCTTGTAGAACAAAAGTTGTTCGCCTAGACCTCTAGAACAACCCCCTTTCGGATTAATACCCCCTCCTCGGAGCACCCTGTATAATAAGTACACATACCAACGAATTAAGTATCTCAGTATTAAGAGGAATAACAACGCCAACGACCTTGAAACTGAAAATCCCTGTCGGGCTCATCGAAAATTGTTGATTATTTCATGACGGAATGTCGTAGAACTTTTTTTTGTGCACAGATTGTAGGTGACATTGTTTCCTACATTTTGGTGTAGTTTTAAGACAAGAACCTCCTATTGGTGCAAAGCCTATCCAAATTTTAGACAAAAAATGTCTGATTTGGCTAAAATGTCGATAGGCTTCAATACGTTTCGACATATTTGTATGGAAACTGCACTAAAATATCGGAAACAATGTCGCCTACAATCTGTACACAAAAAAAAGTTCTACGACATTCCGTCATGAAATAATCAACAATTTTCGATGCGCCCGACATGGATTTTCAGTTTTTCAGTATAGGGCCCTTAAAACTTTTTAAATTCACACGATATGTGAAGCTGAAAGTCTACCTACTCTTTTCTTCATACAAACTTTAAAAACGTAGTCGATTATTGTTTCCTCCCTGGACAAAGATATTACAGAAAATAGTGTCGATGCCATAAATCCTATATCACCAATGACCTTGCCCTTCCTTTTGATTATTTTATCCCTGACTATAAGTTTTAAGGCGTAAACATATTTGCTCTAATATCTTTATCCAGGGAGGAAACAGTCGACTACGTTTTTACGAAGAAAGAGTAGGTAGACTTTCCTCTTAAGCTTTAAAGTAAACTACTACCACAGAATTAATATTACAACGTTTGCAGAGTGGAGCATCGATTTTCTCTCGAGCAACCAACACGACGTAAGAAATATCGCCGGCAAACTAAAGTACCTATAGCCAACGTGATTTGTATACAGACTTTCACAGAAACCGACAGACAGCACGTGTTTACTTACTTACACATAGGTATTTGCACATCAAATAGTAAATAGTAGATAGGTAAACTGAATCTTATATTAAATACTAGCAGCGGTTTGCGGTTGTCAACGCGTAATTCCCGATCTTGCAGGAATTACGAGATAATAAAAAAAACGTGTCGAGGACGAGTTTAACTCGCGCGATTAGGGTTCCGTACCAACCTATTACACCGCCATAATAAAAGTGTTATCATTTATATTGTAAGCTAGTCTTATGGGCGCCCATACAAAACGTAGTTAATTGGCGTCAACTATTTATGTTCGGAGACACCTTTTTAATTTTGATTTATATACGCCTAATAGGGACCATATACCTCAGCATTTGGTATAAATTCCAACCGTTTCTGAGAAAATCGGCGGTGACAGACAGACAGACGAACAAGCGAGTCATACTACACTAAAACCCCTGTATTTATAGAGATGTCGAGTTATTACTCTGGCCAAGTAAAATCTCTGCCACATTGCGCAGACGTCGAAACTGACACTGAAACGCCACTGACAAGTGCGAGGCAAATGCAAAACTTATCCAAAGTGACTACTCGACTTGTCTATAAATACAGGGGTAAGAGTTTCTTTTTCGCTTTTTGGGGTACGAAACCCTAAAAGTAGTATGTGTTACTCTAGCGGCTCGATTCTCGTAAATAATTACATACCAGTTCGATGACAGAGATAGTACAAAATACACTTTCATTGTATTTGTATGGTAGTTGAGAGTATATTTTGACTTTTCTTTGCCATTGTGTTGTGTCTGCGTGCAGACACGACGTATCGAACTGGTATGTAATTATTATTTACGAGAATCGAGCCGCTATCAACATACCGAGTTACATCGCAATCGGTTCAGCGGTTTCTGCGTTAAGGAGCAACAAACACACACACTTTCACCTTCATAATATCAGTAATCAGTAGAAACGTGACATTGAAATACCGAGCGTATCTTCTAGATAATTTTGATCATTGAATTGATAAACAAACAAACAAAACAAATTGTATTTATCGAGACTCGTACGCAGTATCATTAATCATTACTTACTTATGGGCTGGTATTTTAATCTTTAGATAAAAGATATCTGTTTAGTAAAATCAAAATCAAAGATATTGAAAAGATGGGCGTTGAAAAACTGTTTATAATAAAATAGTCCAGGATCCCTGGTACATTTTTGCAATTGATTACTGTCAAGCTAATTTTCCATGAGTACCGTCATTTTGATGAGACGCCCAACAATTTCCTATACGAAAATCTCGTGGTAGATAACAGAGGTAGGATTTGTACTATTACTTTTGAGCGTAGGAGCGGGATAACGTACCACGTAATTTGTAGTACAATTTTATGACTGTTATATCAATTAATACTTTTTTTCGTAAAAGACGTTTCGTTGACGGAGAAGACTCGTTGATTTGTAAAATAAAATCTATACTTATCTATAAAAGGCTAAAATGGATCAACGCACAGCCTAAACCACTGGTAGTAATTTTTGGAGAGTGTTCCGATATGGATTTTGTGAAATTTCTACGGGATTAATACAGCGAGACGCAGAATTTAAATTATATTAGGTATAGGTAAATTTGTCTCATTGAATTTTGGTAGTAAACAATAAAGGCAAAAAAAAACAAAAGAAGATAAAAATACCTTTGTATACCTTAACTAATTCGTTCCGAACAAATTCACATATTATGTTTGACGCAAGCAAGTATTAGGTGGGTGGGTACCTTTCTTTGACGTGATAACATTTTAACCTTGGGGTTTCTGAAATTTAAAATATCTTGCACCCAATTTTCTATTTAAACTAAATACCTTTGTCACAGATCACTGTATAGAAGCCCCCCTTAAATATTTGTTTTATTTTATTTTTAGAAACAGAAATACCTATATCATCTGTGAAAATTTTTAACTGTCTAGCTATCACGGTTCATGAGATACAGCCTGGTGACATATAGAAAGACGGACCGACAGGCAGCGGAGTCTCAGTAATAGGGTTCCGTTTTTACCCTCTTTGGGTGCGGAACCCTAAAAACGTTAGTCTTCATACCACAACCTAATGTACATACGTCCACTGATCGATAAAGTAGCGAGGCCCATTTTGGAAGGCCGCCAGCTGGATAACAACCGTCTAGGTACGAAGCAAACAGTCTAGCTTGCTAGGCTGCTGGAATGACTGTATTTGACAATTGTATAGTGTTCGATGGGAAAACGGGTCATCTATACGATGGGTATAAAAATCCCTTTGCAAAATATCAAATTATGAAATATTTTTTAGATAATTAAAAAACGTTATAATAGGACGAGCGAAATGGGGCTCCTGGGTCCAAATTTGACAAGTCTTTTAAAAAAGTCATGTCGTAGGGCTCCCAACTATCAATTTATTCTTAACGGCTTCACCCGCGTAAGTCCCGATCCCGTGGGAATATCGGGATCAAAACTAGCCTATATAACTCCCTGGCAATGTAGCTTTCTATTAGTATAAGAATTTTCGAAATCGGTCCAGTGGTTTCGGAGATTACCCCCAATTACACGTTACCAACGATACCTCTTTATAATATTAGTATTAGTATAATTAATTATATACCAAGTAAGTGTAGTTTGACACGACATCGCCGATCAAACAGATGGACAGCATGACGAAAACCCAATGAGTTGAATCAGCACGCGACACAAATACCAAGCGTTCCAACTGTCGTTGCTTTGATGTAATTTGATGAAGCGTGTCATTGCTAACATTTTTGTAAGAAATTCCTTACTTACAATTAAACTCATTTATTGGCTTTAATCGCGTGGTGTTCATTACTTTTAGCATTGTTTCAATGCCTGCTCAACGTTTTAAGAGAGGTCGCTTCTTCAGGATTGACCTGAAGACATGTAAAGGTCAATCTAACATCGCGAAAACTAAAGAAAACATCTACCTTGCTATTATAAAATGATTTTTAAGTGGCAGACCTGGTTTAAACCACTAAATCATGGTTTAAACCAGGTCTGGCCTTAAAACTCATCATAATAGCAAGGCTAAAGTCCTAACATTTTTTTTAGTGAGTGATAGTTATTTACATATTTGTGTTGCCGTCTGTACAATTGCAATAGGGGACATATTGGCAACGTGATTTAGACATAATGTATGGTAATATTGTAGGTACAATGTACATACAGTTATCAGTGTAAATGTCGGTCGAAATTGTTTTAGGGTTCCGTACCCAAAAGGTACAAGACGAAGACGTGGCCTAAGACGTGAGACGTTATCTATAAGATAAATAAATATTCCACGACGTTACACACAGCGCAATCCAGCCCCAAACTAAGCACTAGGCTTGTACTATGGGCACTAGACAACGGGTATACTACATATTATGCTTTAATTTGTAAAATAATTACATACATATGATACATAGAAAACAACCAAGCCACAAACAAATATTTATTTTTAAGCATAAATACTTGCGAACCCGCATCCTTCTGCATTGCAGTCGGGCCTTCCCCCGACGCGCCACCAGCGGTCGTCAAGTTGGAAAAGGGCAGTTAAATACGTACACCAGTAAAGATCCGATGCCAAATGTATTTTGGTAAATAAATAAATAAGCTTTCTAGAATAAATAAAAAAATTGAACAAGTAAAGACATTTTTCGGTTTTAATCCTGAAGAAGGGTCTCGAAACGTTAAGCGTTGAAGCAATGCTAAAAGTAATAAACACCACGCGATTCAAACCAAAAAATGTCTTCAATTTCAATACAAAACATCGCGAAAACAGAAAAAAAAATCTAAGTAAAATCGAGTTATTTACCTTAATGGTTCAAAAAATAAAAGAATAATCAAAAGTACTTTTTATTTACAGATTGCCTTTTATTAAATCTAATCATAATCAAATCTCACACGTGCAGCAAAGCGGCGATATCAGTTCAGTCAGAATATGTACCTATTTGGATGCTAGGATAAACAACAGTTGAAATGAAATCATTTGGCAATAGTGTCAGTACTAAATCACACATAATGTTAATGTTCACAATTAATCAATAGACCATTATGATGCTAAATAATCATTAATACCAATCCGTTTTAACATTACAGACATAATTCATATCATAACATAACATAAGAGAAACTTGGTAAGTTGCTTATTATTAACTCCATTTACGACCAAATACTGTTATAGTCCATGATCCCTGGTACATTTTTGCAATTGATATAGTATTTATTTATATAATTTAAAAGTCATATTATCCTACAAATTGCGTGGTACGTTATCCCGGTCCTACGCTCAAAAGTAGTAGTACAGATCCTACCTCTTTGTTCCCCCCGAACTATATTGAGTGGGGTATCAAATTAAAGGGTTTGAAAAGCTGATTTTAAAAAAGCATATTTAATTTCACTAAAAAGATAAGTTTTTTAAATAAAAAAAAACCTAAGCGCAAAAAAAAAAAACAAAAATCAATATACAAGTAGCTATGCTTGTTAGTAGCCTTCTTTTTGTAGTGGGGTTTTTTATTTTCATTCCTTAATTATTATTTCTTTTACAGTCAAGTTTGCATACTATCACTCCTCTCTACTATTTTATAAGCTCCAATGCCCTAGTAGTCCCTACTCTCTTCTCAATGTTAACTTTCAAAATGAAGTTGTTACAGTAAATCGTGGGACAGCGAACAATTAAGACAACCTAATAAAAGGCTAAGTAATATAATAGGCCATTAACCGCCGACAAGTTAAATTGTAAAACGTAGCTAACAAAGAGATCTCAATAAAACTGGGTACAGCTACTGTTAATGGCGACAAACCATTAAGGGAGAACAACTCGGATCGCTTTCACGTACCTAATGTTGAATCTAGGAACGCTTTCTCGCACTATATACCTATGGGGTTTGGTGAGGATAATCTGCGCCGAAAAATTTATTTTATATTTTATTTATTTATTTTCCATACCGACCTCTGTGAAGAAGGTCTCGGAAGGTTTATTCTACGACTTTTGAAAATTTTAACTTTTTTTTATATCGATATTTTTTCGAATTTCAAAGTTTGGCTTAATACCCCCTCCTCGGAACACCCGGTATAATGTTACGCTTTATTTATTTGTATAAATAAATATGAACAAACAGATCACCAATTTACTTCAGAAACCTCTGAACACAGCGTAAATCCATCGCAATCTGCGCTCACAACTGACATAAACGCTTACATTTCGTACTTTACGTTGAGTTACCGTCGACGGGCGCGCTAAATTCGCGCACTTTCACAGCCCGATAGAGAACTAAGTAAACAATTATAATGTAGGCATAAACAGCGAATGTTGACTACATTCAACATTTGTTTGTGTTCGAATACTTGATGCCGATGGCTAGCTAGTTCACACTACGATTTGTGAGGGTAATATTCAAGACTAGCTGCGGGCCGTGGTTTTACCCGCATAAGCCCTGATCCCGCGAGAATTTCGGAAAGGGAATTCCCACTAACGCAGGTAAATTCGCGCGGCGCAGCTACTTCTATCGTATAATGATAATATCTATAAATACTTTGAAAATTTACAAAAATGAAATTACTATTAAAACAACTATCCATATCTACTTACCAATATTATAATGTCGGTTTAGATTGAGGATAAAATTTAAATAAAGAGGAAAGATTTGAAATTAAACTCGGTTTTAATCGTGTGGTGTCTATCGCGTAAACAGAAGAAAAATCTACGAAGAAAGATTTATTTCTTTGTTTGAAACGAAAAGTCTACGAAACCACTGGACCAATTTCAAAAATTCTTTCACCATTAAAAAGCTACATTATCGAGGAGTAACTTTGTATGCCGATAATCCCGCGGGATCAGGCAGCGGCTCGATTCTCGTAAATAATTACATACCAGTTCGATGACAGAGACAGTGCAGACTGCTGACAGACGCAGTGCAGACGCAAGGCAGACACAAAACAATTACAAAGACTACTATACGAATACAATGAGAGTATATTTTTTGTTTTCTTTGTAATTGTGTTGTCTGCGTTGCGTCTGTCATCGGTCTGAGGTGCAGGACTTACGCGGGTGAAACCGCGGTGCGCTGCTTTATTGATACATCTAAAGATACAGATGGTAGAAACTATAGAAAGTTGGTATGGGGAATCGAAAGGAACAAAAATTAGTTATAGGCTTACTCGTTGACCTAGGACCTAGGGAGTGGCTAGATAGTTTGAAAACTATAACAGTTAGACAGATTTGAATTATGCTAGACAGCGAGACGATATTGTTTAAGATAAACTAGATCAAAGCGCTAGTAAATCTGGCTAGATTTGACAATAATTTCCTGATGTTTTTACATAGAAAATGAGATAGGTATGTGTAAATATTGTGTACCAATGGAATAGTCTTTTAATTCTACTTCTTTATCTACACTAATACTATATTCCTCTATATAGATTTGTACTTATTTGTTTGTGTGTGTGTCGTACGTTTGTAATCAATAATAAACTCAAAAACTACTGAACCGATTTCAAAAATTCTTTCACCAAAAGAAAGCTAGGTTACATTATCGAGGAGTAACATAGGCTGGTTTTGATCCCGATATTCTCACGGGATCGCGACTTACGCGGGTGAAACTGCAAGACGCAGCTAGTATATAATATGTTTTTATATAATTTATAATCTGTGGCGTTCTGAAGCCGGGGATTTTAGAAATCTTTCTTTCTTTTCGTATAGTGGCGTGTGTGACTCACCTATTGTTAGAGTTTTCAGGTCGCCCTAAGGCCTTTATCCTAGAGCCTATGCCTAACGTGCCTTCCGAAGCACGGAGAAGCTCGGGAAAGTAATTTTTTGTCACACAAATTATCGGTCACCCATCCAAGCAATGAGCGCGTTAGGCGTAGCTTAACCCGCACGACCATTCAAGATCGGCAGGTACAGCTAGGTCAACGAGCTCCTCATTTTTGAAATGGTTGGGTTTCAAAGCACTATGTCGCACATAATGCTACTGCGCCAGCGCATTTGTCACATGACTTTGCATACCAAAAATAACTCGAAGAATTGAGAACCTCCTCCTGTTTTGGTAGTCGGTTAAAAAGAAAAATCTTTTTTTCCACCCGTAACGTAACACCCGACCAAGATCATTGTAACATGGTTGAAACGTCGAGGTAAGAAAATAAATAATAATACGCGATAAAGACCCGGGAAAATGTAATGCAATAGCTTATTTAGAAAGCTTTTACAGAACAGAAATCTCTATGAGCTAATTTCACAAAAACACCTTAAAGATAAATGTTAAGAGGTGTAAAATACGTATTTCTCTTAACGTTCGTTGTATTTACTCCAACTCGCTCGTCAAATGGCCCTCTTAAGTGTTAATGATTTTGATTCATCAACGCTATCAAACACACAGCAGGAGTTACAACAACAAACAAATGATTAGAGAAATCTAGACGCAAACATGAGCTTTCATCATTCTAATATCACCTCATAAATTCACACGAAATCACTTAAAGTGTTTGCTGGCAGAGCAGCGCCACGCGGTTTCACCCACGTATAAAACATCAGGAGTTATTTTAAACCGTCAGAAAACTTATTCGTATGCGAAAGCCTTATAATGAATGGGGTGCGCGATCTCGCTCAAGAACATACACAACGAGCGAGAGAAAGCATGTGAAATTCGATTTTATAGGTTGAAATTCAAACTTATACTATTCCAGTGGTCCCAAAATATGATTTTTTAGGTGACTGGTAGGGAAGGAATTGCACGACTATCTTTTTAATTAATAATTGAGCGTTTGGCCACCACCATGCAACAAGACGGCGCGGCGCCTTTAAGAGGAGTTCAAGCTTTGTCCGTCGGACGCATTGCTTTGGTTAAACTGCATGGGGAATAATGCCTCAAGTGGTGACCCCGATGCAATGCGAAACGGAGCGTTGGAAGACCACCTACTTGGTGAACCGACGACATTTGTAATGGTCGCGGGGAGTCTTTGGATGGAGGTGGCTCAGGATTGCTATTTGTCGCGTCGTATGTGGGAGGCTTATGTTCAGCGGTGGACAGATAAGGGCTTAAATGATGATGATGTGAAACTACCATTGCCGTCTCCGGATCACTTCCAGTTCGCAGTATATGTAAAGTAGCGTTTGGGGACACGATCTGTCCTCCTCTGAGTGGCCTAACGGTGCAGCGGACCCTTCATGCATGCCTAAAGGTTGGCTTTAGTTGGGGCTGCTATAACATTATACAATAATATACATTTATGTATATGTCGCAGTCACATCAATTAATGAGGAAATTGCTTTAAGAACAATGGTTCACTTATGATATTTCACTTATATAAGCGATTCGGTAGAGTCTTATCGTGTTTGCACTATTTTACCCACTTGCGCCCACACATAATTTCTGAAACGTCTGAAAAGCATGGACATTACTGATGATACTCCGATATATAGATCAGTTGTTTCAGAGGTTCTTTATGTGTTCTGCGCTTAACATAAGATGTAGACGTGATTGAACAGATACCCTGACAGACAAATGGACATACAAACTTTAGTTTATTAGTAGACTAGGATAGGACGGGGGATATAGTAGGATATTGATTCCAATTGAAAGTGAAAGCACGTGATAGCAACCGTACCAAGTTGGTTAATGAAGATTGATTATTAGGAAGTCGGTGGAAGATTAAAGACCTTCTGTACGTCGTCGCAAACTTGCGATAATCGAATGTATTTGAGGAATGACATTATGTGGTTTCCATACAAATTAAATGTCAGCCATTTCGAGGTGAGATTATAAGAAGTTGTGGTTAGGGAAATAATGTTTTGACTAAGTTATTAAGGTAACTATTTTTGCCTGAGGTAGTTATATGCTTTGGAAGGACCCTTTGATCTAACCACCTAGGTTGATGTACAGAAAACGTACAGTAAGACGAAGGGACAGTCTTGTTTCCGAACCTGCAAGTTTTGAATGAAGAAGTCACCATGAACCAATCTACCAATAGGTCGTCAATTCGATACAGGGCCTGCGCAAGCAAACCTATACGACACGACTATAGAGCACTATGGATTTTTAGAATACTATTTTTCTTTTAAGTGCTGCTGCAAACATGCCTAAGTTGTAGTAGTGGTAAATAGAGATGCAAAAGTCCTATATACTTTTATCGCCGAAAGGTGGCGAGGTAATGCAATAATGAATTTTGACATAGAAAGAAATAAGTATAACAGGAGCGGTAAAGCTCCTAGCATTTATTGTAGCTGCATTTAATAATATCTGTACAAATTAAGCTACAATAAAATCTGTCACAGTGTTGTTTCTTATTTGAGCTCGATACATAACACCGCTGCCAATCAAGTTCCATTGCAAAGATCAATCACTGCAGTAATCTATATTGTTTAAATACCCACATTAATCCTAACATAACATGACCCCGGGCATGTGTTTCATAACGTTTACGTAAGGACCACATGTTCCAGACAATCAGATAACACTAGATCGGATATCTAGACTGTAATTATGGTATCATTAATTAGCTGGGACACAATATAAATTACGGTAAAGTATCTAATACATCGTCGGATATATTTATACGATTTATTGGTTGAATTTGCGAAATGAATGTCGCAGAAATGCATTCTTATAACGTAACCAAACAATCGCGCGAGGGGCGTGGGAAACAACGTGGCAAGATGGCAAAAAAGGCATGTGTGACCATGTTACTCGCCACCTACATTTATATTAATTTGAGTCAACTAGTAATATCGTTTCAAGGGGGCTACTCGAGGTCCCGTCCCTGTCACACCGGACCTCGCAGAATTGAAATTCCTCGGGTCCTGAGATGATCTTTTTTTTGACGAATGTGAAGGTACAATAAATATATTGTACGTGGTCTAGTTGATTTTAACAACGATTGGATACTGTCGGAATAGAAAAAAGACGATCGAAATAGAAACAGATTAAAAGTACCCTCAAACGCGGGCGCGAAAGCTGTGCCTTAAGACCACAGTTTGGCTGCACCATTACGATGATGAAAAACAGTGAGAAAAACTAACGAAGAACCTCTCCAAGGATCAAGCGGTTCTAGGACTAAAATCTCTTGGTAATACCCAAGGGGTTCCTTGCTTCCTCGCTTCCAGTATTCTTCCTTGGTGCACCCATCCGTGCATCCGGACGGACATTCGGTGGAACCCATAGTGTGTGAAATTCAGCCTTATGTGAAGACCAAAGATCACAGAGCAGAACAAAGGCAAGTATAATGGTATGGTAAGTTAAAAAAAACTTATCACATGCCTTATCTAAATTAACAATAGATCTAGAATAACTTCTGTTCCATTATTAGGTGAACAATAGAAGTCACATGTTTCCGGCTTCAAAGAATTCTAGCCAATTGCGCAGCGAAGATTTTTTGCCTTAGTTGACATACGAGTAGGGGAATCCGCAATGAAATGGACGTGTTTTGAAAAATATCTGAAAATCGAAAATATATATATTTTTTGTTTTTTTTTGGGTGTTGGCACCATTGATGACCATAGACCTGTGGGCCTGTGACCAAAGACAACACCCAAAAAACTTAAAATATTTTCGATCAAAAACTTGAGATATCGATAGTGTCCGTTTCAAAACAAGACCGTGTCATTGCGGATTCCCCATATATTGTCAAAATATTAGATTGTCAACGTTTCCATAAAAAACTGGTTTACTCGAAACAACAAATTAAACTCATTTTTCGGTTTGAATCGCGTGGTGTTTATTACTTTTAGCATTGTTTTAACGCTCAACGTTTTGAGACCTTTACAGGTCTCTTCTTTAGGATTGACTGAGATGTGATTTGTCATTTTAGAGCGGTGTTGGTCTAGTGGTAGATACCCCGACTTTCATTCCGAGAGTCGTGGGTTCGAATCCAGGCCGACCGTGCACCAATGTCTTTTTCTTTAAGAAAAAGGTATGTGCGCTAATAACATCGCTCTTACGGTGAATGAAAACATCGTGAGGAAACCAACATGTCCTAGGACTCACCACGGTCCGAAGACATGGGATATTCAGTGTTTTCTATGTATTATATGTATGTATTTACAAAAAAAAAGTATAATATGTAGTATATCCGTTGTCTAGTACCCATAGCACAAGCCTAGGGCTTAGTTTGGGGCTAGATTGCGCTGTGTGTATCGTCGTGCAATAAAAATACCGTCTTATCGCAATCCAATGTGATAAGACGCAATGCTGGCGTCTTGTCCTGGTGAAGGCTGCGGGTTCAATTCCCGCCGGGTGCGGGTATTTATTCTTAAAAATAAATATTTGTGCCTGGTGTGTCTCACTATCTATACTTCCATACTAATATTATAAAGAGGAAAGATTTGTATTTTTTTGTGTGTGTGTATGTTTGTTATGAATAAACTCAAAAACTAATGTGCCGATTTCAAAAATTCTTTCACCCTGAGTAACATAAGCTAACATACTTTTGATCCCGATATTCCCACGGGATCGCGACTTACGCGGGTGAAACTATGGGACGCAGCTAGTGTATAATATTTGTATGTATTTACAAAAGAAAATTTATGTATTAAATCCATTGTCTATGTTACCGTAACACAAGCTTAGTAGCTTACCATGGGGTTACTAAGCTTATGTTTAAGTATATTGAGATCTCGTTCTCAGGACACAAAACACAATGTTTATCTGTGTTTTGTGTTTACCAGTAAATAAATACTCGTAGAAAACTCTAAATTGAATTCCCTAACGAAACTTAATTAAAGTGAGATCATTAAATAATTCAGTTTCATCTCTCGTCTAATTAAAGGGGAGTGGATAATGCTGGTGTTTACAGCCACCCAGAATCAATATACTAGATTACTACGATATTGACTATGCGTTTCGGGAGGTTCTTCATCTAGCTATCTATTGGAAAACGGCAGTTAAATACGTACAGTCGTACACCAGTAAAGATCCGATGTCAAATGTAGTTGGTAAAACTAAATGTAAAAATTAAAAAGTTTTCTAGAATCTATTCTAATATTATAAAGAGGTAACTTTGGTAACAATTATGTATGTATGTATTTTCCGAGTAATCTCTGAAACTATTGAACTGATTTCAAAAATTCTTTCACCAATAGAAAGCTACATTTATCTAGGAGTAACATAGGCTTCTTTTGGTCCCAATATTCCCACGGGAGTAAACGCGGGTCTCTGCTTGTCACACATATGAACGCTACAAAATTAGAACACTTAAAATATGAATCTTAAAATAGATAAATATAATAATCTTATTTAATATCTCTTTATAACGAGCAGTCTTTGTAGTTTCTCCAACGTATAGTCTTGATCCTGAAGAAATATCAACATTTGAAAAACATCACCTTATTCATTTATTTCCCATAATTAGTGCAGTATTCTATATCTCGGGTTCCTAACAGATGTTAAAGAAAGGCAACTTTCCTTGTTAAGTACCAAGCAGTTGGGGCAGTAGTTTTAATGTAAGTTCGACAAGCCGCAAGAATTACAGACATTGGATTGATGATCCTACTGATTCGGAGACACGATGATCCATTGCGATGCCCGAGACGCACTATTACCGGCGGACGATTGTAGGTTGTTTGTAGGTCCCAGGGCTCTAGTCAGACTTTCCCAATGTAAATAACAATGTGTCAAAGTAATAACAATTTTCACTAGTAATCGCAAATTGGATGGTCGTCGAATTAGACGCGAAAGTCGAAGAATCTGCTCAGCTTGGTTATCAGCGGGTTCGATTTACTGTTATGATGATTTTATTATCTTTGGTTCCGTAGTTTCCGTACCTACTTCAAAAATAAATAAATAAACCGGCTAAGTGCAAGTTTGACTCACGCAGATCGTAATAACAAAAAAAAAACAACTTTGTTGTATTATTCCTTAGTTAGTCCTTAAATATTTGTTGTTATTTTGTTTTTAGTAATTCTTTACCGCGGTAACAGAAATCATCATCTGTGTTCAAGTGTCTAGTTATCACGGTTCGTGAGATACGAAGAAGAAGGAAGAAGGGTTTTTATTAAGGCATTTTATCTGTACATATAAAATTAAATGTCCTAACTGATTGAGTCAACTATATACATATCAACGCAGAGCCCAAACCGCTGGTCCTAGATACATGAACTTTGGAGATTGTTTTTTGTGCTTTGTAGGTAGGTATCCACTAAGAAGGGGTTTTTAGAAACACTCGCGGGATCGGGACTTACGCGGGTGAAACCGCGGGACTCTGCTAGTCTGTACTAATATTATTAAGAGGATTTGTGTGTGTGCGTCTGTATGTATACATAACAAACATACAGACGCACACACACAAACTCTCAATAACTATAACCCAAAAACTTACGCGGGTTTAACCACGGTAATCCGCTAGTTTTATTTATATAAATATAGTTGTATCTCGGGACATTTAAGTGCAGTCAATGACAGTTTACGATTTAAATTATGTTAAGTTTCTAGGAGATAAATATCATCCGGTACATAGAATTTAACGCGAAACAATAAAATACAGACGCCTATAAATTACCCAATACATAATATGAAACACTACGCTTTCTAAAACCTGTACTTATGCCTTAGTCACAGGATATGGACGCGACCACATTTCATCAAGATTTATAATGGATACCTAGTACCTAGTCCTTTAGGTTTTCACGACTCACGTCTTCTTGGCTCGTGACTATGACACCCATTTCAAGGGCTAGTCTCGCTTTGGTACAGTTTCACTATACAAAAACGCCGACGAAAGCGTATCACTGTAGTACGGCCAATGTCAAAAGTTAATGGCCACAGTCAGATTTTTAAAATAGGACAGATATTCTGAAAGTGAAAGAGAAGATAGAGAGTTCTTTTCAGAATGTCTCTGTCCTGATTTGATACCCCACAATTATGATGTATTCTGAATATCTGATCGTCTTTCAATGCTGACTCTGAAAAAATCTTTTAGAGTTGGATAGTCAATTTATTGAGGAAGGCTAGGCTATATTATATTTAAAAAAAAACTAGGCGGACGAAGTCGCGGGCACTGCTAGTCTAATCTAAAACAGTTCAATAAAAACAAAATAAAAATTTTTGAAACTTTAACTGGCCCAGTTTTATATCTATTCAGTAATAACTTAGATTCCATGGCCTCAGTGCTTTGGCTGACCGGTGAAGAGACAGCAGGGCGCGATACCCCGTCGCGATTGTCACGCCGAACCGCCCCGCCTGTGCGTAGGCGACAGAGAAAGCAAACCGATCTCACAACGTGGGTTTACTAGAGGCTTACAGACCGAAGTAATAAACAGGTACTAGTAACACCGAGTATTAATCCTACAGAGAAACAGCTTCATACAAGCCCCTGGGTTTGAGCTTAACCGTACGGAATCGAAAGCTTTTATAGACCAAACAAGTTACGTTTTCATACATTGGAAATCTACAAAGTCTTTGTTTTTTATGTTTTGTCCAAAAATACGTACCTAGAATGACTGCATATTACATGGTTTGACGCCCCCAACAAAACTGCATAGTTACTCAAAATTAAAAAAATATGAAACTTTATTTTTCAAAATTCCTATGAAAGGGAAGCTCAAAATACCGTACACTGTGCGTCGCGGCGGTAGGTACTCCACTACATGCGCAGCTATGTGTGCGTGACTTTTACCACTTTCCGCTTGGGTTTGCCGAGGCCGCCCGAAGCGTCTACTCGGCTCACGTACGTGAACCCGTCGGCACACTGTCTCGGTGAGAGAGGTCACGCACACATAGCTGCGCATGTAGTGAAGTACCAACGCCGCGGGCTTGTCTGAAGCTGCTTCTCTGCAGGATTAATACTCGGTACCAATACAGCCTATAAGTAATCCGTACGTCTGTTCAATTACAAGGAGTATGTACAACCGGATCTCTGTAATGGGTTTTGAGACTGATCTCGTTATGTCGGTGAAATAGGGTCTCAATCGCTAGGTGTTGAGGTATGATACGCTGTCACGCGAATGGTTGCTTATTAATAAACGCGGTTTCACCCGCATAAGTCCCGATCCCGTGGGAATATCAGGATCAAAAGTAGCCTATAGCCTTCCTCAATAAATGGACTATCCAACCCCGAAAGAATGTTTCAAATCGGACCAGTGGTTCCTGAGATTAGCGCGTTCAAACAAACAAAAAACAAACAAACTCTTCCGCTTTATAATATTACTAGCAGTGCCCGCGACTTCGTCTGCGTAGAAAAGTGACTTTCAGGATTTGTTTATTTATTTCTCATCCGAGCGATGTTTCCGGTTGCATATTTGTGGTCGGCGCAGACGGTAAGTCATCATTGACCATACCTGCTGCAATTAGATTTGGCAATGTTTTTACGGCCGGCCGCCTGCCAGACACCAACCCTCTTAGGGATCAAGCAGTTTATCCGCCACCGCGCGGGGAGTACTTAAGGTTAGCTATTAGATACGGAAATTGACAACAATAACTAAAAAAGACGTTTGTTGTATGGGAGCTCCTCATAAATTTTTGTTTTATTTTGTTTTTCGTATTTGTTGTTGTAGCGGCTACCGAAATACATCTTCTGTGAAAATGTCAACCGTCTAGCTATAACGGCTCATGAGATACAGCCTGGTGACAGACGGACAGACGGACAGAGGGACAGACAGACAGACAGCGAAGACTCAGTAATAGGGTTTCGTTTTTACCCTTTGGGTACGAAACCCTAAAAAAGAAGTATTAAAAAGTATCGCTGAGCACAACCGCTTTGCAAGGAGCCGACCGCGCTCATACATGCGCGCGCAATACTGAATACTTATTTGGTTGCAACATACTTACATTTTTAATAACGCGATATCTTTTGAATGAAATGTCCGAATTAAATAATTCAAAAGGTCCTAGAAAGGTATTGAATTCGTCTTGAATATGAAGTAATTTATTTTGATAAGGATTAATAAAAAGGTACAAAATAAAAGGTTATTAAAGCGACGGCATTTTAATTATTTACAAAAATTACAAAAACACTTATTGTGAGATAACTACAATAGTTAGACATATGGTGTCGCGATGTATTTTGTAGACAATTACATGTTCTACAAAGTTGTAGTACATAGTTTTGTTCTATATCCAATAGTTTTCGCAGCGCACGCGGCGTAAGGAATTTTTTGGTCATTTTTTTCACACCTTGTGTTACATTATTGAACTTTTAGTAAGGATCCCTATTTTTATTGAAAATATAATATAGCCTATAGCCATCCTCAATAAATGGACTATCTAACACCAAAAGAATTTTTCAAATCGGACCAGTGGTTCCTGAAATTAGCGCGTTCAAACAAACAAACAAAAAAACAAACAAACTCTTCCGCTTTATAATATTAGTATAGATATTAGTATAGATAGATATGTTCTGTGAACGTCGCAGGCGCATCTAGCCCCGTGCTGAGCTGCTGCGCTTGTGTTACGGTGACTAGACAACAGATTATGCTTATATTTGTTTTTGTTTTGAACAATACCGACATGTTATTCGTAAAGAGACACTGACACCAGAAACATGTATTTTTAAGAATAAAGTTTTTGAACCCGTAATCTTCTGCATTGCAGTCGAGTACCTATTCGCACAACGCGCCACAGAAGTCGTCATCAGAGGTGCATTGACGAGTCTCAGTCATTTTTTTTCCTTATTGCTTTTAGAATTTACAAATGGACTCCATTTACAGTATGAAATTTTGGTCGGCCTTTGTGGTGACCGAGGAGACCAAACGCTTTTGGTTCCCTTTGGCGCTACAACTTCGGTGGGTGGTAACAGGCCGCGACCGAAGCATCCAACCAAGAAAAAAACCTATAAATGAATAGACATAACGTATTACAATAAAATTACATTTATTAAGTCACACATTTTGAAAGTTCAATTTTGAAATGTAAATGAATAGAGTCCATTACATATATAAATCTCATAATTGTTTAATTAATTAAATCTGTAGTAAGTATAGTCACAGAATAGAGGGAATCCGCAATTAAACGAACGTGTTTTGAAACGGACACTATCGCGATATCCCAAGTTTTTGATCGATTTTTTTTTGTGTGTTGCCACCATTGATGACCATAGACAAGGGTCTATGGACCAAAGACAAGGATCTATGGCAGGGGTTCCCTAACTTATTTGAGACGCGCCCCCTTTCGATCATACAAAAAAGTCCGCGCCCCCCCTTCCTCCAGTCCAAATTATCAGGTCGGAATAAATATCCGTAATAGGATCCCGTTTTTACCTTTTAGGTACGGAACCCTAAAAAGGGTTCGATTACAAAATAAATATTTTTATTGCTCATTGTAGTTTTAGATTCTTCTTCTGTTTTCGCGATGTTGTATTGAAATTAAAACAATTTTTCGGTTTGAATCGCGTGGTTTTTATTACTTTTAGCATTGTTACAACGCTCAACGTTTCGAGACCTTTCCAGGTCTCTTCTTCAGGATAGTCTGTCTGTACCAAATACGTTTAATAGCTCCCGTGAGGTTGGCGCGGTTCCAGTCTAAAGGCTGTTCTGGCTTATGGTTCTTATTGTTCAGAAATTCGCCTACTGAAGAATCAATATTATGTTCTTGACATAGGCGTCAATTTCAAATAATTTCATTGGTCGTATTAAACAGTCTGAAATGCATTGTCTCAGCGATCGCAGGTGGCCCGCACCCCCCTGTAAAGGTCCCTGCGCCTCCCCTGGGGGGCGCGCCCCCCAGTTAGGGAACCCATGATCTATGGTCATCAATGGTGGCAATACCCAAAAAACATAAAATGTTTTCGATAGTGTCCGTTACATAACACGTCCATTTAATTGCGGATTCCCCCTACGTAATATCGTAACCTACGTAAATTCAGGTAACCATTACTTCTTTACATAAAGATGGTGATTGCTTAGGCTGATTGCAATAAAAATCAACTGGCTGTAACTAAGACTGGATTGAGATTTGCAAATATAATAAAATTACAAATAATGGTAATTATAAGTGTTATCGCCTAATAAAAATGGAATTAAAAGGTCTTGGGTAATTATTTCGATTTTATTCAAATTACTAGATGCGCCTCGCGGTTTCGTCTTTATCATACATTCACTCGCGTAAGTCCTGATGCCGTGGGAATATTGGGATCCAAAGTACCCTATGTTACTCCACAATAATAAAACTTTCTATAAAATGCAGCCAAGAGTAATCACCCGAACGATGGGTAATGGGTAACGATGGTAATGGGTAGAACTATTGAGAAATCTACGAATGAAAAGAACTGCGGGCTACTGGGAGGAACTATGGTGATTATCGCGCCTGCCGTAACAATGACCAACAAACACGTAAAAATGGCAGACGGAGACTCGCCTACTCACAAACTGTGCTACCCTAATCAGCTAAACAAACAACTGCAAGGGAGCAACAGGGTTAGTCTTGTGTTAGTATTACTTACTTCAGGTACCTAATTAATTACTTACTTACTTATTATAAATTAATTGCCTCTTTTTGCTATCCAAAAAGCCAATGCAGCCAGCCTTTTTGGGTAGGTACTATACTTAGGGACTCATTTTTGAATTGTGAATTTCAACAATTTTATTTCATTACTTAGTTATTTAAATTACTACCTACCTAATTTTGTTTTGACCCGATCGGAACTCAATGTATGATAGCAAAACAATGGACTTTGATATTTTAGTGGCACGTTTGGGCATAAGCCGTAATTTGTTCACTTACTTTACTATAAAATTCATGAAATAGTCTTAAGACTTTTTAATAGACAACACTGTAAATTTCCAAAGGGTTTTATCGCCTTTTAACTTCGAACAGTCGTCAACTTAAAAAACTAGAAAATTTTACTGTGTCATCATAACATAGGTACAAATATCAAAAACATCTGAAACTATTTCAGAAGAAAGTGAAGTTATGGTTTACCGGTGGTTTTATCACCGTAATTTAAAGGTCTTTAAAACCCGCGAGAAACCTAACAATTAACAATATTAGTTTTTATGTAGGGTACATTACGGTCTTTCTAGAAAGTTGCCATTCCATAGTGAAACCCAGAGTTCCATTTGTTCAGTACGTTTTAAATTGCATAAGTAAGTACATAACAGATATACTAATAGAAAGACATGAATGTTATATTATTATTTGCTTTTAAGGGCCCATATAACCCTAATTGCGTGACAGGGATAGCGCTAGCGAATTTCAGATGTGATAACAAATTCAGATAACAAAACATATATTTTGAATTTCAAATCATAGATGACCTGCATTGAACTAAGATCAATTAATCTACAAGGTTTTATTAGTATAAGTAAAATATTTACTGACTATGTTATTTTATTTGTGCAATTTAGAGGGAAGTTCGTGATTTTATTCTGTCAAGAAAATTTTCTGTATTCTTGTTTTTACAACATACAGGACCTAGTAAATATTCTCAACTTTAATAAGCATTAAACTTTTAATAAGCATTGTTTTCAAAACTCATGTTACAAATAAATTTTATAGTTAACCGTCCGAGAAAAATCAGTTCTGGCCTACTACAGGCTTAAAAGTTTGGACGGCCTCTGTGGCGCGTCGGGCGAATGCTCGAATGCAATGCAGAAGGATGTGGGTTTGATTCCCGCCGGGTGTGAGTATTTATGCCTAAAAGTAAATATTTGTTTCTAATCTTGGTGTTATAGAAAACAACAAATATTTACTTTTAGGTATCTTTTGTATGTATTTACAAAAAAAGTACAATAATGTAGTATATCCGTTGTCTAGTACCCATAGTACAAGCCTAGTGCTTAGGTTGGGGCGCTGGATTGCGCTGTGTGTAACGTCCTGCAATTCGTGCAATATTTATTTGCTTTTAAGTACAGAACCGATGTTTTGTGCTCTTCGTTTTTGTACGTATGATAATAAAATTAATGATTTCTTCTCACCTTGTGCATTATTTCGACTTCTCTCGTCGAGTTTTTTGCAATCTCATTACCTGCCATAAAAAATCGTATTTTCTTACTTTCATTTGAATAACGTGAGAAATGTTTAATAATAATTAGATTTCCTCACAAGTCTATTTGAATTCTCTCATTGTGATACGCGTTGGGTGCGCGCGCGCAATTGCAGGCGCGGTGATTTATACCTAGCCGATCGCGATCGCGTTTTCACTCTCGAATCGTGTCGTATCCGTATCTCGGATCGGATCGGATACCGTGTCGTGTATCGGATGATCGGTGTCCGGTGAACAAGTATGAATAGTTTTATATAATCTATATAATATTATAAAGAGGAAATATTTGTATTTGTGTGTGTGTTTGTATGTTTGTAATAAATAAACTCATAACATAGTTTTGAGTCGGCACAGTAGTGCCGATTTAAAAAAAAAAATTCACCATTAGTAAGCTACATTCACCCTGAGTAATGCTACTTTTGATCCCGATATTCCCCAAAAAAATGAAAATACAATTACTCACAAATTAAATACTTAAAACATTATTAAACTAATTATTATTACTATGGTACAATGGGCGGCCTTATCGCCAAAAGCGATCTCTTAGTGGCAACCGTTGGATGGAGAAGAATTTTGATAAAGGCGATGCGTAGGTTGATTTACAATTTTATTACCAGCTAACCAGGTTGCGATTTACGATGGGAAGGCCAGACTGCTCGGATCCGTAGTTTCTTAGATTTAAACATAAATAAAGCCCTTAAGGGGACAGTATACGGCATAAACAGACATAAACACTCTATATCTGCCTATTCCCCTACGTTTTTTTTTTTTTTTCATTTTCTAATTAGAACAGAAAAAAAACAGAAAAATGAAAAAATCTAAATGTAGGGGCATGTGCATTATTGTGCATGGCCGATAAAGGACTTATGGTGTAAACATATTTGCTCTAATATCTTTATCCAGGGAGGAAACAGTCGACTTCGTTTCTAAAGTTTGTATGGAGAAAAGAGTAGGAAGACTGTCCTCTTAACAAACCAAACATCCGCAACCTAGATCCTCAACAATAACTATAATAAATCAATAAATATGAACATATTTACGACACCTTCACCGTTCAGTTGAATGTGAACGGTTCACAAAATCATGACAAGTGAGGTTTACATTAAAATGACCTGAAGATACGATTTCTCCAAATGGTCGTAAATATGAATTGATTATGTACACGACTGCGAGGGATAATCAAAGCTTGCGCACCGATTGTCTAACTAAAATAGACTAGAATAGACTGAATGTACGACTGTTAGAATTACTGGAAAATGCACATGTTGTTTGAGCACTTTGGTCGTATTATACGAAAGACCGCGCCTGTTGCCGCTCTACTCTCGTAAATAATTACATACCAGTTCGATTACAGAGACAGTGCAGACTCATGACAGACGCAGTGCAGATGCAACGCCGACACAACAAAATTACAAAGAAAACTCAAAATATACTCTCGTTGTATTCGTATGGTAGTTGAGAGTATATTTTGAGTTTTCTTTGTAATTGTGATGTGTCTGCACTGCGTCTGTCATCGGTCTGCACTGTCTCTGTCATCGAACTAGTATGTAATTATTTACGAGAATCAAGCCGCTGATCTCAGAAGCACATTGGCCTAGCTGTACGCTCCGATCGTGTATATCGTGCAGGTTAAGCAACGCCTGGCACAGTCATTACTTGAATTGGTGACTGGTAACGTGCGAGGAAAATAAAAAAAAATCTCAAGCTCCTCGGTCCATGATGCACGGCACGTTAAGAGGTTGGTTGTTATCTCTGATAGCTTGTCTTTGGGTCAAGTTAGAGGCCGCAGGACGACCTGAAAACTCTAACACTAGATGCGACACAGCATTACACGAAATGAAGAAGAAAGATTAAATACCTAAATAAATTACCACTGTTTTGAAATCAAAGACATTTTTCGGTTTGAATCGCGTGGTGTTTCTTACTTTTGGCATTGTTACAACGCTCAACGTTTCGAGACCTTTCCAGGTCCTTTCTTCAGGATAGACACCCAAGGTCAAGGTCTCGAAACGTTGAGCGTTGTAACAATGCTAAAAGTAATAAACACCACGCGATTCAAACCGAAAAATGTCTTGAATTTCAATACAACATCGCGAAAACAGAAGAAAAATCTACACCGCTGTTTTTGCAAATAGTTGTTTTGAAAACGGAAACAATCGACCCTGTGGCCTGATAGAATATCTGTATCCTTGACCGTCGTAAAAGGCGATCAAAAGTGGCTTCGGCCGCTTGTAACCACCCACAGGCTTAAGTCGTAGTGCCAATCGGACTCGTCCGTGTTCCGATACGTTGGCCGGTGCAGCCACTAAGGAAGAGGGGTCGGATCTTGTTCCACTGCCGTCTTCCTTCTTCTAGATTAGCGAGCTACATCAAAGAGCATATCATCACTTACCATCAGGTGAGATAGTGATCTAACGCTCCTCTATCGTGTGTAAAAATCACGGTTCATGAGACACAGCCTGGTGACAGACAGACAGACAGAGACAGACACACACACACAGACAGAGAGAGACAGACGGACATACAGCGGAGTCTTTGTAATAGAGCCCTTTGGGTACCCTTTGGTCGTACCCAAAGGGTAAAAACGGGACCCTAAAAACGATATACGATGGAAACAGAAGCAAAAGATGATCTTTGTTTTACTTATTCGTTC
Organism: Idaea biselata; assembly: GCA_958496205.1. Lineage (NCBI taxonomy): Eukaryota > Metazoa > Arthropoda > Insecta > Lepidoptera > Geometridae > Idaea > Idaea biselata. The sequence continues at coordinate 30,445,171 of OY292397.1, read as the reverse complement.
GCAAATTAAGTACATTTACATCAATGGTCACTAACTTAGACTGCGCTACTTGGCGAGTGAAATGCAGACTACATTTACAGCACTACGCCTGATTAAGTGGATTTCAAAGTTATCTGTGAGATAGGTAGAGAAGTGATCACAAAATGGATTCAAGTTTATTTTAGTGTATTTTGGTATCAAAGTCTCTCTTTAAAATAATGGGAGTAAGTAAGTAACTTTTGCTTTCAATAAGATCAGTCTTAGGAAAGTTATAGGGTTTCGTATCCAAAATAAGGACTATTTTGCTAAGACTCCACTGTCCGTCTGTGTGTCTGTCACGAGGCTGTACCTCATGAGACGTGACAGCTAGACAGTTGAAATTTTTACAGTTGATGTATTTCTGTTGCAGCTATAACAACACTAATGGTGATTTTTTTTGTGATAATGGTACGGAACCCTTCGTGCGCGAGTCCGACTCGCACTTGGCCAGTTTTTTTTTTTTTTTTTTTTTTTTCGGTAAAAGCTGAACAACTGTCTGAGTCTGCAACGTAATACTGGACTTACGACATTAAAAAAATGACACTATCTAGCATGAAGGTGTCTTTAAACCATTCAATTTTGATGAAGTTCGTGTAAAGTTGATACATGAAGTACACTGATTTATTAGAGGGCTATATTCCTGTAAACATGACTATTAAATATATTGAGGCTTTTATTAATTATAGATGCTGTAAATTTGATCGACGCGAAAGGCACCGTTAGCCATTAAAGAAGACATAACTATTCCGATCTTTGCATAAAGTAAGTAAGTAATAAATTATTTTAACAAGCAAAATGTAAATCTGTCTTTACTCATAAGTCCTGATTGATTGACTGACTAAATGACTGAACTAGGTCAACGCAGGTTCTCAAAATCTTTTGGTGATCTGGTGATTTAGATTAAATTTGTACGATAGTAGAATATAAATAAATACATGTACCAAAAAAAAATATATGTACATAATTGGTAGTTCAACAGAAGTTTGGTATATATTGGCCGGCGTCAAAATTTTTCAACTTGTTTAGTTGAAAAATTTTGACGTGGAAAGGGAAAGTTCGCGCAGTACATTTTACATGCGACTTCTATGACAAATCGACTTTGCGCATCCGCCATTTGTTTTCTAGTAGTTCTCGGGGAGTTATACGTAATTTTATTTTTCAGTCAGTCGCATCTTAAACTTTATCCAGGGATAAAAGCTAAACTTCTTTATACCAATTTTTTCGGGATAGGGAATTATACGATATCATGTGAAATATTGACTTGCGTGTTAGTGATATCTTTCGTTTTTCTAAACACGATGGATCCGCGATTGACCACTAACATCATATCACTGATAGTAAGTGATGGATGATTGATATGATCTAAGATGTAGCACTGTTATCTAAAAGGAAGACAGCAGTGGAACAAGATCCTACCTACCCCTCTTCCTTATCTTACATTCGCCCGCGTGAGTCCCGACCCCGTACGAATATCGGGATCAAAAATATCCTGTTCTGGGTAATGAATGTTGCTTTCTATTGGTGAAATAATTATTGAAATCGGTCCAGTAGTTTCGGAGATTATATAGATACTTACATATATACAAACATGTTACCAACGGTACCTCTTTGTAATATTAGTATAGATAATTTAGGTACCTACTACAGAGATTTGTTTACGTTCAGTGAGTTAAATATTTGGAGCGAGATTACCGATGCGAGGAAGCAATGCGAAGTAACACGTTTCTTATCAATATCGCTATTTTTATTATATTATCGTTTACTACTTACGTTGAGCGATTTACTTTTAAGAGGACAGTCTACCTACTCTTTTCTCTATACAAACTTTACAAACGTATTCGACTGTGTTAACATAGTTACATTTGCTGGGTCTTTATCGCGTATTATTATTTATTTTCTTCCCTCGACGTTTCAACCATGTTACAATGGTCTTTGTCGCGAGAAGACCAAGACGATTGTTCAGAGCCCTTTATATATTAATGGATAGAGCTCATAAATATTACTATTTTCCATCGAATTACTATAATACTAACTGTTTTCACGCTTATTAATGTGTAAATAACTTGTCCTTATGAAAATTACAACCATTGCCAAAGGTTGCACCTGTACCAATTCTGCAACAAAATTGACTGCAATAATGGATGACAGTTGGCACTTTTGTATTATGGAGCCGATTGGTTCGAAGATCGAGTAACAAAGGGACGTTATTCTAAATTCAAATGTGCGATTGATTGTCTAAAGGGCACGGTCGTGTTTAAGGGTTCTGTACTTAAAGAATACAAAACGGGGCCCTATTACTAAGAGTCCACTGTACGTCTGTCTGTCACCAAGCTGTATCTCATGAACCGTGACAGCTAGACAGTTGATATTTTCACAGATGATGTATTTCTGTTGCCGCTTTAACAACAACTAAAAACAAATAAAAACCTATTAAACCCGGGGCTCCCATACAAGAGTCTCAGTAATAGGGACCCTTAGGGTACGTAACCTTAAAAACGATTAAGTTTTCATATATTTAGTGTAGCTGTATAGAATTGAGCTCATATCAAAATGTAGGTCATGTCCTTCTCCAAAATCATACTCGTACACACGAACCAAAACAAAATTGCTTCAGCAGATTACCGAAGCGTGAAAACGTAGCAGATAAGATAGACAAGTCATAGACCTACTTTCGTAAACTTTTGAAGCAGAAAACTACGCGTACCTACATTATTTTTGATAAAGACCAATTTTCTCGGTCTAGATTTCAAGAAACCGGTTTTAATTTGAAAGATTAAGTCAATTTTTTTTATCCACTAGCTGCGGTCCCGCGGTCCTGATCCCGTGGGAATATCAGGACCAAAAGCCTAGGTGACTCCCTGATAATGTAGCTTTTTGAAATCGGCCCAGTAGTTTCGGAGATTACCCCCAATATACATCACACAACCAAAGTTACCTCTTTATAATATTAGTATAGATTTGTTATATTTTGTGCCGTGTGTTAATTGACAATAAAATGATTTCTATTCTTTTTTTTTACTATGATTTTAGCGTGGTTTCGAACGCACTCTCCGATGAGAAGAAACCACACGAAACTCATGAGGTTTTTCTTGTTTTTTGTGATCATGTGTTAAATTCCAATAGTAGTGGTTATGGTGACCGTCTGGGATTTCAATATGTAAGAAACACAGTTGAACGTCCGATTGCACTAACTCCAATGCAATGTAATGAATCAACATTGTTCAATGTGAACTACAATTACTGCATGTGTAGCTTTCAAAACATGTATTATAATCCGATAGCGTTGTCGAACTATCGATAGTTTTACTATCGAAGCTAATGTCAAAAATAATCTATAATATCGATAGGCCTATCTATAGCTAAGTTCTGTACAATAGTATCGAAAACTGCAATACTATCGATAGTACTGACGCTCAATATTGAAGCTACTATCGATATTATCAGATTTGACTACTATAACAACAATCGATACTATCGATAGTTTTACGCTATCGATAGGGAAAACTATGGACAGTATAAAAAGTATCGATACTATGGATTGGCCTATGGATATACTATTGATTACGACGATACGATAGGCTATAGTTGAGTATCTCACTATCGATAGGCTTTCGATAGTGAGCTATCGTACAACACTATAATCGGATAAGTAATCGTTATTACAAGTCGATTGTTTGGCAAAGAGCACCGAGATGACAAGCGACGAAACAAGTATCTGTGCTGTTTCACGTTGCCGCAATATTGTAATTACTAATTAGTTATGTATTTGTTGTTGACATTACATTTACATTTACTGATAAATCGAATGCTATATGTACCTACTTATTGTTGACCACCAGTATCAAATTTCAAAATCGCTTAATATCATCATAACTCCCAATCCCGTAAGAATTTTCAATAATTCCAGACGTATTGGATGCCTACATCATAATAGTAAAGCACACACTCTCCAAATTTCAGCTCTCTACTATCTATCAGGGGTTATTTCAGATCTTAAATAATAAATCAATATTCCATGTTAAGTGCTTAAGCCTGCACTGGGCTTTTATACAAATACTAGCTGACCCGGCAAACGTTGTTTTGCCTTATAAATTATAGATAGTAGCCGATTCTCAGACCTACTGAATGCGTATGTGAAGTTTGGTGGAGATCGGTGAAGCCGTTTTGGAGGAGTACGGTAACTAACACTGTGACATGGAAATTTTATATATAAGATTTTAAAGAAACAATACTTCTTCAAAAACACAACGCACGATAGACGCAGGGCTGGATTCGAACCCGCATCTTACTCAATCCGGGAGAATGACTTGACCAATTAGTCGGCGTTCGTCGGTACAGGTGCGGTGCGTCGGTGCGGGTTCGAATCTAGCCCTGAGTCTATCGTGTGTTGTGTTTATGCAGAAGTATTGTTTCTTTAAAATATTTCAATAAATAAAAATCCCTACTATTTATCAGCTCTCTACCAACTATCAGGGGTTAAGGTTGCGCGGTGATCAGTCAGTAAGTCAGTCACTGTTTTGTCACTCCACAATAAATATTATTATGTAGGTATAACGATTTTGAAAAGAATCTTCGAGAACCAATGGTAAGACCTCGTTAGATAAACGCTTAAGAGTCTGAGGTCTAACTCGGGCGTAGGGGAAAGTGATAAATTCAATCCACGACTTCAAACAGACCACTTTTTGTTAACCATTAGCTTCGATCCGACCACGCCTTAATGCCACGACTATTGTGGACCTAATGCAGTCGTGGTAAGGTATAGTTTGCAACAGCAATGCCTTTAAGGCTATTAACACTTCATTATCGTTATGTAAGCCACGAAGGAGTGCTTGAGCGGGAAGACAAAAAGTCATTTCACTCGGTAATATTTTTCTTGGTAAAATAAGATCTCTAAGATAGAATGAGATAAGGATCTTATTTTGTCATCTAGATTCTAGCTCTAAGAGATCTATAAACTGCGAATAAAACCGGCTAAGTGTAAGTCGGGACTCGTGCATGAAGGGTTTCGTGCTATTATTATTTATTACAATAAAAAACATGTTTTCAATTAGCCCCAATTTAATATTAGGTTTATTCTGTTAAAAACAGAATAAACGTTAACGTATTCGTTGTTCCTACGACTTGGCCAGTGTCCAAATATAAACAAATATCTGTGCCCCGCGGTTTTACCTGCGTAAGTCCCCGACCCGTGGGTATAACGATATAAAAAGCTTACGTGTTATTCCAGGTCTCCAGCTATCTACATACCAAGTTTCATCGCAATCGGTTCAGTAGTTTTTGCGTGAAAGAGTAACGTAAAGTCACGTGCATACTTTCACGTTTGTAATATTAGTAGGATTCAATGGCAAAGCGTACCTCATTGAGTTGAACACATTTTCTGACAGGTGTTAACGGTTGTAAAAAAAAAATACAAAAAAAAATTGCACGACGTTACACACAGCGCAATCTAGCCCCAAACTAAGCACTAGGCTTGTACTATGGGTACTAGACAACGGATATTCTACAGTGCACAGTGAGTGAGCAGACGAGCAGTAAGTGAACTGCAGTCAGCAGACGGTTAAATCATCCAAATTTAACTGAGTAATTAATCTCATGACGTAGCTTCGAAGCCGACGGCGTGGAACAACGAAATTGAAAGTAAGTACGAACCATTGAACATTCTAAAAATAAAATTATAATTGAAGTGGTAACTCTAACTACCTATCTGTTATTATTACAAGCAATTGTCGGCTAGGCTACCCATTTGATAGAGGCAGGTTAGAGGTTTTTTAGAGAAAGTTTGTATAAGAGAGTCTAGTGAAATACTCTGTCCTGTGTTGTTTATCTATATGGTGATTATGCCAAGGTCAGTAACATGACAGTACAATAACCCAGGCTAGCACTTGTCATTTTAGTGTTGGCTTTGACACAGTCAGTCTAGAATGCGAGAGAAGATGCAAGAGAATCCCCCAGCCTAGACTCTTTAGAGACTCGTGTCTTGAGGACAAATCTTATATGTTTTGGCTGAAGCGACAACTTACTTTTTTATTATTATGTATGTTGATACTCAAATTTGAATAAGTCTAGATTTTTTTTCTGTTTTCGCGATGTTGAATTGAAATTAAACTCATTTTTCGGTTTTAATCGCGCGGTGTTTATTATTTTTGGTATTGTTCAAATGCTCAACGTTTCGAAACATTTTACAGATATCTTCTTCAGAAGTGACGTTTCGAGAGCTTTAGAGAGACTCTTCTTCAGGAGAGACCTGTATGTAAAGGCAAATTGTGATCGCTGTAGAATAAATATGATCATTCTATCTTTCCAGTTGACAAGCCCACCGTCCCAGTATCAATAATCGACTGAAAACTGATGTAATTTGACCTTCATAGAGATTTGTTTTTATTCTTTAGTAGGCAAGCAGGTAGTTATAAGGATCGCAGTTTGTCACGCGTAGATACCTACCTATTGTGTCGATGGAAAAATATAAAACTGTTACTAATGAATTGTTAAATAAAACGCGATATTATTACCTGCAATACGTCCGAACAACCATATTTTATGCTGTTATATTATTTCTTATTTACATTCTGCGAGACTAATGTGTATGTTATTATCATCATCATCATCATCTAAGCCCTAATTCGTCGTCTGCTGAACATAGGCCTCTCACATTTATGACGTCACAAATAGCGATCCCGAGCCGCCTCCATCCAACGACTCCCCGCGACCGCTACAATGTCGTCGGTCTACCGAGTAGGTGGTGGAATGTGTATTAGTAGGTATGTGTGTACATATTTATCGAGGGCCATAAGAGGTACAGTACTACGGTAGGTGCCGATTTTTGGTAGCGGTTTTATGATATTAGATCAATAAATAGGAACCTTTTAATAATTATTTTATCCGTCTCGTCCAGTCCTCATACTCATAACATAGGTAACACTAGCTTACCATGGGACTGGATGGCAATGTATGACGTTCACAGAATATATTAATTATCAAAAACAGCCTTCCAATGAGCGATCTTATCGCCAAAGCGATCTCATCCAGGCAAGCAATAGCGTTTAGAAAATTTAAATCAAATACCAAAGTAAAACCTACCTAATTTCAATTCCTAATTAACAAAAAACCTGCCCAATAAATTCCTTTCCCTTGGCCTCGAAGAGTATTGAATTCCATGAACAAGTGACCCAGTTTAGAGCGAGCCACGTGCTCGGCGGTATCGGCGTTTTTGGTAACGTGGCTCCGGCATGACGTCATAGCGCGCGATCTAACGGGATGTCCCGCCCATTGGACAAGACGAGATAAACAAGGGTATAGATTGACTCCAAAGTACTTTGTATTAATTTCGGTTAAATATTTAATCTAATTCAACAAAACAGTCTATTACGTGAAACGCGCTGAACCTAATTGGTCAGAGAAACAGTATGTTTTTATTTGACGACCTCTGTGGCGCGTCGTGCGAAAGCGCGACTGCAATGCAGAAGGTTGCGGGTTCGATTCCCGCCGGATGCAAGTATTTATGCTTAAAAAATAAATATTTGTGTCTGGTCTGGGTGTCGCTCTATGTATAATATGTATGTATTTACAAAAGAAAAATAAATATAAGTATTATATCCGTTGTCTAGTCACGGTAACACAAGCTTAGTCGCTTACCACGGGGCTAGATGGCGCTGTGTGCCGTTCACAAAACTTATTTATTTTTTAAGAGGACAGTCTACCTACTCTTTATCCATACAAACGTAGTAGACAGTTTTCTCCCTCGATAACGACATTAGAGCAAATATGTTTATGCCATAAAACCTATATCTGCTATGACCCTATGTTTTGGTTTTTTTCGTTTTCTAATTAGAATAGAAATAAAATTCAGAAAAATGCAAATGAAGAAAATCAAAACGTAGGGGCATGGTCAATGGTCATGGCTGATATAGGACTTATGACATAAACATATTTTTTCAAACATATTTATCCAGGGAGGAAACTGTCGACTATGTTTGTGGAGTTTGTATGGAGAAAAGAGTAGGTCCCTTAAACTATCAGCGCTCTGCGGTTTAACCCGCGTAAGTCCCGATCCCGTGGCTATTTTGAAAAACCCGTTCTTATCGGATGCATACATCAAGTAAAGAATACACTCTCCAAATTTCAGCTCTCTACTACCAGCAGTTTAGACGTTAAATAATGATTCATTAGTGAGTCAGGACAAAGCATTTTTTAGATATACAAGCAGCGCCTTGCGTAAGTCCCGATCCTGCGGGAATATCGGGATAAAAAGTAGCCTTTGTGTTACTCTAGGTCTCCAGCTATCTATATTCCAAGTTTCATCACAATCAGTTCTGTTGTTTTTGAGTGAAGGAGTAACAAAGTCATACAAACATACCTACCTGTCTGCAAACATTCGCGTTTATAATATTAATAGGATAGGATTTATCTAGATATCGGTAAATTTGGTAATTATATGACTAAGCATAAATTAACTTAATTACCTCCTTTAATTTTTAATTAAACCTAGCACAATTAGTTTATGTTATCTTTCCTGCTTACATATTTCAAATTATCCTTCACTATGAGTTATTTTTATTAACAATCTTTGCAATTCATTAAAATCAATGTCTGAATGAGATTGTAATAAAACCTACATAGAGTAAAAATTTAATCTTTCCTACTAATTTAATCTTTTCTTCCTTTCAGTACATTAAATAATATTTTTTTAATTAATTAAAAAACAAGCCAAGTGTGAGTCATCCTCGCACAGGAAGAGTTTAATACCATTATCACAAAAAAAAACATATTTGTTTGGGAGCCCCACTTCAATATTGATTTGATTTTGTTTTTAGTGTTTATTGTTTCAGTGGCAACACAAACACAGCATCTGTGAAAATTTTAACTGTCTAGCTATCATTGTTCATGAAATACAGCCTGGTGACAGAAACCCAGACAGACAGTGGAGTTAAGTCCTCAAGACTTAGTAAAATAGTCCTGTTTTAAAACTTGGTACGGAACCCAAAAGAAAATAAACTTATTGAAAAAAAAAATTATGATGCAATCTAGATTTAAGTTTTCTCTAGTTAAACATCTTTTGCAAAATCTATACTTATCTATAAAATGCTTTGTCCTGACTAACTTATGGATCAACGCACAGCCTAAACAGTTATTAATAGAGAGCTGAAAATTGGAGAATGTTCTCTTTATATGATGGATGTAGGATTGTAGGCATCCCATAAGAATGGGTTGTTCGAAATTCCAATGGGATTGGGTATTAGTTGGTTGAACGCATAAGACACGATATGGAACACAGCTAATATTATCTAAGTTATTGTTGATTCAGAGATTTATAAGTCAAAACAACTTCAACAAGTACACAGACTCTTTTTTTTGCTTATATAGGTAAAAAGTGGATAGATGGAAAAAAATAGTATGAAAATTTTAATATTTAAAACACTAATAGGTATAAGTTTCCTTTGAAAAAATACCTAAACACTTAACAGGTGGTATTTGTATGAGTTAGCAATAACTTTAAATTATTGCATGCTGTTTTGTAATCTAGTAATAAAATACTTATTTAAGTACCTAGTTAACTTGCTTTTGCCTTTGCCTTAATACCTTTGCTACCCAAAGAGGCAATGCAGCCAGCCTTTTGAGTATGATTCCTAAGGATTTTTGGATTTATAATTTTAAATTATTTTATTTTAGTACCCCAATGTCAAAGTGGAATAATTTAAATATAGACTTTTACCCAGTAAATAAAAGAAACTTACCCTTCAGTGGTAACAGAGTTCAGAGAGAGTGTGTCAGCAAATATCATCTCTTGTTCTTGAATAGCTGTCTTCGGTTCGACCTCCAGCTCACTTGGTGGTTCTTTGGTAACATCATCATCAGGTTTTCGTTCTGAACTGGCTTTGCTGACATTATGCAGCCCAGACAGATCCACAGGCTCACCACCTTCACCTTGCAAGGCTTCCGACACCACGAGTAAAAAGAGAGCACAACTGAAAAGGATTTTCATGTTTTAAAATTGATTTCATGACTTAAAACCAAGGTGTGTGTTGCAAGTTGAGGAAAAACTTACCTCGAGAGAACTGAAATAGTCAGTAGAGACGTGTAAATCACACACAATCCACCCTTCATCGTAATATTAGAGAACTATCCACAGTCCATAGCATTTTTGTACGAGAAAACAGTATTTTTAGCTAACACTTATCACTACATACATACTTTATTTTAGTTTACAATTATTTTGAAACAACACTCACGTTACACGTTCACGATTTACAATTTACGCGGCAGAATAATAATTGAAAAGCCAGCTGCTATCTGCAGACGTTAAAAACGGGGTACGGTCAAAATTCTTTACGAATAAACGTTCTTTACAATTTTTTCTACACTAAAATCGAACCTTGGAATTTGTCAAAAATCTCTATTCATTTGACACAAGGCAGATTTTAGTATTGTCAATTTATCAAAATTCTGGTATGCCATTGGTCGAACATAACAAATAAAACATATGATACATATCAGCCAATAGAATCAAAACATTTAATTGTTACGCTTTGGAAAAGCTCAAATGCTATTGGACTTAACTAAAGCGTTCCTTTTCGCGCAGAATATAGTTTGAATCAGTTATTTATTTACCTATTGTATGCCACTGAGATTTCAATTTAATATTATTTGAAATGTTTAAAAATATTTACGGATGTTTTATGGATATATCTTCTCTCAATCTATGACCGATGCGTTGCATGCGTGCTTATATAAATATAGTTTTGCTAGAACATTAATCTATCTCTGATACATATTTAATTATTTTATTGTTATCTACTTTATATACAGAACTCACAGAGGGTAATATTAATTATACATTTCATTAATTATGTACAACGATTACTCTCCCTAATGGGAATAAATCAAAAGCAATTTTATATATTTTTTTTTTTTCTTTCTTTTTTTTTTTAATACTTTATATAGGTATTCTGTGTCTATACTAGATTCTTCCTATTCTTCTTAGATTTCTTGCTCGCTATAATAGAAATAATTAAAGGAAATAATCAATTAATTAAAATTAATTAAAAATATTTTTTCTTATCCAGCGAGAGCAAAAGTAAGCTCAATCAATCGTACCTACCTACGTGAGTGAGTTGCTTTGCCGTCAATGTCAAAACGTCATCGAAATCGAAGCGTTTCTTCGGTTTGCGCCTTTGCGTTTGTTGTCCGCCCGCAAGTCAAAAACTCTAAAAATGGAAGCATTATTTGCATTACCTTTTACAGTTCTCGAGGTCCCTAACATTAAAATAAAGAAGCCAACATGGTTACAGCCGCCCTCTGCTATGACGACGTTTTCCTTAGTGTTATTGTCATACTTTTTGGTTACCGGAGGTTAGGAACATTTTGAACAAGTTTCCTGATAAAATTCTTATTGGAGCGGTTAAATAAGTAAATTGTGTGGTTGCAGGGATTATTTACGATGTGATTGTGGAGCCTCCGAGCGTGGGATCGACGACTGATGAGCATGGGCACAGTAGGCCGGTCGCCTTCATGCCTAATCGCGTCAACGGGCAATACATCATGGAGGGGCTCGCTTCTAGCTTCCTATTCTCAATGGGAGGTTTAGGGTTTATAATCTTAGACCGGACACACAACCCCTCAACCCCGAAACTGAACAGGATTCTTTTAATATCTGTCGCTTTTCTCTGTATTCTTGTATCTTTCTTCACAACCTGGATTTTTATGAGAATGAAGCTCCCAGGTTATCTACAGAATTAAATTCAACTAGTATTAAGATATCATGTTCTTACAGACTGTATTTTTATTAAGTTAATATAATATCAGTGTAAAGTAGCTTTTGTATTTAAATTTTATTACAAAATTATTTGAGTTCTACTTTATTTTGTACTATTCATGTGCTAATATTTGTATCCTATGTATGTTAACTGGCTGCACCGTGCGGTTTCACCAGTGTAAATCTGGATCTCATGGGAAGTAGCATTAACAATAGCCCGTTGCTATCTGCATACCAAGTTCCATTGCAATCAGTTCAGAAGTTTTCTTAAAAGAGTAACAATAACTTCCTTACTTACACACAAACTTTCACATTTATAATATTAGAAGGATAGGTAGTAGGTAGATATAATCAAAGGGACATTAGTTTATCTAATACCTTCATTCATTAGTTGTGGAGCTGCTTTTGTAGCTAAGGGATAGAATGTGAATAGGTGTGCTTATTAAATACAGAAGCTAGTTATTATCATCTTAAATAAATAAATATTGTATGATTTAGCCCACTGTGCCATCTAGCCCAAAACTAAGCAACTGGGCTTGTGCTATGAGCCCACATTGGGTGTTCACCCCACACACCACCGAGGCTGTTAATAATTGTATGACCTGTAATACCTTAGCTATTGTTTGCCACATAGGTATAGTACAAGTCTAGTCACTTAGTTTTGGACTAGATTGGGCTTTGTATAATATTGTACAATATTGAGGTTTATAATTAGATAGGAGGTAAAAAAATATACAATGTGACTTTAATAGGTATACTAGAAATAAAGATTTATTTAATAAAAAGATTTGGCAATTCAGAAAATAATTAAACTAGGTACCTACATTCAATATAAAATATTTTACACACAACATAAATTAAAAATAATTATTTACTTACAAAAATATGAAAACATTGAAAAAATATCCAGGCTTAAAATTTCAATAAAATATAGCAATTGCCTAACTAAGGTAAAACTTATTACAAACGGAAGACATTATTCCATACATGAGACCTGTTGTTATTCTATGATTCCATACTTGAGATTAGGTATGCAAGAATCGGCACGCGTGGGTCATCCATCATAAAGATCAAAATACATGATGACAAGTAATTTGAGCTTACAAATGCAGTATCACTCATTTTGTGTTCCATACAAATGTATTATAGGCTTTCTTACACACTATGTCGGGCCGGTGGTAAGGCATGCCGTGGTGGGGGGCAGTCTGAGACGTTCATGCTGTCAACAAGGCGCGGCATTACTGTCGTACATTCGCTGGAAGTCTCGTATGGGGTCATCTGTGACCTCAAAATGCCGGTTAAACGAAAAGGTCTATAAGACCATCATTACACCTGTTCTTTTCTATGGTAGTGCGGCGTGGCCAGTGCTTGAGCGACATAAGCAGGAGCTGTGTGTCACGGAGATGAAGATGAGGAGATTAAGCCGACCGCGACCTAATAATGTGCCATACATTTGACTGCACACCAAAAAAATATAGGTATAGGTAGACTTATGGGCAAATTGGGAACCTCCTCCTTTATTTGATGTAGGTTAAAAACCGCATGCTATGCCGCCGCCAGCATAATGTGTATCAGCCTTAAAAAAGGCGGGGCATCGAACAAAGACAAGTGGTGGGGTGTAGGTACGCCACATGCAAAGTTAGAACTTTTTGAACCCCCGCCATGTCGATTGTACATAACAATTTTATATGCTCTGCGCTGCGCCTATATTAGGCATCTAAATTATATAAACACAAAGAGACAATTACTTAATTAACTGTACCTCAGCATATGTACTGTTACCTTTGTAATGTAGAATTACTTAATATACTTCATTAGTTATTGTTACATTTAAAAAATTAGTCGTTTCGATTACATTGAAAGTTTTGAGAAACAAAAAACCTACATATTCTACCTAAAAGATTCTCAAAATGGACGAGATTCGTTATTTATGAACATAATAAATAATGAACTATAGTTGATAATATCATTCTAAACATTTGAATACATGAGACACTAAAGGTACGAGTTGGCAACGGGCGACATGAGGCAGCAGCGGACGACGTGTCGCAGCGACACTACTGGTTTCTATGAAATCTATCCGCGGTCGGACGATACTGGCGTTGTCTGCCGCTCGACGACGCGTCACTAACGCAGGGAATTTTATGGAAATAGAACGAAAGAAACCAGCAGCGACACGCTGCGACACACCAGCGTCGCCAGTTGCCAACTCGTACCTTAATAGAGCTATTCCATTACACGATCACACTACGCACGTTGACTTGGCTTCGCTTCCCCGTGTATGAAATGAAAATAATGTGACTAGCCACAGCTCACCGTTTCACCCGCGTAAGTCCCGATCCCGCAAAAATATCGGGATAAAAAAGTAGCCTTTATGTTAATCCAGATTTCCAGCTATCTACATATCAAGTTTCATCGCAATTGGTTTAGTAGTTTTTGCGAAAAGGCGGTACAAAACATACTCGTTTACTTATTTACTAACATATTCACAAACAAACTTACATTTATAATATTAGTAGGATACTATCTATCCACTGCATTCTGAAAGTCTTGAACAGTCAAACTTCATATATTTTGCGACACAGTGAAGCCACACGCGCGACAATGCACGGTAACAAAATAAAGTCTTACAAGGGTAGATTTTATAAAACATTTGAGCCAGTTACTTACTATCACCTAATAATATTGAGATAAGTGTTGGTTGGCAGTGGTTGATTTATTTTCTATTGAGATTCACAGCCGTATTCTGAAGGAACTGTAAAATAAAAACAATTAAATAAATAAAAATTCAACAAAGAGGATTTGAACAAGCAACCTTTACAAATCCGTTGGGATACGTCTATCTGTAAGGCAGGATATTTTTATATTTCTACTAGCTGAACCGGCAAACGTTGTTTTGCCTTATAAATTATAGATAGTAGCCGATTCTCAGACCTACTGAATACGTATACAAAATTTCATAAAAATCGGTAAAGCCGTTTCGGAGGAGTACGGTAACTAACACTGACATGGAAATTTTATATATTAGATATATTTCTATTCGTTGGGATACGTCTATCCGTCGGGATACGTGTATCCATTGGGATACGTCTATCCGTCGGGATACGATACGACTATCCGTTGGGATACGTCTATCAGCTTGCCCATCATATCGCTATGAAACTAAACCTTCATCTTTTTGTGTTTTTGACGGCAGCATGTAGTTAGTTTCGCTGAGCCTTTTTCCGCACTTAGCCTCACAATTGGGCCATTGTACGTGATTTCTTAGAGGGCTTAAGACGCCACGGGAGCCTACCCCGCATTGGCGAATATCCCATGCCTTCGGACCGTGGTTTATCCTAGGACATGTCGGTTTCCTCACGATGTTTTCCTTCACCGTAAGAGCGATGTTAATAGCGCACTTAATTTTTTCTTAAAGAAAAAGACATTGGTGCGCAGTCGGCCTGGATTCGAAACCACGACCTTCGGAATGAAAGTCGCGGTATCTACCACTAGACCAACACCGCACGGAGGCATGTAGTAACATTTACTGGATCTTAACAGATTACCGGTTTATATTTTTCTATTTACATAAAAAATACTGAGAATACCTACTGGCAGAAATCTGAGCTCTTATCAATAATATGTTCGAACTCGGCAAAGGAGAGTGCTCCGTCGTCATCCAAGTCTGCTTCCTCCAGTACATTCTGAACTAGCTGCTGTATTTCAGAGTCGGAGAGCTTCAGCTCTGGTCCGCAGAGTCGTTCGATCACCTCGCGAAGGTCTGACACACCAATCATGTCATCCCCATCAAAATCTGGAAATGTAATAAAAGAGAATCAGTACACTACAAAATATTATGTAGTTATCTTGTTTTGCATTTTGCAGGTACCTAGTCTGACAAAGTAAACTAAAATTAAATAGAAAGCTAGAATCTAGAATGCATTATTAATCACACTAAAAATAAATTTATCTACAATAGGAAAGAGAAACTTAAATCTAAAGTGGTACCATAGGCGGCCTTACAGTTGTGTAGTCTCTTCCAGGCAACCTTGCAATGGAGAGGATAACACAAATAATTACAGGTGTGATGTCTTTGGATAAGCCTGGATTTGCAAACATAAGTGGGTTTGCAAATGAAGTGGCCCTGTTTCAAATGAGAAAAAAATAAATCCTCCCTTACCAAATATCCTAAAGGCATGTTCTGCCTTCACAGCTTTTGGTGCCATCTCACTGAACACTGACATCATATCAAGGAAATCTTCAAATGTGCAGTCACCGTCATTACTCGAACTAAACACCTACAAAGTTGTATTAAAAAATAATAATAACCAACATTTCCAGTTGCCTCTCACTCGGGAACTCGGAGTCCGCAAAAACCCCGAATTATTTGAGGTCGGCTCAGTAGGTTTGTTAGTCTCCCCCAGATCCAATATTCGCCTTTTACGACATCCTCGGGAAGAGATGGGGTAACAAACACTATTCTAATTTTTGAAGCTACAATGACAAGACTCCTGGGCTAATTGGTTCTCTAATCTATTATATAGATTTGCAATATATGCTATTGTACCTTACAGATCCTGTCTCTGAATGGATTCACCCTTAACTCAGGATATTGAAGTATCTTAGCCATCGGTAGCTTAGCATTTTTATTGTGACCCACTTTTTCAGGCGCGAGTGCTTTGAACTTTTGATGTGCACTAAAATAAGCAAAATGTAATGTTATTATTACAAAACATTGGTTTAAAATATCCTGTGTAATGAGAGTTACTCACAATAGTACTTCCTTTTTAGTAAAATACGTGAGATCCTGCAACATTTCAAAATATTAGTCATGGTCTCGAAACAATATTTTTTTTCGGATTTAAGGCTTTTATTTAAAAGGTAGGACTTACTTCGTAATCCTGTAGTTCTTCTTCTGTGAATTGGCTTTTTCCTTGACCCATTTTCACACTAATTGAGCAGATTTTTTAATAAATTTCAAATATATTACAAAAATAAACAAACACCGCCGCCCATTCGGAAAATACTGAACAAAGAACGGATTTTGCTGTCACTGTCGCATTTTTTCATTGTCATGTTATGGCTTCGCGCGATTTATGCATGGCGCCAGAGACAGATATAGTCACGGAATAGTTATCAAAGTTATAGAATACCTATTGTTATCTATTCCGTGGATACAGTGCAGCCCAGTGCAGCAGAGTCAGGATAGTCTGAATTTATTTCTTTTGTTTTCTTTTCTTTTCTTTTATGTTCAGTGTTCAGTTTACATTATAATTACAAACAAAATTGAATAGACCAGCTGCTATGTCATACATAATTTGGGTTTTGTTCAAAACTTAGTTTTCTATATCCATGATGGATTATACCTCAAAGTACACAGCCTAGATAGGTAGGTACCTAATACTTTTACTGTACCACGTACAGTACACCCTACTCTACTACCTTACCAAGAACATACTATCAAAATCAGTTCAGTATTATTTACAGTTCCGGAAATGACCAATCCAAACACTTTAGTTTGTCAGGGTAGGTATATGTTTGAATTGTACATTAGCCAATTCTGAAATAGTAGACAGAGGTACTATACCTGCCATAATACCAACAAAACTAACTAGAATTATTAAAACTACGGTGGTTATTTAGTTAGATAATATTTTTTTAAACATTTGGATCACTAGGCACCGAAGTAGTCGTGGGCGCGTTTACCATGGTATCTGAAAATTCAAATAGAAAGTCAGTTTAGTCTTGCAGTGAAAGCCTACTTCGTATTTATTATTTATTACTCATAGCGGACATCAGAGATTGCTTTTGCACCGATAATAATCTAACTCATTATAATATAGTAGATCCGTTGTCTGGTACCCACAGTATAAGCCTAGTTGCTTAATAGATTGCGCTGTGTGCAACAACGTCCTACAATAACTCAGTAAGAGATCGCTGCGAGGTGGACGAGCTATTTGGTAAACGGTGGTTTAAGGCACTATGTAGTATACTTCCCGGCAAACGTGTAGAAATGAAATGCGGGGCGCAGAAATCGAACTTTCATTACTGCGCGAATCCAACATCGCGAAAATAGAAGAAAATCTACAACAATTTTACTTCAAAATCGTACAGTTACCCACCGTTTACAATTTTCGGTCTCGTTTTAAAGATACGTCCTCTTCTGTAAGGTCCTCCAGGTTCGAGTTCACACAGCACCGGGTGCCGTGAGCCGCAAGGAGTCGACAGCCACATTCTGTTCCGAGATAGGAGAGCGCAGTCGAACTTGGTGAAGTTTTTTCTGGGGTGGCCAGGCGCCCAAGCGCGGTACGTTGTGCAGTCTAGGGATTTGCCTGGAAATATACAGCAGGCGCATTTTTATTAGAACTAGTAGTTCTGCGAACTGTAGACTTCGCTAACACCTATTAATGGGTGGCCCTTCCATCAAAGATACCACCTTAAAAAAGGGAAAAAAATAAGTGGGGAGTTTGTGATGAAAAGTTGGCCCCAGAAGAGCGACATCAATGTAGCATCTTGTTCCCCACGATAAAAAAAATCTAAATAACCAACTACAATGAACAAAAGAAATATTAAATTGGAGAAAGAACGACACCTTAAGCAAATCTGAAGTCAATAGTTGTAAAACTGTTCTAGATGACGTTCAAACCGAGCCTTAGTCGGTATAACAAAAACAGGGAATCAGGGCAGCATAATCGTGAATAATTATTTACCATTATCACCAACAAACACACTACTGTTCTGCCTCCTGAGCCCGACATACACAGCATCCACTCCAGCTCCCGTCAACAGCTGCGCCAGCGCCTCGGTCCGCTGCTCGCTGGCCACGTCAGCTAAACTGCTGGACCTGTTCCGACACTCCTCGAGGGCTTGCGTGAAGTTCCTGCGTTTCGGGAGAAGCAGCAGCATCCCGATACCTGGCACGCAGGTGGAGTTTATGTCAGCTGGAATGTTGAAAGAAATTGTTTGATTTTTTAAGCATATTAAACTAAAACCGGTCAATTGCGAGTCATTAAAAAACACATTTTTTGTATCGGAACCCCACTTAGATATTGATTTTGTTCTGCAAAAAAAGCGTATCATGTCGTATCATCCTTTTCTCGAACCCCATGCTGCTACATGATGATGTAGGTATTTCTGTTGCTGTTATAACAACAAATACTAAAATTCATAACGAAGTTATAGGAGGTCGAAAATGGAGACTAAGTGAAATTATCTAAAAATAGGAAGGTTAAGCAACCCTTGGCGCGGTCATTACTTGGATGTGTGACCATAATTTGTGTGGCTATAAAACACTTTCTCGAACTCCCCCGTGCTTCGGAAGGCACGTTAATCAGTTGCTCCATGTTGTGATCTCTGATAGCAGTCGTTAGGTCAAGTTAGAGGCCTTATAGTGCGACCTGATAACTCGAACACCAGGTGATCCACACCACTACACGAAAGGAAAAAGAAGAATTACTCACGTACAGGTTTCCCATAAATGCTGTAATAATCAAAGTTGGAATCGTTCACTAAAGAATATCCACCGTCAGCTTCTGCACACTTCAAGACCTCGCACGTATACTCCACTCCTCCCACTTCTGGAGGACTGAAGTTCAAAGCCAGCCCCTTCTTTTCAATGCCGAGTTTCTGACAACTCACCAGAGACACGTTGGCTTTCATGAGGGTACCCAATTTCGAACGCTGACACTTCTCTATCAGTTGGTATTTGGTCACTTTAGTTTCAGATGAGCAGATTTCAATTGCTTTTACTTGGTTTGAAATTATTGTTAGTAAAGTTACTGTCGATATTATGAATTTGGATTCTAAAGAAAACATTGTTTTTTAGACTGTTTTAACTACTACCTACTTTGTACCTACTACTAAAATAATGGAGCGTATCTACTCAATAGGATTTCAAAGTAGACTAAGTAATAATGTGGACAGAATACTCGTACAGACTGACCTACCTTCTAATCCAAGGTTACCTATGGTTATGGTCATGGTTTATTATGCCACGTTCCTTAATTATCCCATTATGTCATAGTTATCTCTGCTGAAGTTGATAGGTAACCTTGGGTAGGTACTATGGTTACTTCCGTAAAAACTGATGGTGAATTCATGGGCTTGTTACAAACTTTGATCTTAGCCCATCGTTTAGGTTTACAAGAATAAGTAATACGCGAATAACAGCGAGCCATCTACCGGTCTAGTTTTTAGCCGACTTCCAAAAAAAGGAGGAGGTTCTCAATTCGTCGGGATTTTTTTTTTATACACATCGCATGTACCTACCTATTGCTTTTTGTTGGTATTATTAGTTTTATTTTCCGTTAATTTGTTGGCGGGAGTCGGACCCCTCCTTGAGTAGTTTACGCTAATGCTTCAATGGTATGGCCCATAATAATCAATCACTGAACACTATTAACACAGTTGGTCAGGTAAACTTAATTCACCTCGTATGCCGATTAGCGCTTGTTAATTTTAAGGTTTTAGCCAACGAAAGAGGTGCTAAATAAATTTGAATGAAAACTTCTCTGTGTCAGAAATATAACTTTTTAATTCAGTCACAAATCCAGACGCATTTTCAAAAACCTGTCAATTTGTCATTTGATTTGGAAATGTTGCTTTACTTTGATATTTTCTATTGGATATAAATTAAATACTGGTTAACTAGTACTATTGAACGAATTGTGATCACGATGGGATGTATTTATTCGCGGAGTATAGATGAGGTGAGTCAGAGTGCACTATAGTACAAGTAACTGGATACATTGACAGAATCAATAGATAGCCACCTAATTTGTTTAGCTTCTAATCTCTAAGCTCTCTAATAAAGAGAGGACTAACCATGGAATTTAAAAGAATAATGTCCATGGGACTAACTAATAACTCTGAATGGATATCTACACCTAATATTATAAAGAGGAAAGATTTGTATTTTTGTGTGTGTGTGTGTGGTATGTTTGTTATGAATAAACTCAAAAACTACTTGACCCATTTCTAACATTATCGAGGAGAAACATAGGCTACTTTTGATCCCGATATACCCACGGGATCGGGACTTACTACTGCAAATAGATTTGGTTTTCGCGCCTGCCTGATACCAAACCCCCTTGGGACTAAGTACCCACGACCCCGCGGGTTTGCTAGTCTCCCCCAGACCCTACTTAGTCGCCTTTTACGACACTCACGGGAAGAGATGAGAATAGCCCTATTCTATGCTGGGACTACACAGCATAGAATTGTCGGGATAATAACCAACCAGGATCATTCCAATATATTCCAGGAAGAGACGGTATACGACATGTCACCGATCCGGGACTTGCCAGTGATTTTTGTAAACGGAGTGCCTGGGGCGGGCAACCAGACAGTCGCCCAGACCATTAGCAACATCACTGGGTACACGATGATCAGGCCTGGGGAGTTGGTCCGGACAGAGGCGCTCAAGGACACGGCGAGGGGTAGAGCTGTTGCGGACAAGTTGCAGGCACAAGAGGATGTACCTGAGGTAGAAAAATACCCTTTTATTATGGTGGGGAATTAGAGCCTATTATTATGCGACATTCTACTGCTCTGCGAGGAAGCAGTGGTGATGTGTGGGGGCTCCTTAATCGCAGGTTAAGGCAGCGGCTGCAGGTTTATGTAGGTACCTACCTATAAAAACTCTACCGGTTAGGGTATTCGAGATTCTACCGAATATACGGTTGGAATTCTGAGAATTTAACTTTCCGAGAGAAAGACATTTCTATAAATTAATGTGAACCTTTTACCACTAACTCACCAGAGAGTAATTTTCTGGTCTAAGTTGCAGCAGTTGTTGCTATCTAGAAGATAGCAAGACTGCAGTAAAATGAACTCCAACCCATTTTCATTAGTGGCTGCACCGCCCTATGTATCGGGGCACTGATTAATCCGCTTGTGGCTAGAACTAGAGAGTCGAGTCACGTGTACATTTTCATCGATCTTAAGATTTAAGTGAACTGAGCACAATCATAACTCCGTTGAAGACAATATAGGTGCCACTCACTAATTGAAGAACTGGTAATTTTCTTACAGCAAACGATAGTAGACCTTATAAAAGAGGCGATGCTGATAGCAGAAGACGCGAAGGGCTTCATCCTGGTTGGGTTCCCAAAGAACCCGCGGATGTCGAACATGTTCAACAGGCAGGTGAAGTGGCCGGAGAAGATTGTCGCTTTAGAAGTTGACAACGAGGTACGCGAAGAAAGATTATCTTGTATATTTTGAACCTTAGTTCGTCAAGACAGGTATTATGATAGTTTTTCTAGCCTTATCTGTCTAGCTAGAGATTTGCGCTCTATTTAACTCCAGCCATCTTTCTGATTCTGCAACAGAATGTATTTAGAGTAATTTAGAGTTTACTACGTCTTCTTGTGTACACTAATGTGTTACAGTTTCTAATAATTATGTTACACTTTACAAAGACCATGCGCGCTACAATTAAATAATCAACACTAATAGGCGTTACACAGATACAATACTTTTCAACGTATTTTAGTTTATATTAACGATCGTGTTCATTTGCTCCATGTTCATGACATGACGTAAAAGTAAAACTATATTTTGCTTTTTCATCTATAACAGGTTGCAGCGACGCGACTGCAGAACAAACTGTCAGAACTTGGCAGGCCCGAGTCTGAGATCAGCGCGGCGAGACAGATTGTCATAGAAGCCGCACATAAAGTTAAAAACGTGCACAAGCGATTCGGCGGACATGTTATTAGGGTAATGTCGACTTTCTTGAATGAGCTATAGAGAGATCTGTTATAGGCAGACCGCGTCCTCAAACACTAGTATCCGGTTCTCTTAAAGGAGAGTTGCCTTGTGCCCAAGTGACACTACCTGATTATCCAGACAGGTACTGGAGGCAATAAAGCTGCTCACATCTTCCACCCCAGAGAGATGCTCACGATAACCTCGTAAACTCGGTAAAAAGGGCAGTATAACCCACGGTAACCCACCTCCACCTCATGGCGCTTATCGACAGAAATGTAATGTAAGGCTGAAACACAGGTAGGTACACGATCGCTTCTCACCTAGCATGCTGGATTTTGGCTTTCGTGCGTACAAAGGCGTCGCAAATTGTTCGGTGATGAAAAGGGCATGGGACCCCGAACGACTAAAACTATTTATATGTATATGTTATAGCGTGCCCAATTATGACCACTTTGGGTATAAATGGAGGGGTCCGCTGTACAGTCAGGCCACTTCCAGGGGCAACCGTCAGGGATCTGAAAAGGGCAGGAGGAAATTTATTATTTGTAGCCTTCAGCAAATATCTATTCTCATTTCCAGGTGGATAGTTCTGGCAATCCAACGGCGTTGGCGACGACACTAAAGGAGATCCTGTCAGACACGATAGATAGTCAGAAGAGGAGCGAGTCGCCCCCGCCCCCGGCGCCCCCTTGCGCCGTCTCTGCCCCCGCAGTCGTCCTCCCTATAGACACCTGATGGGACGTCCCAAGAGATGTTTTTTTAATATAACTTAACAGTGGCAGCGCTAAACCAAAACGTGGATTTTGAGAGTTTGACTTGAGAGCGACTTTGAGAGTCCCCTTTAGGAAATGAGGAAGTGCCCCCACACCCTAAATGAAATAGGCCTCGCAAGTCAAAAAGCGCGTTTCGCTTCTTTCAATAAGTGGATAACATCAGCACAGGCTCTAAATTTTGTAAACTTACGCATTTAGTTAAGGTAACCCTTGACCCCGTGAATGCTTTGGAATCCAGTTTTTTTACTACTTGTACTATTTATGTATTCCTGTGCTATTACATAGAATATTTTTTTTTATTAGGTACTTATAGTGTTTGTTGCTAACTTTCATAACGTTCGTCTTCGTCTAGCGCCGCCACTGGTACCTATTTAATATAATTTTGTGGTGTTTTCTTTTCTACTATCTATATTATTAATACATATTGTTACGTTTATTTGAGGAGTTTTAATGAGGTAACGATAGGTACCTACCTACTATTCCTAGCGAACTTGTCCATATTTTTACCAGAACCACGGAAGGTAAACAAATCTAAAGATTTGAAAGACCAATAAACCTTTACAGGCACACAGCCATATTCACAAACGACCCTTTGCGTGTATTCAGCTTTTGTCACATTTTCACTCGAAAGAGAAAGACAAAGCAATAATCCATAATGCGGTCGTTAGTGATGTGAATATGGCTGACAGACGGACATTTCAAAGTTATTTAAAACACCCCCTTTACCGTCGAGGCACAGAATACAACCTATCGTTTTAATTTCAAGCTGAACAGTTCATCACCATCCTCAGGTTGCCTGGAAGAAATCTCTTTTATTAGCAATAAGGTCGCTCATTTGTGCAACGTTCTATGTCCGAGCTTATTGTGTTTCTAATGTAGGTACCTATTGTAATGTGTTGTACCTCGAGTTGTGCAAATAAAACTTGTATAGTTTCAATTCAGTGAAATAAAGTCCGCTGCCTTTTGATTTATTCTTATAAAACACAGTTAAAATTAAAAACTAAATTAAAACTAAAACTGATTAAAATAAAACTAAACTAAAAACTAAACTAAATCTAAATCAGCTAAAAACTTGGTGGAGGGAAAAGTGCCCAGAATACTGGCTGCATTGCCCCGTTGTATACAAATACTTATTTTTTGGGCAAAATACAAGCCAGCATTCCGGTCACCCGATGCCTCCACCAAACGTTTAGCTAGCTCTCTGTACAGCTCCAGAGCGGCCGGCCCCCACGGACCTAAAGTCTCCACCCCAAACGGCACAAACATGTAACCCCTATCTAGATTACTATATTTGTGCCGCTTAAGGTTTTCAGCTTTATCAGCGGCAGCTCCTGTCCGCACCGTGGTCACTGGAAGATGGGAAGGAGCCAGCGTGTCCACACAAGTGGCATCCCAAACTAGGGGCCTACCCATCTTCCAAGGAACGAGAGTCATTCCATCGGGTCTCTTGCCGTCGTCCCGTAAAAGTCCGTTAGGTTCTAAAGTTGACGGGACGCCGGCACTGCCGAAGGCCCGATGGATGACATCGTTCAGGCTGGAGTGCCGTGGTAGGATAATGTGAAATATTTAGCTTCGATTCTTACTCCCATCATACGACCACATTTCTCAAAAAAATAATAATAAAAAACTTGGCATAAAAAAAATATGAAAATTATAAGAAACTCTTTGGTAAGTGCAGGCAGACTGGTATATTTGAAAGACAGGGCAGCCATTTTGAATTCCATGCACTACTCGATTTGACTCCGGCCAATCAGAAGCGACCTCACATTGTAATAAAATCCCTTGTTGTTTTTGACACACGTTAGTTGGGAGCCCCTCTTAAATATTTGAAGAGCCAGGATGGCCTTGGATGGCCTTCATCAGAACTCATACAGTAGAACTAAGTAGGTAGATGGGCGCGGGATATAAAATAATGGTGTCCATTTACAATCATCGTAGTTTTATTAACAATTGCTGTCTATATTCACAAAATAACTATTACATCGCTTAATTTATAATGGTTACTAAGTAGGAATCAACTCAATTATGTTAGGAAAGACGTGATGGCGGAAATACAAAGCGATTCGTCAAGTGCGTGGTGCACGGTCTCCGTCTCCATCACAGAATGATAAGATGGCAGCCCCGAACAACCATCGACGATGACGCTTCGCTAGGTTGACTGATGACTGTGACAGTCCATCAACCTGATGCTTTACATCGGCGGCGCCGTCACGGCCGGACTGACTTTCGACCGTCCTCGGGCGATTTATCTGAAACAGCAATCTATGATCAATGCACAATCCGCTCGTTCATCCTGACTACCTTTAACATCTTCATCTTTATCAGCGCAAAATCAGTACCAATTACTTAAACAAGCGAACCTTCCAGCTGTGGCTTGGACACATTTCGTCAACAGAGACAAACCAACCCTTAGGTCTAGCTTGGACGACGCATTTCGTCTACAGAGACAAGCGAACCCTACAGGTCTGGATTGGACGACACATTTCGTCTAGCGACTACACATGATTGCCAAGAAACATCTGTATTGCTCCTTGCTCTGAATTTGCTTAATACATTGTAGGTACGGTATACCCAAGAGTTTGTTAGGATAGCTCTCTTTCACTAGGGAACATGACGAACCACTATCAAATAAAATGGGGCAGACCCACCAGAATATGTTTCCAAAGTACGTCCTTGACTGTAGCTTTCCCACCGTTTCTCCTCTCTGGGCAGTTAGTTGACACATTCCCTTTTTGTCCATACATGTAGCAGGTCACAGAGGTCACGTTCACCAACGCGCGTGATGATCTCGACGAATTTTCTTGAAACGTAAATCCGGAATCTTCTCGACGTTTTTGACATTCGTTTTTCAGCATCCAGTTTGGTTGTTTGGCCCTCGTTTTGGGCTGGATTCGATCCCACTTCTGATGAAGAGCCAGGATGGCCTTGGATGGCCTTCATCAGAACTCATACAGTAGAACTAAGTAGGTAGATGGGCGCGGGATATAAAATAATGGTGTCCATTTACAATCATCGTAGTTTTATTAACAATTGCTGTCTATATTCACAAAATAACTATTACATCGCTTAATTTATAATGGTTACTAAGTAGGAATCAACTCTGTGATGTTTGACCTTTCCCTGGTATCTCGATATAAAACAACTTAGGTACTTTCCTAATGACGGGGAGTAACACGTGCACTCGGTCCGAGAGCTCGCCGGCGTCTCCCCGCGCCCCTCCGCGCCCGTGCCCGTGCGACTCCACGGCATTGCATTTATTTCTATACGTCACACCTCTCTTTTTTTCTAAGAAATTAAACTAACGTTAATATAAATTAAATCACAATCAGTCTTCTCTAATATAACAAGTAACGTCTGTAAATTACATTTTTCTAAAACCCAGACTAAACCAATAATGCGATGTGATAGTGATAATAGATAAAGTATTATTTATTTATATGAAAATATCAATCACATTGTTAGTTCATCTCTAATAAATTAATCTCCGCTTGTGAATCTTCCGGTTGTACTGCTTCCTCTGTAACTTCTTCTTGATTTCTAACAGTATCAGCGCCACAAACTCTCCATTCTCCTTCCACCCTCTTTAAATGAATTATGTTCCTCTTGTATTCTTGTCCGGTTTCATCATTTTTCACGCTGTATTCGCCTCCTTTTGAATCAACTATCGTATGTGGCACTGGATTGAATTGGCTTGTAAGTTTATTCTCTTTCACAAAATTTTTTATATATACCTTTTCTCCGATTTGTAACTCAGTCTCTTTTGATTTCCTTTTCTGATCTTCATAATTTTTCCCCTTTTCTTTCATTTTTTTGTCGTGATCCCTAATTTCTAAATCATTTGAGGGAATGCCTAACTCTATTGATGGGATTTTGTCTCTAAATTTCCTGCAAAAAAATAGTTCTGAGGGTGTTTTTCCTGTCGTCGTATGGGGTGTACTATTGTACATCATGAGGTAGTTGAAAAGATCTTTCTGCCAATCGGATCTAAGGGTTTGGCTAATTCTAAGTCTTTTGAGAATGTCCCTATTCTGGCGCTCCACTTCACCATTTTGTTGAGGGCAATATGGAGTAGTGTGGAGTACTTTGATGCCTAGCTCTGAGCAAAATTTTTTAAACTCCTCACTGGTAAATTGCCTACCATTGTCGGCGGTTATTGTCAAAGGTAGGCCTAATCGTGAAAAAATTTCTTCAAGTACAGTTTTAGTGTCTTTTGTAGTGATTGACTTCATCGCCTTTACTTCTTTATAGCGGCTGTAGTAGTCAATCACCACGAATAAGTAATGTCCCGATGGGAGAGGACCCAGAAAGTCGATTGCTACATCTTGCCACGGTTGTGAAGGCAAGTCACGTCTTTTTAAGGGCAATGGTGGATTGCCAATAGAAACCACGGCACAACCTTTGCAGCTTTTGACTTTACTTTCTGCGTCCTTGTCAATCTTAGGCCACCATACTTTGGTACGCAAACGATTTTTCATTGCCGCTATGCCGGGGTGGCCTTCATGTGCTGCATTAAGCACTTGTTCTCTTAGAGCTAATGGGATCACTATTTTGTCAGTGCGTAGCAAAAGCCCTTCATGCGTCCAAAGTTCCGTTTGAAAAATCCTGTAATTGTTTATACGCGGGTCCCAAATGTCCGTGGTCAACGCTCTCCTAACCAATTTCGTGTCTTCGTCAGCTTGAGAGGCTTTTACTAACGTTTGCATTGGAGTGGCCACAGGTCTTGCATGCTCAACTATTTGGTGGACGTGGTATTCGTCATCAAACGATAGGGATTTTGTTTCAGGACATAATCTAGACAGTGGGTCTGCTATATTGATTTTACCCGG
This sequence comes from Idaea biselata, assembly GCA_958496205.1. Classification (NCBI taxonomy): domain Eukaryota; kingdom Metazoa; phylum Arthropoda; class Insecta; order Lepidoptera; family Geometridae; genus Idaea; species Idaea biselata. Next base: position 30,417,110 of record OY292397.1, on the reverse strand, counting down.
CCGAAATACAACTTTGAAGTTGTATGATTGAAGTCGTAACACCCATCGCTCGATTCTTGCCGAGGGTTTCGAACGTGGCCCGAAAATAACTTCCAGCGGCTTGTGGTCTGTCACGAGGTCGAAGGATTGTTTTCCGTACAAATACATATTGAAGTGTTCCACGGCCCAAACAAGTGCCAGTGCTTCTTTTTCAGTTTGACAATAGCGCCTTTCAACCTCGGACAGGCTCTTATTGCCGAAAGCTATTACTCGGGGACCAGCCGGTCCCTTCTGAACTAGAACCGCACCCAGCCCAACTGGGCTTGCATCTGCCATTACCTCGGTCTTCGCGTTTGGATCATAAAAACCAAGAGATTTTATATTTCTGAGACAAGACTTGAGTTTAATAAATGCAGCAATTTGCTCTGACTTCCAGTGCTCTGTGATGTCAGATTTCTGGCCAAGTTTTAATAAGATAAGCCTGCGAATGGGTTCGGTCAGCGTTGAAAAGTTCGGAACCCATTTATTAACATAATTTACTAGGCCTAAGAAACTTTGTACCTCTTCGACTGTTTTGGGTGACCGGAACGACTCTATTACTTTTATGTAACTGTCTAGAGGTTTGATGCCATTGCTACTCAACTCATGTCCCAAGAAACTGATTCGCTTGGCATTAAATATGCATTTCTTATGATTTAAAAACACATTGGACTCCTCTAAAACCCTCAAGACGTGATCAAGTCTTTCGCGATGTTCAATCTCATCTTTTCCGAAGACAACTATGTCATCGATGAAGTTCACGACGCCCTGACAAGGTAATAAGAGTCTTTCCAATGTTTTTTGGAATAGTTCCGGGGCACATGATATTCCGAACATAAGTCTCTTGTAACGAAATAAACCACGATTGGTAATGAAAGTTGTTATATCACGGCTCGCTTCGTCGATCTCTAACTGATGGAATGCATCTTTAATGTCAAGCTTTGAAAATATTTTTGCTGACCCGAAACGTGGTAAAAATTGGTCCATAGTAGGCAGTGGGTGATTCTCTCTTATTATAGCCTTATTTGCGCATCTCATATCGACACAGAGCCGAACATCTCCATCATTTTTTAAAACCGGCACTATAGGCGAAACCCAACCTGAAGGTTTTTTGACAGACTCTATGATGTCGAGTTTAACTAATTGTTCTAGTTTTTTATTAACTTTTTCCTCTATAGGGATCGGGACTCTACGATATGGTTGTGTAACTGGTGGAACCGTTTTGTCGATGGAGATGTTCAACTTAACGTCTTTGAATTTAGGGAAGATCTTTTCGTCACTCACCGAGTTAATGTCAACCCCTACTTTGAGCACCTTAAGTGCTATGGCAGTGTCTTTACCTAGCAAGTCACGATTTCCGTCCTTGATTACATAAAATGTGTCAGATTTTGTTTCAGACCCCAGGGTGATCTGTGCTTCAAATGAACCTAATACTGTTAGTGGTGTATTACTGCCGTAGGCCATAAAGGTTTTGTTAGGCTTAGCAATCTGATTGGTGACTTGGATGCCTTGCCTTTTAAGATCTATCCAAGTTTTATCACTAATTATGTTCGAAATGCTACCGGAATCAATGTATAAGTCCATCTCGATACCTCCAATACTACAATTAACTTTGGTATCTTCGTCCATGTAAAATATATATCGTATATCTTCCGTCCCCGATTTATGCTGCAGCTTAGCTTCAGTATCACCTACGTAATTAATTTTCATTTTCTTGGGGACATGTTTAGTGCCGTTAGTACTGGTGATTTTTCTCTTACTAGCACGAGTACGGCATTGGGATTGAAAATGGCCTACATAACCGCACTTACGGCACACTTTATCTTTTGCAGGACAGGTTTTTTCATTGTGCTTCATGCCACCACATCTGAGACACTTAGTGTCGGAGTCTTTATTCCATTTCGATTCTATCTTATTTATTGTTAGAGTACCTTCACTGAAACCAGTCAACTGTCTTTGAACTGATTCCAGCACATTGGCTTCATTAATAATTTTATCAAGAGTAGCAGTGTCACCTAATGTTAATATTTTCTTCCTAAGCTCATGTGAAGCGCATTTTTCGGTTATTTGGTCAATTAAACTATCTTCTTCTTTAGTAAATTTGCACTTTGAACTTTGGGTTCTTAACCTCAATACGAACTTTTCAAATTTTTCATTAGGTTCTTGTTTCAAGAGCCTAAATAGATGACGTTCGTAAAGTGCGCTTTGCTTGGGCGTGAAATATTCGTCTAATTTATCTAAAGCTATTTTGTAAACATCCACTGACGTTGCGTTCTCGCCAGTTACTGCAGGTTCGTCACAGATGTGAGCTCCAGGAATATTAAAATAAATTTCTTGGAGGGTAGGACCACCCATGTGAAGAAGATTGGCGCGTTTCTTTTTCGGATCGGTAACGTTAGCGGCGAAAAGGTAAATTTCTAAAGACCGTTTCCATTTCTCCCAGCGAATCCCTAAAGATGCGCTGTCGTTGTCACAATCGAAATGTTCTAATGGTGGTACCTGAGATTGGTTCATTTTTTGGGTGACCTAAAACAATTTAATTTAATTTAATTTAATTTAATTTAATTTAATTTAATTTAATTTAATTTAATTTAATTTAATTTAATTTAATTTAATTTAATTTAATTTAATTTAATTTAATTTAATTTAATTTAATTTAATTTAATTTAATTTAATTTAATTTAATTTAATTTAATTTAATTTAATTTAATTTAATTTAATTTAATTTAATTTAATTTAATTTAATTTAATTTAATTTAATTTAATTTAATTTAATTTAATTTAATTTAATTTAATTTAATTTAATTTAATTTAATTTAATTTAATTTAATTTAATTTAATTTAATTTAATTTAATTTAATTTAATTTAATTTAATTTAATTTAATTTAATTTAATTTAATTTAATTTAATTTAATTTAATTTAATTTAATTTAATTTAATTTAATTTAATTTGACACCATTTGTACTCTTAATATAGTATTATAGTATATATCATCGTAGTGTACATACTTGTACCAATCACCCACTAGTCGATCAGTATAAAACATTTTGTGGTATATTATACACATAATATACTTTTTGTATGTACATTTATCATTGTGCTAACTTGAACAACCCGTTACATTAGCATGGCACTTAGCGTTAAAAGTTACAACGCCTTCGTAGTGTATGTTGCATGCAAGTCTCACTAGATCTTATTAAGGTATGTACTTAAATGTTGAATTCAATTTCGTTCCCCCATGTCAAAGTACTCAGATATTTTATTGATTATTTGTCTAAAAGTTGAACGAAGCCTGTAGCGAAGTGCTACGCTATATGGCTCTGCTACGATCTACGGTAGTGTCTACGAGACATACCGCACCGCACGTGCGCACGGGTGTTTGAGATCGCCAGGTGGCTGGCGGCGCCAGCCTGGCGCGATGGCTGCACCAATGTTGTTTTTAACTACCTTCGAATCCCCAAGTCTAATAGCAGTGTCTATAATTTTATTTCAGTCCTATACACTAATAGGTATCGTAAAAATTGAAAATGTACAAATTTTATTTAAAATTACAAGCCACTTAATTATATCTGCTATTATACTTATAAAAATAATAATGACTATAAATACATTTAATTATAATATTATTTTTTTATTATTTTTAGTTGTTATAATATAAATGTTTAAATTATTGCTGTACATAATACTCAGTTATTTACAATAATTAGTTAATCTAATACTTTTAGGGAACGAAACGAACACAACATTATATTTATATTTTTTGTACCTTGGTAATTTTATTCATACACTTTGTGGGATTTTTTGTGCATGGTACCTATTATGCACTGCTAAACTTAGCTCCCCTTTCTGTTTTGAAAATTTGGGAAAATAAATCACTCACTCAATGTAACGTCGCCACGTGTGATGTTTGACCTTTCCCTGGTATCTCGATATAAAACAACTTAGGTACTTTCCTAATGACGGGGAGTAACACGTGCACTCGGTCCGAGAGCTCGCCGGCGTCTCCCCGCGCCCCTCCGCGCCCGTGCCCGTGCGACTCCACGGCATTGCATTTATTTCTATACGTCACAAACTCAATTATGTTAGGAAAGACGTGATGGCGGAAATACAAAGCGATTCGTCAAGTGCGTGGTGCACGGTCTCCGTCTCCATCACAGAATGATAAGATGGCAGCCCCGAACAACCATCGACGATGACGCTTCGCTAGGTTGACTGATGACTGTGACAGTCCATCAACCTGATGCTTTACATCGGCGGCGCCGTCATATTTATTTTATTTTGTTTTTAGTATTTGTTGTTTTAGCGGCCAAAATACACCTGTGAAAATTTTAACCGTCTAGCTACCTATTACGGTTCATGAGATACAGCCTGGTGACAGACGGACGGACAGACGGACAGACAGCGAAGTCTCAGTAATAGGGTCCCGTTTTTACCCTTTGGGTACGGAAACCTAAAAAATTACATGACAGAATACTTTAATTAATTAAAACAAAATATTATTAGAAGCAAACAAAAGCCTATATTACTAACTAAATAATTAACAATTTTACGAACATCAACATAATCAAAACAAAAGTAGGTATAGCTCAATGAAATTAAAAGTAGTTACGGGTGATTTTGGAAGTAACTTGTTAAAAAACAAAGTGTATCAAGAGTGATAAGATAACTGCCAACCGGCATCTAATGTCCGTTGCAATGTACCCAGCTGCTGAGAATGCCCTTTCCGACGGGTGTAGTAACGCTGACCATTGCCGCCCAATCCCGTCAATCCCGAACGGGATCCTGTCATATTATGCTTCGGGATTGATCCCGAAAAATAACACGGGATCCCGCGAGATCGGGGATTGCATTCCCTACTCTGGAATCACTTGTCCGATTTGAAAAGAAAATTTGTGTTGGATAGTCCATTTATTGAGGCTATAAGGCTACTTTTGATCCCGATATTCCCACGGGATCGGGACTTACGCGGGTGAAACCGCGGTACGCAGCTAGTCTTTCTATATAAATAGTACAAGATCTAGGGAATAAATAAATATGCTTATTTATCAAGCAAGAGGGTTCTCCGACGAAGTTCTAAAAACTTACGTTCTATTTAAAACCTCTTTCGTCAAACTATGACAAAGGAGTTTTAATTCCAAAGTTATCTATCTGGCTGCTTGATTTCCTTTTCCGAATTTCAAAAATTGCAATCAGAATGACAAGCGACGATATGTGTTGTCATTTGTCACAAAAAGCGCATCGATTTATAAAACAAAAACAGGCGTCCATTGCAAATCGAACTACGGTTGATGCCGCACCGCTGCCTGTTGGATTTCGTTGGAATTTTCAAGACTTCAAGATCCTTTGAAAGCCTTCAATAATTTCATGTTGCTGTGTCAGAGTGATTAACATTTTATTGGCAGTTGTCAGTGTGAAGTTTAGGCGGCGGGAAGTTAGCGTCGTGTCTTAGAAAAGTTCGGAAAGTCATCACGCTGCGTAGATCAGTGATAAAAGTTATGAAAATCAAATTGCGTTAGTACCTTAACCTTCCTTAGTATCTTACATGCATACTGTCTTACCCTCTACTCTATTTTCTTATTGACTTCATCATAGACTATCCTAGGGTTTCCATACAAACTCTATGACCTAGGTACTTACCTACTCTACTTTTTTCTAACCCCTATTTGAATTTAATGGTCTCGCTAGACCTGAGCGCGTTTAAACGTAAGAGGCCTTTTTACATACATTCTCCAAAACCTCGCTCACTTTCAAGTATACCTACGTATCTAACTGCCGAATACAGAAACGCTATTCAAAATTTGAGTTGTACTTGAACAACTATGTAAGCTCTCAAACTCAAAATTTCCCATACTAATTTTTAATTTAGAAGCTGCTCAATTATTTAAGTACCTGCCCCGAAAATTTTAGTGGCGTTACTGTATTCGGTTGTAAGTAACAGACTCCGCTTTCAGCGTTAAGTCCGCCTACCTACTCTAGGTTTATTTTAAGTGTTAATGTTATAGAGTACCTAATCTATGTAATAAGCCAACTATCAAAAAGATTAGCGTTTGACCAGTACCTCACCAGGTGGCAAATGATTATAGATCTAAGATATAGCACGTTTAACCCAGAAGATAGGACGATTGTAGTGGAATAAATTCCGATTTTCCTGTTTTTCTGTGTTGATTCTATTTAGAGCGGTGTTGGTCTAGTGGTAGATACCCCGGCTTTCATTCTGAGAGTCGTGGGTTCGAATCCAGACCGACCGCGCACCAATGTCTTTTTCTTTAAGAAAAAGGTATGTGTGCTAATAACATCGCTCTTACGGTGAAGGAAAACATCGTGAAGAAACCAACATGTTCTAGGACTCACCACGGTCCGATGACATGGGATATTCAGTGTTTTCTATGTATCATATGTATGTATTTACAAAAAAAAGTATAATATGTAGTATATCCGTTGTCTAGTACCCATAGTACAAGCCTAGTGCTTAGTTTGGGGCTAGATTGCGCTGTGTGTAACGTCATGCAATATTTATTTATTTATTTATATTATTTATTTTTATTTATTTGGTGCCGGTTGCGAAGCCTCCTACAGTGTAATAGTAATGTTTTACTCCTTATTTCATATTTTTGTGTAGCCGGGCAGGGTGCGCCCCTACCCTACAAAAACTACCTGGCAATGAGGGCACGAGAACGCCCATCCTCATCCTCCACGGAAGAACAAGAGCCAGATTGGGAAACTGATCGTCATCCCATGATCCACACCCCCCGGCACCTCCCTGCTCCTCCCCACGCGGTGATAGTCGGCTCCGTGCGCAAGCGCCGCGGGAATCTGCCCAAGCATTCGGTCAGGATACTCAAGCGCTGGCTTTATGAACATCGGTATAACGCGTATCCGAGTGATGGTGAAAAATTGAGCCTAAGTCAGGAAGCTAATTTGACAGTATTACAGGTAAGTTAGTCCACTCTTACCTTTACTAGCTTCTTCATCTTTCTTTTCGTATAGTGGGGTGACTCACTTAGTTTCCAGGTAGCCCTAAGGCCTCTAACTTGACCTAACGACTGCTATCTGAGATAACAACCGGGCCCAACTGCTTAATGTACCCTCCGAAGTACGGAGGAGCCCGAGAACATGATATTTGCCACATGAATGTCGGTCACCCATCCAAGTAATGACCTTGCCAAGCGTTGCTTAACCCGCACGACCGTTCACGTTTGGCAGGTACAGCTAGGTCAATGAGCTCCTCATATACTATCTGTATCCCGCGGTTTCACCCGCATGAGTCCCGATCTCGTGGGAATTTTTAAGAATTTTTTCTTATCGGATTTTCAATTTTCAGCCCTCTGCTTTCAGCGGTTTAGGCTGTGCTATGATCAGTCAGTCAGTCAAAGCGTTTTATAGATATAAGTAAGACGTGAGGTTTCCTATTGGAAACGACGATGTAGCATGTTTGTATTGCTTTTGAGCGAATATCAAATTTTCCAGGTCTATTTCATGTATTGTACCTGCTTCTCCAGGTCTGCAATTGGTTCATCAATGCCCGTCGTAGAATCCTTCCCGAGATCATCAGGCGCGAGGGGCACGATCCTCTCCACTACACCATATCGCGGCGCGGGCGCAAGCAGGCCGGTGTTTCCGCAGGAGTGGGCCCTATGGGACTGGGACCGTCCACTTCGGGAATGGGGATGTCGTCGCACATGGCTCAACCGATGATAACTGGTGGGGTCACTGTGGCTACGTGGGATGGAATCGTTATGCCGATGCCGGTGAGTTATAAAGATGAAGTATCTAAACCCATGGAGGCTAAATGAGTTCACTCCTGTCGTAGCACAATACTTAGTAATTCTCCGCCACAATTCTTCTGTGAGCGAGTTCCCAAAGAGAAGACTGCATTTTATTGCTGTAAAACCGCATTGTTTCCTTTTACATCTAGGCATCTGGTTAGGATTTCTTACCTTCCTTTGGTCCTTATTGGAGACTATTGTGACTAAACCTAGGATCTATCTCTGGCTAGCGCAAGTAGAGGCTTAGTAGGGACTTATTGTTTTTCTCCAGAGTGGTCAAGATCTCCGATCCGACGGCTACGGCGAAGGTTTGCTGGTATATCGAAGCGATTCCGAGCTCGGAGAGGAGGGATACTCCAGCACCATCAGCGAGGAGGAAGTGAAATACGACCCCTCGGTGTGGCAGTCCGTCATACGATACGGAGCCGAGGATCCTGAACTACATCCAGCTAATAGAGGGTGAGAGATCCATAATGTTTATTATTTCTTTTTGCAAAAGGTGCTAAGACACACTTTTTACACAAGGTGCTGAGACAGACTTTTACACCTTTTTATTTTATTTTTACATTGAGACAAATTATTGTTACCGATGTAGCTGCTGAGGAAGACGGGTCCGTAACGCTATGTCGAAAGAAACATAATCGAAGACCAGTCGCAATTGCAGTCCTACCTTTATTCGTGACCTTTGAAAAGTTCTACATCAAGCTTGCTTTTGTTACTCTCGCTTATCTAGGTAAAGTTTGATCGGATTTTTCTTGGAAGCACTCTCGGAACTACTGAACTGACTTTTATGATTCCCACCTATCAGTAGATATATCTTACATATCTTACATCTTCTAGGAGCAAAGTCGTATTAACGTAATGAAAGAAAAGTGATGCTGAAAGGTGGCGACCAGCGCTTTTGGTCGCAGCACTGCGCACTCATAAACTCACAAGTATGACGAACGGTCGGCATCCATCGAAATGTTAAAGAATGACGTCATCTGTTGACACCGGAACGGCATATCTGGCGTAGTATTTTATTGTATCATGTAATGTTTTATTGTCTAGCGTGAGCGGAGTGGGCGATATGTCGATGATGAGCAGTACAAGTGGCCACGTGAGCATGTCGAGCAGTTACTTCGAGTGTTCCCCGCAGTATGGCGCGGTGACGGTCACCACCGCGCTGGGAGGCGACTGGCGACGCCGCGCGGCTCCTTCCCCGCCACCAGCCCCGCCAGTGGCTGTCGAGCTAGAGGTCGCTACCACTGACATGTGGTGCCACACGCAGTCTCACGACTCACTCTAATACCACCACCGCTGTACCATTTCCTATGCCTCTAATATATAGTCCTCCTTACGATTTCAATGATCATGGCTTTCGATGATCATGGCCTCCAATATATAGTCCTCCTCATCGATTACGATGATCATGGCTATATCATTCTACTATGATACGAATACATAGATAGACCGTCATAGTTCTTGCCTCCACGAATGTGACAGGCAAAACCTAGTTTTAAATACCCTAACGCAGATGTTACAATAACCTCCAATACTCTAATACGCGAAACTCGGAGTCTCCTTTTACCCCGGTGATTAGCGGAAGTCGCCTAAGGTCTAAGACTGAAGGACACTAAATTTAATTGAAGTGCATCTCTTTTTATTCGGTTAACTTTTATCAACTTCACGACTAGTGTGGTTTAGGCTCAGCGACTTGTTATTTCTGCTTTGTGCTGTTAGCAGCAATCAATGGACGAACATAGGTTTTAATACGAATAATACGTAGGTATAGGGTGTGCAAACATGGAATTTGTAAATGATTTTTGCAATTTCTTTACGTTTGTAGGTACGAACGAATTTGTTTTAGTAATAATAGTTTAGTTATAATTTTGTTAATAAAAAGTTGTCTGTTACCTTGCGTTTTATTTAAGTGAGAGAAGTGGGTAGGTATTTTCAAACATTAGAATCTTTCATCATCATCATCCGAGCGTTGTTCCCGGTTGCATCACTCGAGAGAGCCCGGGGTCTGCTTTCCTACTTTTACGTCTCCACTTCGCACGATCTTCGGCATCATTAGAATCTTTACGAGGGCATAAGAAACTAGTGCAGTTGGTAGTATACGCCTGTTCGCGAAGGATTAGCTCTTGCTGAAGCAGTGTTGCAAACTTTATTTTTAGGGTTCCGTACCTAAAGGTAAAAACGGGACCCTATTACTGATACTTCGCTGTCTGTCTGTCTGTCTGTCCGTCCGTCCGTCTGTCCGTCTGTCACCAGGCTGTATCTCATGAACCGTAATAGCTAGAAGGTTGAAATTTTCACAGAAGATGTATTTCGGTTGCCGCTACAACAACAAATACTAAAAACAAAATAAAACAATTATTTAAAAAGGGCTCCCTTACAACAAACGTGTTTCAAAAATAACAAGGAGTCAGGACAGGAACAAGGACAGGACTTGGTCAGGACAAATCGAGTTGGTCATGGAATTCAAAATGGCTGCCCTATCTGTCAAATATACCAGTCTGCCTTACTTACCAAAGAGTTTCTTTTATGTTTCAGATTTTCTTTGTGCCAAGGTTTTTTTTTTTTTGAGTGATTCGGTCGTTTGATGGGAGTAAGAATCGAAGATAAATATTTCATATTTTCCTATAAAATTTAAAAATTGGTTGTTGTAAACCATTTTAGGGTTCCGTATCCAATTGTGATGGTGGTACGGAACCCTTTATGCGCGAGTGTCGCACTTGCCCCGTTTTTTAGAAGATCATACCTAGAACTAGATATTTTGTCAACATTCAGCATTAACATTTATAACTTAATATTTTTATATTTTCCCGGGTCTTAAATCGCATGACTTTTACGCCCCCTCGCGACCAAGACTGTTGTAAAATGGTCGAAACGTCGAGGTAAGAAAATTAAAACCACCACCACCACCAGCATTACCTCTAATTGGCTCTCCATTTCTATAATGTATTCTTATATTTGTGTGTTGGTTCTATATTCTTATTTGCTGTTGGTTCTCCCAAAATAAATACTTAAATAATAAATAAATAATAATAATAAAAAGAAAAAGTCACGCTATTAAGGCCCGGGAAAATATAAAATTATGAGTTCTAATCGTGTTAGTTTAAAAAGTAAGTATATTAACTTAACATTTATAGGGTAGACTGGGTACGATTGTGCCTCAGGACGAAAGTGACAGTCGCTATATTATCGAAACTATAAGAGATAGCGTGGGGGGTGCAAGGGAATAGAGGAGCGGTAAGAGCGTTTGATTACGTGTCACAGTATTGCGTCAGCCATTGTGCGACTTTGACGAGTGTAGGAGACAATATATTTTTTGGTAGTCAAAACCAACTTTTTTTGTTCGACTTATTTTTGTGATTGTGTCTTTATAAAAATAGGTATAAGTATGAGTGTTTACCTACTTATAAGTTAAACATTAGCGACTAAATATCAGTCTATGCTATCTACGCAAATAGTTTTGTATTTTCTTGACGATTGTTTTTTACGAAAGAGTATTTTGGGGATAGTTGTGCCATTGTTGCTGGGTACGGTTGTGACTAGTGATGCGCAGAGTACCAGTTTTACCGAGTATCCGAGTACCGAGTATTACTCGGTTAAAAAATTACCGAGCCGAGTACTCGGCAGAGTTACTCGGTTCATCAAAATAAGTGCGAAAACAAGTTGCAACGCGCTCAAGACTTGATTATTTTAAACTTACATGCTTGGTTTTCTTTATTACTAGCTGCACCCGCAGTTTTACCCGCTTATGTATCGATAAAAAGTTCTTCAGCTCAGTACCTTTGTGTTAAATTTCATCTATATTGGTCCAGCCGTTTGTGCGTGAAAGAGGAATAAACAAACACACAAATTTGCGCATTAAGTTAGGAAGCCAAAACTGTACCCAGATGAAATTAGATCGCGTTAGAATTTATAAATATATGTATATATCCGAGTTAATGGACTTATGAATCGAGTACCGAGGCCGAGTACGAGTAGTAAAAAACTGCCGAGTACCCGAGTAACGAGTACTCGGCAGAGTACTCGGCGCATCTCTTGTTGTGACCAAAGCTAAGCTTATTATTTTTTCTTTTTAGTGACCAGAAAGCTCACGAGCAAAATCAATTAAGGCAAGGCTAAGGCTATACTCGCACTTATCAGTCGTGGCGAAGGCATGTTGTCGTCTCATCCCGAATTCCGTCGACATAACAATAAAATAGGTGAATCACAAAGAAATTCGCGACGTTACGACGACGCGCCTCCGCCACAACTTATCAGTGCTCGAATAGCCTAATAATAAGCCAGCATCAGGACGCATACATACATTTAAAAAGCAGCACTTCGTGGCGCAGTGCTGCCACCAAAACAATCAAATGTCCTTATCGAGGTACATCCGAAAATGCAATGAAGCCGGCACGAACATTAGGGAAATGAGATTAAAGGCAGAGTATCTTACATTAAAACCACTTTGCAATCATTTTGGTGTATTTTTGTACCTGTCACAATCATCCCCGGGTACCGTCACAAATGTCCTTGGGGTCAGGGCGGTTGTGACATTTTCTTTTTTTTTTTCAACTGGCTCCTGTGAGTTTACTGTTGAACTTAGGAACACAAATTTAGTATTCAGATGTAGCCAAATGTTTATATTGATATATGAACGTTACTTCTTTTAGCTAAGTATCATATTTTCAGAATTATGGTCGGTCAAATGAAAATTGGCACAACTGTACCCAATTTTTATTGTTTACGGTCTATTTATAAGAACAGATCATTATTCTTCGTTATGATGATGGGTAATAATAATAAGATTTTAAAAGATCGTATGTTTTGCGAACGATTTCGATTACTCTTGATTGACAAGACCCAAAAAGGTCGTATAAATCTTAGATTAAAACAAAAAAATAAAGATACGGTACCTAGTCTCGGAAAATGAGACGATAAAACTGCGTCTAGCTGACGCACTAGCCTCAGTCGTATGTCGAACCGTTGCCTCGTGAGCACGTGCTGTCACACTCCGATTATCATTTTGACATCCATAAGAATGCCTTTTTGCTTATTTACAAAGCCTGAATCATTCTTAATGACAAATGTTTTTAAATACAAACGTTTTATTAAAATGCATGTAAGTGTTTCTAGTTCTAGCTCATTTCTCGAATACGCAATGTTAGAATATACCGTATCTTCCTATTTTTATTTTATCTAAGGTATAAATACGATTTAAATCGTACAGTTGGCAGCACTGCGCTGAAGTGCCGAAACGGTGTGCGCACCGAACACTTATACTCCTATATAGCGGAGAGGTGTGCGGAGCGGCAATGCGGCAGTGCGGCGTCGGGTACCAAGGACGCTAGGCGCGTTCTTGGCACCCACTCCTCACCGTGCCGAATGACCGTCCGTGCCCCATATAGGGTTGCCAACAGTTTTTTCGAAAAATATTGTATTTGTGGCTAAAAAATATAGTACGACCCAAAAAAATATAGTACAAAAATTAGAGCAGTGTTTTGTAGAATATTTCGAAAAAATACGTATTTTTTGCACTTAACCTTTTTTTCACACTTTAAAATACTCTTTCTTTCTTGCATATAAAAAAAAATGTTCCCGACATTCAATCTTTAAATTATGAGCACCTTTTTATGGCTTTTCTTTTTTTCCCTCTACATACTCGTAGAAAACAGTCCTCTGTAAATTCAGAGAGGAGGAATTTATAAAAGAAACAACTTTTTACAAATTATGCCAGAAATATAGTATTTTTGCGTACTATATGTGCTTTAAAAAATGTATAGTACGCTGAGCTGAAATATAGTACAATACTATATGTCGCAGCGAGCGGATTAGGGGCCTCAGAGCCCTGGGGGAACATCATCGGCATGGTTATTCGGTTCCATGATTTGTGGGCAGGAGTGGATACAGTCACACACACGAATATCGGTTTAATCAACGGTTACAGTTTAATACGATAACGGGTGCACAATAACACAAGCACGGGTGCGTGCGGGTAATACCGTCTGTCTCTTAATACGGCCCTATAGTATTTTATACACTCAATATCAACGAGGTTCTGATATAAACACGCACACTAAACATTAGGCGTTAACAATTATCACTAAATTAATTAATGAAACGGAAACGAATACGTGGGCCACGAGTCACATCACGAGTCACGCACCACTAGGCGTCTCGTCTCTATCCCGGTTCTATATAGAGAATCGATCACTGGGCCACCAAACACGAGTTCGTCCCAAGAACAACTGAACTACTAACTATCCAGTACTCTGGCCCACGGCTACGTTCGATGTATAAACACATCCCGTTTCCAAGGAACACAACAAGGACTCTCTCTTTGTCTAAAAGTTCCGATAAGAACTAATGTTGTTAATGTAAACATTCTCGAATAGCGCCGGCGCGGCGCTGGCGCCGGTCACTCCTTAGGTACTTAATATACCCCGCGCCGACACGGCGATCCTGAATGTCACACGTCCTCGGGTGTAAAGCAACTTCAGGAATACTTCACGAAGTGATATAATTCCTAAAGTATTAGTCGTTCGGCTATCCTGCCAATAAAAGTTACTCTGACAAACTGGTAGGTTCCCAAAGTTCATGTTAACAAATTCAAGTATTTGGTTTTAATAAGCTATCTCGTAATCACAGATCAGTATCAGCTCAGGCACTATTAAACAATTTATCTCACAATTTTAATATTTACAATAACGTAAATGGCTCAACTATCATCACTCAGCGTGATATAGTACACATGGTCACACACGGACCGTCATATCACTCAGCGTGATATATCTCACATGGTCACTCACTGGACCCCAACATCGACACTGCGATGTATCACACATGGTCACTCACTGGACCCCACATCGACTCTGCGATGTATCTCACATGGTCATTCTTTGGACCCCACATCGACTCTGCGATGTATCACACATGGTCACTCATTGGACCTCACATCGACTCTGCGATGTATCTCACATGGTCACTCTTTGGACCCCACATCGACTCTGCGATGTATCACACATGGTCACTCACTGGACCCCGCATCGACTCTGCGATGTATCACACATGGTCACTCTTTGGACCCCACATCGACTCTGCGATGTATCACACATGGTCACTCTTTGGACCCCACATCGACTCTGCGATGTATCTCACATGGTCACTCACTGGACCCACATCGACTCTGCGATGTATCTGACATGGTCACTCACTGGACCCCACATCGACTCTGCGATGTATCACACATGGTCACTCATTGGACCCCACATCGACTCTGCGATGTATCTCACATGGTCACTCTTTGGACCCCACATCGACTCTGCGATGTATCACACATGGTCACTCTTTGGACCCCACATCGACTCTGCGATGTATCACACATGGTCACTCTTTGGACCCCACATCGACTCTGCGAGGTATCACACATGGTCAATCATTGGACCCCACATCGACTCTGCGATGTATCTCACATGGTCACTCTTTGGACCCCACATCGACTCTGCGATGTATCACACATGGTCACTCTTTGGACCCCACATCGACTCTGCGATGTATCACACATGGTCACTCTTTGGACCCCACATCGACTCTGCGATGTATCACACATGGCCACTCTTTGGACCCCACATCGACTCTGCGATGTATCTCACATGGTCACTCACTGGACCCCACATCGACTCTGCGATGTATCTCACATGGTCACTCACTGGACCCCACATCGACTCTGCGATGTATCTCAAATGGTCATACATAGATCCATCACCGCAATCATGTCATACTGCTTGTTGCGCCACACCGCACAGTCTCCGTACCAGCTAGACTGGGTTTGGGATATGACCTACAGCTCACGAAACGAGTCAGCATAACAATGTTGCAAGAGCCCAAAATTTGTAAATTTTAAATTAAAACTTTTAAACTAATCACACTGTATTATAGTGTATCAAATCAACACTTCGCCGACATGAGCTGATCCTGACTGTTCACAATTTTTACCAAAATTCAAATGAGTGTCAAACGTTCAAGGAACATAGCAACTTGTATTCGCACTCGGTCACTCGTGCGCATAGTTGACAATTGTAAAAAAATAAATTTTATTTTACTAAAACTCAAATCCAGTATACCTTAATTAGTATCTCAAATCTTACTTAGATTCAAATCTGAGGTCAAGCATCATTGACAGTCTTCGTTTTCTTAATAATTCACAACACATTACTTTACAAATAACTGGGTTTCATTCGTGGTCACAACCATAACAGATTCCACCAACACATTTGCTCTATAATAATATGCACTTCCACCAGAAATGCCGCGTCGTCACATGACTCAATGATTTTTGCAAGGCAAGACCCAACTAGGTACTAGGTACACTACTTTTGTGAATGTCAACATGATACTTAACCCTCAGGCATTCATCTAATACATTAATGAGCAAGAAATAATTGGCCAAAATTGCTCGTTAATTTGATTCAATTTGTTTATTTCAGATAATACAGATAATCCTTTACAAATTCACACGTTTTGCACCAATAGCAATACTTTTTTTTTCGGGACTTAATCGCGTTATTTTTATCTTCGACGTTTCAACTATGTCCCAAAAATCCCGACCGTAAGGTGACTGATCCAATAATAATAAATGTACGTATGTAGACCAACTTGTTATGGCATTCCAAGTAGTAGTAGAATAAGAGAAATCGAAATGCAATTAAATTAATAACTTTAAAATACAGCAGTTAACCATCTAATACCTCAATAAGTATGGAACAGAGTATTGTAAAAGTCGCCAAAATTATGACTTTTTTTTTTAATACAACATTATCTTGTATGGAAAATGTCTTCTTTAACATAATGGTTTGCATTGTCAAAATTTCATTTTTTTAAAGTAGGAAGTAACTTAAATAATTAATTTTAACTTTCATACTCAATAACTCTCGTCAATCCACCAAATAAATTCACACTAGAATTTAAAGCGCTTATTGCACACGGTGCTAAGGACTTCGCAACCGTTTCAATTTGTAAGTAAGCATAATTAGTCAGTGACTAGGTACTCAGTACTATATTTGATCAAGTCTCAAGCAACAACAGCTGTAAGACCCCCTGACTCTGTTGGATAACTCCTCATACATGGTAAATAAATACCATTGATCCATAATGTACGTACACGTAAAATACTACCTATTAATAACATTTTAAACCTCGATCTGCTTAGGACCATAATAAATCGGAAAGTCCCCAAATGATCAGGGTTTTTTTTTAATTTTTCTTTTTTTTTAAACAAAATCAAATCTGTTAAAACTGTTTTATTATAGGGACCTGATGCAACAATACCTGAAGTACATCACTTTAAAACATGAAATCAATTAGATCAGGGAGATATATGACCTACGTACGTATATGGTAGGTACACAAATTAGTAATAACGGCTTAAAACTGCACAAACTATGTTAACACATTTATCACAGACTGTTTGTTCTATATTCTCACTAGGCAATGGATTTCAATAAAGGAAATCAATATACATTCGTCTACCGTCTCTGTCTTAACCATGATAATATCATAAATCAAATCAAAGTTTAAATAAAGTCTACCATCTATGAACTCTCTTGAATAATACGTGATAGTAAATCGTTATTTGACTGACTTATGTGATAAACACAATAATACATGATTATAAACCGTCAATTGACTGACTTATGTCATTAACACAATTAATATCGGTGTAGATATTTTCAAAATCTTTTTTTTATACTTTATTTCCAATTTCAAGTACTTACACTACTTTCTTTTGCATACAGAGGTGTCAGGTGATCAATAGAAACTTCAGTCGTAAAACTAAGTGTAAGCTAATATCTTTCAATTGTAGTGCTTTAAATGCACAATATAATCAAGGCTACATAAAAAAAAATAGTTGTCAGACCATTCTTTTATCAATATAGACTACAAATGATCTGTGAATCATCAAGTATAATCAATTTATCATTCCCAATGCTAAACAAGGTAGCCAAGGCCAAAACTTTTGCCTCCTTAATTATTAGCAAAAGATTCAGAGACCATTAAGCCCCAGGATCAAAACAATAATGGAACGAACTCACAGGGGTCTGATGGTCCAGACGATAACTCGTTTCAGCAACGACTGCAACTAGAAATCACCACTCGCACCGGTGGATTAGGATGAAGATGCTTGATAATGCATTGAGAAGCGATGTGTACCACTTGTCCGCATGTCGCGATAAAAACATCGCTCTTAAATGGCTTCATTTCATTTCAAAATAGCTTCTCCATAGGAATAGCACATTTCCATCACATTTCCACAATCATATTTTTCTCCAAGTTTTTAACTAGCTCAAGTGGTGTGTGTGTATCCCACTTCTGATGTCGCAGCGAGCGGATTAGGGGCCTCAGAGCCCTGGGGGAACATCATCGGCATGGTTATTCGGTTCCATGATTTGTGGGCAGGAGTGGATATAGTCACATACACGAATATCGGTTTAATCAACGGTTACAGTTTAATACGATAACGGGTGCACAATAACACAAGCACGGGTGCGTGCGGGTAATACCGTCTGTCTCTTAATACGGCCCTATAGTATTTTATACACTCAATATCAACGAGGTTCTGATATAAACACGCACACTAAACATTAGGCGTTAACAATTATCACTAAATTAATTAATGAAACGGAAACGAATACGTGGGCCACGAGTCACATCACGAGTCACGCACCACTAGGCGTCTCGTCTCTATCCCGGTTCTATATAGAGAATCGATCACTGGGCGACCAAAGCCGAGTTCGTCCCAAGAACAACTGAACTACTAACTATCCAGTACTCTGGCCCACGGCTACGATCGATGTATAAACACATCCCGTTTCTAAAGAACACAACAAGGACTCTCTTTGTCTAAAAGTTCCGATAAGAACTAATGTTGTTAATGTAAACATTCTCGAATAGCGCCGGCGCGGCGCTGGCGCCGGTCACTCCTTAGGTACTTAATATACCCCGCGCCGACATATATTATATTATAGTACGGTTGGCAACCCTAGCCCCATACGACAGACAAACGTAGGACGGCAACGGCACAAGCACCATGTGTTCATTTCGCACCATGAGTCCATGGCTTAACTGCTGTAAAGTGAATTAAAACACCACTATAAATAGCATACAAACCAGCGGCACGGTAAACATGCGACAGCGGTCCGACTAGGGCATGCAATATCGGAAGGTTTTCAATCTCGGGACGATATCGATATTAAGAGCTCAATCCCGGGATCCCGGGATTGATACTGAGATTTTAGATGTCGTTAAAAAAAGCGAATTTAATACAATAAAAATGTGTTAAATCTAAAATATTTAATATATTTAAGACTCTAGTGGTTTCATTACGTAAATAAGTTACCCCGAGGGCCGTCCCCCCATCATTTTGGAAATATGGCGGACAAATAGCTTAAACTCGAAAGTGTCTAAACTTTCGCGCCAAATTCTAGGCGCACCACTAAAATGTTTTTAGCAGAAAAAAATTGCATGCGAGCTTGTATAAAAAATAATTGTCTTAAAAATTGCAATGAATCACGTTACTTTTATTGTTTTAAACATTTTACCAATTCCCTACGCTTCTAAATCTTTACAGATCTCTTCCTCAGGGGTAGACTAATTTGGGTTTAATTTTAATAGTTCTATTCAATCATTCCATGAGGAAAAATATAGCTAAAAACCTTAATTTATACCCAAATAGTAAATTGCTCAAATCTCGATATCGGATCACTCAATCCCGGGATTATAATATCGAACTTTTGCGTCCGAGATCCCGGGATTACGATATCCCGGGATCCCGGGATTCATGCCCTAGGTCCGACCTTAGATTAAAACAAAAAACTAAACATACGGTACGTAGTCTCGGAAAATGAGACGATAAAACTGCGTCTAGCTGACGCACTAGCCTCTGTCGGATGTCGAACAGTTGCCGAGTGAGCACGTGCTGTCACACTGCGATTATTTTTTTGACATCCATAAGAATTTATTTTTGCTTATTTACAAATGTCTGAATCGTTCTTAAAGACAAATGTTTTAAATACAATAATTTTATGAAAATGCATGTATGTGTTTCTAGCTCATTTTTACCCGATGCGCGACGCAAAGAAGGGTTATGTGTTTATTCGAATACGCAATGTTAGAATATACCGTATCTACTAATTTTGGTCAGACACGAATCGTCTAAATTGAAAGAAAACTGACCATGACCATTTTTAGTGTCATGCATGCGGAATTGCTCACGCACGGAGGATTTCGGTACAAATTCCTCTCACGCACTCGGGGGAATCTGTATGGAAATAGAAATCCCGCGTGCGTTCGCAAACACACATGGCTCTAAAACGCCATGTACCATGTATTTCACTCGCTGTACACATCGTTAAACGTGGGCGGTGCAGAGAGTATTTCCTACCCACCCCTTCGCTCTCCATCCCATTCGTGGGTCTTAATTATGGTCGGGTGCTGCACATTATTACATTGATAAGCGGTATCACTATTGCAATATTGATATTGCCGAGACCCTCCCTCTCACCAACGTAAGATAAATAAATAAATAAATAATGCACGACGTTACACACAGCGCAATCTAGTTTTGCAGTACTTTCAATCGCTGCAGCAACCACTTTCGCCACTGTTTGGAAAATGCAGCAGTAGTTTTTCTTACACAGAAATTGTTGATCTTTCGAATGAACTTTGATTTTTTGAGGAGACCGATGGTACTAGATTCCTAGGTACGAGGGGTCGCTTCTTATCCTGCAGCACTGTCAAGGCCAGTCTTTAGGACTTGCAGCACAGCTTTATCGTATACTCCGACCCCCTGTGTCGAGGAACAAACGAATCTTGGGAATCTTATCGTACTAGAAACCGATATTTTTAACTTATTTTAATTTGTAACTATGGCCACCAGGTTTTTTGCATTGCAGCATAGCCATTTCGTGTTCCCCCATTAATGGGTGTTTCTTTGAGAATGTGCATATTCGGCTATTTCAAATATTGCTGCGACAATGTACACATAAACTGTTCTTTATATACTTTTTATATAGTTTAATAAGTTCTATTTAAATATATGTAGAAGGGACAATGATAACATTATTCATTTAATAATTAGAAAGCAAAGTATTTTTTTGAAAATGGTAATTATATCTAAGGACGAATGGTAATTATTATTAAGGAAAGGTAATTAGATAATTTAATATGGGAATTAGAAATAAAACAAAAACATGAATCAATTATTGATTTAACAAGTATTAGTCAAATGCCTAATACTTATTTTCACTATAGAAATATATATTATTCCACTAAATATATATATATATATATATATATATATATATATATATATATATATATATATATATATAATAGTAAGTAATTAACATAATTAATTATTTATATTGTATAATGTTTATTGATGAGGGCAAGTTTTAATGGAAAGGAGGTTGCTGTAGACTTTTATAAAATTTTGTTCTTGGACTTTTGTAAATTACCTATCAAAGTATTTTTAAATATTTTAATAATAATAAATCCCATTAATGGTGAAAATATTATTCCAAACCTAACCTAACTACTACTACCTAGCTCTACTACTACCCAGCCCTACTACTACCTAGCTCTACTACTACCCAGCCCTACTACTACCTAGCTCTACTACTACCCAACCCTATTACTACCTAGCTCTACTACTACCCAGCCCTACTACTACCCAGCCCTACTACTACCTAGCTCTACTACTACCCAGCCCTACTACTACCCTGCCCTACTACTACCTAGCTCTACTACTACCCAGCCCTACTACTACCTAGGTCTACTACTACCCAACCCTACTACTACCTAGCTCTACTACTACCCAGCCCTACTACTACCCAGCCCTACTACTACCTAGCTCTACTACTACCCAGCCCTACTACTACCTAGCTCTACTACTACCCAGCCCTACTACTACCTAGCTCTACTACTACCCAGCCCTACTACTACCTAGCTCTACTACTACCCAGCCCTACTACTACCCTGCCCTACTACTACCCAGCCCTACTACTACCCAGCCCTACTACTACCCAGCCCTACTACTACCCAGCCCTACTACTACCTAGCTCTACTACTACCCAGCCCTACTACTACCCAGCCCTACTACTACCTAGCTCTACTACTACCCTGCCCTACAACTACTCAGCCCTACTACTACCTAGCTCTACTACTACCCTGCCCTACAACTACCCAGCCCTACTACTACCTAGCTCTACTACTACCCAGCCCTACTACTACCCAGCCCTACTACTACCTGGCTCTACTACTACCCAGCCCTACTACTACCCAGCCCTACTACTTAGCTCTACTACTACCCTGCCCTACTACTACCCTACCCTTCTACTACTACTACCGTGCCCTACTACTACTCTATCCTACTACTGTAACCCTACCCTACTATGGCTACTATACCCTACTACTCTACCCTACCCTAGTACTGCTACTCTACCTTACTAATAATAAACAGACATACTAATAGCCGCAATGTGATACTCAACCTGTATCTATATTATTATCTGTGTAGATATGGTGTAATTTATGTTTTGATGTGGGTGTTGTCTATAAGAAAGTCGGACTTTGGTATTACTACTCATACTCATCCGAGAAACCTATTGCCACAATCTTGTGGCTAGAATATAACCTAATAAAGGATTTATTTAACTGATATTATAATTACCATTCGAAAATCTCATTACCGTTATAATAAAATGAATGGTAAAGTCAGGTAATGAGACAAACGGTAATTAGAAAAACGGTTATTTGTTTTAAAATCTCTGCAATTAGTTAGTTTTCTACTTTTTTAAAGCTAAAATTCAGAAATAGACCTTTAGACGAGCTCGAATGATATAGTTTTTATTCAAATAAATAATTAACTTACCTTTAAAAAGCGTATACGGTACTGAGGATCAAACCGTAACAACACACTATCGAAACAATAATTTCCGATTTTTCTTCACTCCAACTCAATGTGACACACGTCCGTCTGTCCCACGTTCGAGCGACCACTGGCGTTTTAGCGTTGACCAATCAAGCGCAGTGCATACGACGAAGCATTCAAAAATACAAGGGTGACCATCGTCATAAACGGTAATTAGGCGGTTAATGTTGGGACATTTTACAAATGATTATAAAATTATGAAAGTATGTTCTTTATGTAATATTACCAAATTCATAGTTAACCTTAAATATCCTATTTCAAAAATCTTTTTCCAGAATTTAATTCTTCACACATATTTCCTAATATTATGACAAAGTTTGTTGTAATCGGGGAAATGAAATGGGACATTACTGGTAATTAGAATTTGAACAGATTTCATGTAACCTTTAGTACTATGATAACTCTTTTTATAAATTACCTTTTGCGCCAAATAGAAGACAATTAGATTGATTTATAAACTACCACAGCTATCATATTGATGTTAATTAAGTACGTTATTCACGTAACGCCGCGCGATGTGCACATTCTCAAAGAAACACCCTAATAATGTAACTAATTATATATATTTCATCTGGTAATCTGATGAGACTTGGTTGAGTGTTTTGGGCTCTTAGACTATAATGGGTTCAAGCATTAGGAATAACTAGTTGTACCCCGTGTAGTTACCGTTCCCGTGGTGGGATTTTAAATTCCACTGGAGACCTCAAATCATATCAAAATTAATTATAGAAAATAATTGTTTACTCGAGAGTTAAAATTAAAGTTTCATTATGTATGTACAAAGATTGTCTAGTGCGGTTGACTGCTTCATGCCGATTTCGCTTTCAATTCTGCAGCGTTGGCCACGATGGGATCCAGAATCTTGGCCACGTCGGAGGAGATCTCATCGACGGACTTCTCGCCGTCTATCTGGAGAGGAAACGAGAGAGCAAATAGGTTAGACCAAAAAGTCTTGTTGGATGGTACGAGAAGCGTAAGTATTATGTTTATTAAAATACAGGATTAGGTACCGAAGGCCCTTTAAGTGCAGAATGTCCAAGTTGCATAAAGTCCAGTGGGTGCAAAATGTCCAGTTCGCAGAATAGTGTCTATAGTTTCTGGGGTTTCGATAGTCTTTTGTTTTCATTTTGATCAAAATTGTTTCTGTTTCGACGGACGAATGTTGCTATTTTTATCTTTTGTTTTCGTTTCGATCGTCTTTTGTTTTCATTTCGATCGTCTTTTGTTTGTTTCATCCATCGATCGCCTCTAATAACTTTTTTACTACAGAATTTTCAATTGCAATTAAATTGCAGCAAATTAGGTATAACTATTTTCCTAACATGAAATTTTTCTAAATGTTTTTCTACTTTATGGGACTTGGACATTCTGCGAGTTGGACATTCTCCAACTTCGACACTCTTCGAACTGGACTTTTTGCACCCACTGGACATTTTCCGAATTGTTAATTCTGCACCTAACTGAACTTGTCAACTGTATCACCAGAATCGGATAATGTTAGGGGTGGAAAAGAGATACCTACCTCTTCATCCTTGTGTGAACAATATCGCTTTGACCCCGTCACATGGTCATCAGCTGTAGGAGCTTACTTAGGCTTACCCTCTTAAGTTTATCCGGGTACTGCGCGATGACAGCGTCATTGTTCTCCATGAAGGTGTTGAGACGGAGCTTGATGGTGTGTTCGTTGTCGTCGGCGCGGCCGGAGGACTCCGCGCGGCCCAGCAGACGCTTCGTGAGCGTCGCCGTCGTGCACTCGAAGTATAATATCACCTGGAGTGGTATTCATTAGTAGCCTTAATAATAAACGTGGAGTAAGGTCGGAGTAGTGAGAACATGCTTTGTCTGTCTTTCAAAGTTGACCGACAGACACAAAAAACTTTTTAGCTTTACACGATTTGTTACATCATAGCGACCAAGATCATTGTAACATGGTTGAAACGTCGAGGTAAGAAATAATAACACGCGATTAGGACCCGTGAAAATGTTACTATGTACAGAAACAAAAAGTTGGACACCAATAGCCTTATTAATAAACGTGTAGTAAGGTCGGAATAATTATATCACTTTTTGTTTCCGTCTGTCAAGTTTAAAAGTTCTTGTCACGGAAAAAGACAAAGCATGTTTTCACTACTCCAACCTTTCTCCGCGTTTATTAATAAGGCTATATGTGAAGAAAACAGTCCAAAGATAGACAAATATGCATACCATAAGACAGAAATTAACGGGCAGAACTAAACATGGTCCCTAGGTGAGCCTAGCCGACACTAGCAGGCGGCTGGTCGTAAAAATATATTGCAGAAGATATGGTCAATGATAGATAACTTACCTACTGCGCTGACCCCAAATAAAAACGAACCCCTAATAAAAATGGGGTTTAGCGGACCGGCTCCCCAGAGGGATGCAACCGAGAACATCGCTCAGTTGAGAAGAGAAAACAGAAATAAAAGGTCAGTAGACTCACAGTAACAGGGGCGACGGACTTCTCGAAGGCGATACCCTGACTCCTTTCCCTGGGGTAGCCGTCGATGAGGAACCCCTTGGCGGAGTCCCGGCGAGTCTCGATCGCTTCCTTCAGCAGGTCCAGGACCAGGTCGTTGGGGACCAGCTCACCTGGAAACCAAATGATAAGGTCTAGATAAACGTTTGAAAACATGTTTCTACTACATATTTATTTTTAAGATCAGATGAGGATCTTTGGAGTGACGAACGGAATTGCACCTCGAGAGTGCAGCAAATTGCACAGATTTCCACCAGTAGAATAACGCTATTAAGAATAGAAACCGATGAATGGAGCACCTGAAACTACCAATTTTACAATTTTGATGATTTTAGTGGTAGTTGAAAGTACAGTTAAAAGGATGAACCCTACCCAGTAAAACTCTCCAACTTCAGATTACATAACTGATAAGTCGATGGTGCTGTATGTAGGCGAGGTTATTTTATGCTTCTTTGAAGTCTGTTTTTAATTTTTATAGATATAGATTACATGACCTACTTATAATTTCGAATGTTCCTTACCCCGCTCCATAATAGAAGTGAGACACTTGGCCCGATCGGAGCCCGACTTGACCTCGGCGCGCAGCAGGTCGCCCGTCGACAGATGAGTGAACCCGTACTTCGTTATGATCCTCTCGCATTGCGTGCCCTTGCCCGAACCCGGACCGCCCAACACCCACACGATAGGAACCTGCTGCGTGTCTATTGGCGGCTGAAATGTCAAAAATGGTGATTAAATAGGAGGTTTCGGTAAGTAATTCTTCTCCAACAACAACAAACTTCCTGTATAGGATACTAACGACCCGCGGTTTCACCCGCGTAAGTCCCGATCTCGTAGGGATATCAGGATCAAAAGTAGCCTATGTTACTCCTCGATAATGTAGCTTTCTATTGGTAAAATCGGTCCAGTAGTTTCGGAGCTTATTCGACAGATGAGATCAGCCGTTAAACTAGAGGTTTGGCATCGCCCTTGGGCTTTAAACCGATAATACCTCGGAGTCTACTCGGGGATATTCAAGGGCCTATCCTATTGCTATGTAAATGAAATCGCAATGCGGTGTGTGCAGTAGTATGCACTGACCTCAATAATACACGCTGGACAGGAGATCGCGCACTGAATTTTGTGCCTATTTCATTTGCGCCATGTTGCGCTGTTTTAGTTTAGTTTAGAACTATTAGTTCCGTGGATCAATAGAAAATAGCCCAACATTGCGCAGGTATAGCAATTTCAGCGTACTTGTATACCTAGATAGAGTTCAGTGACTAGGGGATATACAAGGCCTATCCTATTTCATTGAGAAATCCCAATACGGTGGAGGCCTAAAATTATGATATCCCACCTTGTTAGGATACGACTTGCATTGCGGCTGCTTACACTGCAGGGGACAAGGAGAAGTTTTATCTATTACTGGCTCTTCACAAGGAAAACACAACTTCTCCTCCATTACTTTGGTATTATAGTATGGTATTACTTATTTTGTACTTTTTAATTTTGTCTCAGTATTTTGTTGTTTTGTGGGCATTGACAAATTTTATTACTTAACTCTATGAATTTATGATTGCCATGCTGTGTCACAAGTCACAATGATGTGTTTATTGTACAAAAAGGTTTTAAAGTATGTGAACTCTTTGCATCTGCTTACGATTGAAACGCTTGGGTTACCAGCCGTGGTTTCCCGACATTCTATTCCTGCCTGCAGTGGCCTCTGGAACTCGCTCAATCCCCTGCGAAATCAGGTTGGCCGTTGCACGGCAAGGTGCATTTTCTAGTCGTATCCGAAATGTTAAAATGTGTAGAACCCTGTTACAGATAGAGATATTAAGGTTCCATAGACCACAGAGACCATAGGGATATTAGGGTTCCGCCCTACATCATTATTTCCTAAGCAAATCGAATGGAATCTACTTTACATTGCAGTTAACCGATCAATAGGTAAGGTAGGTACCTACCCACTATAATTTCCAATTTAAATAATAATCGATGGCAATGGGTAGCCTGAAGCTACAATTTACTTTGGTAGAGACAGTATATACCAGTTCACTTTTATATGGATCAATAAAATTGTCGGAGGTAAAACCAAGTTAGTTAAAAAGCGTTTTTGGCAGTTTAAGATGTAGCACGATCATCTAGTAGAAGATACCCGTTGTTGACTCGTGATTTGAAACGGGGAAAAGAGTCACGCACGAGTGAAGGTACGAAGAATGCAGTAGGAGTTAGGGAGACGGGAGAGAGTTCCGAACCGTCTTCCCTTAATGAAACACCGACCTACTGCGGTACGCGGACTATTCCTCTTAGTAGTGACTTGTTATAATCTCTTCATCCAACGAGGTGATTGCGGTACGAAGAATACAGTGGAAAGAGTTGGGAAGGAAGACGGCAGTAGAGAGAGTTCTGGACTGTCTCCCATAATGAGACAACAACCTATTCCCCTTAGTAGAATAGAATAGAATAGAAAACAGGCACCTATTGACAGCAAAAACACGACACAAAAAAGGGAGAAAAAAGAGTCAAAGGAACAGTGCGCCTGCTGCCAATGGTAGTGGCTTGTTATATCCCCTCATCCAACGAAATGATTGGTGCTAGTCTTGTGTACGACAACAAGGCCCAAATCCCACGCGCGTTACGTCTAGAAATAACGCGTGGTCCAAATGAAACAATTCCCCGTGACAAGGGCGTGACTATCGGGTGCGCGGGAGTCGCGTCGCGACGGAGCGAAGAAACGGTCACTGTCAATGTTGAGTGTATTGAAATAGATTCAGCCTCGGTGTTAGCGTGAGAGAGATTTGTCTAGTCTGTCTAATGTTTATTGTAAAGTCGATCGGATATTTCTAACATTTTCAACGAATGAGAATACAAAATAGATTCAGGCAGTTGTTCATAACTTCATGCCGTATTCACAAAAAAACGCTTGTACTATTTGCTGTATCACAATATCACGTATACGCGGTCGTTGTAACACAAATGAAACAGGTGTTCTTAATTTTTTTACTTCAATAACATATTCACATGCGATGATCGTCTTGAAACGTCTAAGGTTAAAATTTAAAAAGTCGTGTCTTCGGAACGCTCTAATGAGAAGAAGCATCAAGCACTATTACTTGAGAAGAAGACACAAGAAACACATACCTATTATGTGACTATCAGATACAGAGGGTACATTATATATCAGATAAGCTTAATGCTTCCAAAGGCAAAGACTTTCCTGTCTTAGCTCAAAATACGTCGTCTTTCAAACCATAGCAATGATGATAGTCAATGAACGACCAAATTATTGTTTAAGTTTCTACTCCGTACAAGTGTTTTTTATACCGTCCTGAAAATGATTCGCACACATTTCATACCTCAACAAACACCGGTTTCGAATCCAACTGCACTTCAAACCACAAGCCTAGCACCAAAACCACTAGATAAAACACTTTTATATATTTTAGAAGACAATCTACGTTTTTCATAACACTCACAAACATCAGCACTACAAACTCAATGGCCGAGAAGCAAAGTTATTTTAGCATAACAGAATATGAAATAAAATCGTGGAAAGAGATGTGAAATGTTACAGATGCCTTGCCAAGCCAAGATTCATGGCTGCACCGGCCACGGGCTGGATTATCACTGGATTATTTGGAGAAAATCCACGTTTATAAACTCATGAAAGGATAGTCTGTTGTTGTTATTGAATTTGGCAACATGTTTGTATTTAGAGCTGAATTTTGTTGATGTATTTCTTTCGGTTCCGTTTGAGTTGTTGTTATTTTTTTTGGGAATCCTGTTGTTTACATTGTGTTTAACATCATCATCATCATCCGAGCGTGGTTCCCGGTTGCATCTCTCTCTCAGCCCGGGGTCCGCTTTCCTACTTTTACGTCTCCACTTCGCACGATCTTCGGCATCCCGTGTAGTGAGGCCATTTGCACGCATATCCGATCTTACAACGTCAAGCCAGCACTTCTTGGGTCTTCCCAATCTGCCGCGGCCGGGCGGGGGCGCCATAGCAAGACATTTGTTCCCCACGTAACTAGCCGGTTTTAGCCGGAACATAAGATATTTAAATATATATCCTCCTTTTGTGATGAGACTCAAAGGTTTAATTTCAATATTCCTGTAAATATTTCCTCCTCAAAAAATCCCATTTTAAAACTAGAGATAGGTATGTAATGAGGATTAAATGTTAAAAGTTTATTAAATTCAGTGTTTTCGGCTACACCTAGGTACAAGTAATTTATTAATTTAGTATTAGACTAATAATAAGTCTTAATATTTCAGTAATATAATTATTATAAAACAAACAAAATAACTTCCCATCAAACAATTACATCTATGCATTACAAAAATACCTTCTGATTACTACCTACGATTGTTGGATACCTAGATATATATTTTTGGCAAGCGAATGTGTGAAGATTCTTACGATGACGTCTTGTATATACACACTGTAGTGTTTGTGATAAATATAAATAAACACACTTTACGAAGATCTACTACGACTGTTACGTAGCGTAGCACTGAAATGAAAATATTCAAGTACCTCCTCTGGAATTGCTATACCATAAAAATTACTTTAGATCAGGGGTTCCCTAACTTATTTGAGACGCGCCCCCTTTCGACAATAAAAATAAATCCGCCCCCCTTCAGTCCAGATTATCAGGTCAGAATAAAAAAAGTATTTTTATTGCTCATTAAAGTTTTACAAAGTCATACAAAAAGAATTTGGTAAGTAGTAACATACGGTAGTTCTTAACATTCCCCTACTGAGGTATCAATACTGATATCAATGAGGTTCTTGACAGGCGTCAATTTCAAATAATTTCTTTGGTCTTATCGAGCAGTCTGGAATGCATTCTCTCAGAGATCGCAGATTTTTCTTTACAGGTGGCCGGCGCCTCTCTGTAAAGGTCTCCACGCCCCCCCCTGGGGGGCGCGCCCCCCACTTTGGGAACCACTGCTTTAGATCTTTGTGCCGAAAATGCACGACAATAGCGCAACATGGCGCAGATCAAATAGGCATAAAATTCAGTGCGCTATGACCTGTCCTGCAACTTGTACCATGGAGGTCAGTGTAGCGTAGGTAGTGTAGACACAGTAGCAGTAGATTCACCACTACTGCTACTATTTTGTTTCTGTATCGAACTCCATCCTTTGAGGTTAGATACAGAAACAGAACACGATCGATTCACAATCTAAAGACGATAAAAAAAACAAAAGACGGTTAAATTAAAAGTTATGAAATTAATTATGAAAATAGGAATTTAATCACTTCCAATATTCACAAAGTGAAGTAGGTATGTACTTCTTTAGGTACATTGCATACTACGAGTAAGCATACCTATTTGTGAATACTTATAGGAAAATCTCAAAATAAAATCTTTCTCTTCATATTAGGTACCACTATATTATTGCATTAAAAATATGAAAAAAAACTATTAATAGGTACCTACTTATAAATTTCTTTTAATTTTTGTGTGTAGCTCAAGCCTATAAAAGCTATAGCTTTCCTTTAAAAATAAATTTTCTATTAATAGGTATTTATACTTATATTTTATTATGCGATTTAGATTAGATTAAGATACGATAAAGATTGCGTTGCAGCTACCGGTCTTCAGGTAAATCAGTTAATAGCTAGGTACGTCTCGCGAATTCACCTGCATTCTTTCTTTTTCCAAGGCTTTTAATTAACCTCACCTCGCCTTTTCTTTGTGTGTTGTGTAAAAGTAGTATATTATACCCTAGTATATTATGGGTTCTTCTAAATTTCCACTGAGTTTTGTGTGAAAAATCCGCGTAACGTAGATGCACTTATGCACGTGTATTCAAATACAGCTCCAAACCTAGGCGAAGAAACTGAACTTTTTAGGCTCACTTTCGCACCTTTTGAATATCTACCTATTCAACGACCGAATCAAAAACAAGTGACGATCGATACAGAAGCAAAAGACGATTAAAAAAAACGTAAACGATTTGCTTAGACATCGTCTGTGGAATTGAACCCTTTAGATGTCCATAGGCTTATGATATACCTAATTATGTTTTATTCTGGAAAAATCCTGGGACACAGGAACTTTTTCATGTTTAGCCAGTTTTTGACTAATATTTTAGTGAAATTAAAGACATTTTTCGGTTTGAATCGCGTGGTTTTTAATACTTTTAGCATTGTTACAACGCTCAACGTTTCGAGACCTTTCCAGGTCTCTTCTTCAGGACCTGGAAAGGTCTCGAAACGTTGAGCGTTGTAACAATGCTAAAAGTATTAAAAACCACGCGATTCAAACCGAAAAATGTCTTTAATTTCAATACAACATCGCGAAAACAGAAGAAAAATCTATAATATTTTAGTGTTATGTCTAGATTATGTAGGTATGTGTGTAAAATACATTTGTAATTTGTATTGTGAGTGAAGGCCAGTTTCATCTAATCCTATCTTAATTGAACTAGTGAAGTGTGGTAGGTATATTATGCCAAGAATGTAAACAACAAATTTTATTGGCTTGCATTGAGTGGGAATGGGAACCATTAGGTTTTCTGTGAAGATAACTATCTAGTGCTCTTTGTTTTTTTATATTTTTAGGAGATCCAATGGAGTTTTTTTTAATTTTAATTTTAATATGTGAAAAGTTTGATAAATTTATATCACAGACAATCGTAACCTTGTTCAAAAGCAATAATTTAGTACGAAATGCTTGGAGAATTGGAGAATTTCCCTAAATCAGATAGTGCATCGGGGTCAGTACAGTACTACCACTAGGTACCTCGATGGTCGTTACATATCATATCACAATCTCAAACTTGGTAAACTTATCTATACTATCTATAAGCTAACTATCTTACTAACATTATAAAGCTGAAGTTTGTTTGTTTGTTTGAACGCGCTAATCTCAGGAACCGATAGGTAGTTCGATTTGAAAAATTCTTTCAGTGTTGGATAGTCCACTTATTGGCTATATTATATTTTCAAAAAATTAGGCGGACGAAGTCGCGAGGACTGTTAGTACGGTATATAAAAGCAACAGTAAATATATTTCAGGAGAAATGATTTTATATACCTACTTCTATGAATATATCGATACCGGAAATTTCAATTGTCGTAAAGGACAAAACACGTTTTTTCAGGAGAGCCAAAACACAAAATATAAAAATGTATTTTTCTTATATCTTTGTGAAACAAAGTGCTATATTTATGACGCCAAAAGAAACTCTATCTATTTTTTTGTGCTCTATCCTTAAAAAATGGTTAAATAAACCCAAGTTAATTATTGACGAAAATAGGATGCCTTTACACCCTAAAAAAAATAACTGAAGTACTTTACAGCCACAAAAAAATGGTTAAGATTTAGTGATATGTGTCGTAAAGGACCAAATCTGATCAGTAATGGGTTGTACAAGGCAATTAAATCAGGGTCTAAGTGGGTAAAAGCGCCAAAGACGACTGAATACCTAGTTAGAATATCTTAATTAGGCAGTAAAACATAGTGAAATATAAGGTTTTTTATTATTTTATCATTTATTAATCGAAATATTTTTGTTTGTAACTCATTTAATTAGTATTCAATCGTTGCGATTGTAAAAATCAACTTAATTTTTAGAATTATCAGCTAATAATCGAATGTGTTTTAAAAAAAAATAATTTAATGAAATTTGCACAGCTTTGAATTTAATAATCACATATCTTCTCCCCTCAAAACTTTTATTTCAACAAAATAATGTAAGGTTATTTTAGTTTAACTGTTTGGAATGGCAAGCCTTAAAAGATTGAACAAAATTACTGTATTGTCTAGATAATGCCTTCCTGTGGCTTCCTTCTGGCATCTTATTTTCAACTGATTCTTCAGTATCTAGAATATCTGCTCATCAATATGATTATCTTAAGTCCAAGTGCGATATGACTATCTTCCTTCTAGTACCTAAGATATCACCACTCCAGTATATTACGAATATTCGTAATATAATAATCTTAATCTTGGTGATATAATCTTGGTTATATCATTGAGTCTAAATGCGATAAGACTGTCTTGCTTATGCTAATGTGTTCCTGTGACCTTCTTCTGACATAGATGTTACCTGATTCTTCAGTATTTAGAATACGATTTTAATTAATCCCAGGTTAAAATATAGTTCCTTCGGTTAAAGAGTTTGATTTCAAAATGTTTCATCATCAAACCTCGAAAATTACAAATTCCTAAGAGTATACTACTCAAAACTAGTTTAATATACCCAAACTCGGCAAGTTATCTTATTTGAACGATGATTTTTATAATGATGATTGTCATATTGTTGTCACAAAAGTTATACTCTTTGATTTAATACCACACTTGGACATATTTTAAGACATTCGGTTGTTCGTTATATCCTTATTCCACATATTTTGTTTTTAATTTGTTATTTGAAAAAGACGTTTTGATTTCAAAATGTAGTGTTTGTAGTTTATTATAATAATAAAAAAATTGGATTTTAACAAACCAAAATTAATTAAAAATAGGATACTTATTTACCATGTTTTAGTTGAATTTATTTTGCGCTACTTCCAATTACACTTAAAAAAAGGTCGTAAACACAATAATTACTACATTATTGAATGTCAGTAATAGTGTTTACGACCTTTTTATTTGTTGTAAAAATGTTTTTGAGAATGTCGTAAAAGACATTTCAAAGATAAAGTGACTTTAAGCTCACTTATAAAAAATATTTTTACCATACACCCCAAATCGTATAAAAATCTGTACAAAATACAGGTCGTAAAAGGTTTCCAAAAAGCTAATTTTTAAAGATATGATAAATTTGAATATACCAATCCATAGAGCTCGCGACGCTGATTCCAAATATATAAATAACTTATTTTGGCCAAAATGTCCTTTACGACAATTGAAATTTCCGGTATCGATATTAGTCCACTTTAAACATCACCAATCCCAATAATCATAGACGATACCTATGTCATATTTTTACAAATCAAAATCTCATTTCCTGAAAATTGAACCATTATTACCTTGAAGTGACGTAACATTTAGGCATCTATCTACTGAAATTTTTAAAAACTTACCTGAAAAAGCTCCCTAAAAATTATAATTCAAGCAGCTTATTTAATTTTGCTGATAATAAGTAAAATGTTATGTAATGAACGCGACTTACCATGTTTTATTTGTTGAGCGCGGTTTTGTAGTATTTTACCGTGAGGAGAGACGCTAGTGACGTGCGTTTCCCGCGAGGGTTGCGGACCGACTGCGGTGGCTCGGCTCGGTCAAGGTCATGGAAACTGTGCCAGCGATCGACCTCTGACTCTTTCAGCGGAAAACCTGATGAAGACGGGAAGTTTAGAAACATCCCGGGATCCGGCGGGACTTGACGTTGCAATCGATGTCGCCGGACTCATGAAGCACAGATCCCAAGTAATGATAGATTTGGCTAATTTCAACTTTTACGGGAGCGACTGCCGCCTGACTTCCCAACCCCGAAGGGAAAGTCTGCGCCAGAGCCTCGTCAATTCATCAGCAGGAGCACCAAGCTAGCAGGAGAGGTTGGCTTGGGCTCAACGATCTTAGTGGACCCCATACACACCCAGTGGACCCCATACACATCCAGTGGACCCCAAACACACCCAGTGGATCCCATACACACCCAGTGGACCCCATACACACCCAGTGGATCCCATACACACCCAGTGGACCCCATACACACCCAGTGGACCCCATACACACCCAGTGGACCCCATACACACCCAGTGGACCCCATACACAGTTCAAGACATCCCGGGTATATCTGTATAAAAGATTACTCACGCTAGACAGTGCCGAGTCCTACCTAGAAAAGGATGATAAAAGTTGTGGCACCATAACACAAGCCTTATTGGTTGATAAAATTACGTTCGTGTCGTATCCCTGTCTATCCGCTTTGGAAATTTCCATCAATTTCCAGTAATTAGAAGCTGAGAACGAACTATTTGTCATCGATTTTAGGTAAATTATTCACGACCGGAGTTAGAACCAATTTTCTACACCACAATTACCTATCCTACATAGTTATCCGTAATTATTTTCCCCTTATTTAATTTTAGGTAGGAATATAGGGTTTAACTACAGGGCTAACTGATTCACTATTCGTTTTAAGGGGGTTATTTCTCACGTGATTCTCCCTCCATACAAAAAGAAAAACCTAATTTACCCACCCCTTGCAAAACATCACCGATAATAATTAGGCAAGTGCGTGCCTTGTCTTGGGTGGCAAGACAATTCAAAGTACTTGCCTAATTTTCGGTTTTTTTCGCGTTCATTTTATTATCCTAATGTCTTTTTAGACTTGTTTACGGGTAGTCAACCCGTAAACAGCAAAAGAAACGCGAATAAAGCCCAAAACTAATTTTAACAGTACAGTCTACCTACTCTTTCTCCATACAAACGTAGTCGACTGTTTCCTCCCTGGATAAAGACATAAGAGCAAATATGTTTATGTCATAAAACCTACTATACCTATCTGCCATGACCATGCTCCTACGTTTTGGTTTTTTAGGGTTCCGTAGCCAAATGGGAAAAAACGGAACCCTTATAGATTCGTCATGTCTGTCTGTCTCTCTGTCCGTCCGTCCGTATGTCACAGCCACTTTTCTCCGAAACTATAAAAGCTATACTGTTGAAACTTGGTAAGTAGATGTATTCGGTGAACCGCATTACAATTTTCATACAAAAGTAGAAAAAAAACAATCCATTTTGGGGGGTCCCCATACTTAGAACTAAAACCCAAAAATTTTTTTTCATCAAACCGATTTATGTCCCACACATATACCTAGGTTTGATGAAATTTTTTTTTAAGTATCTATAGATAGGTATTCAAAAATGATATTGAGGTTTGTAATATCATTTTTTTCTAAACAGAATAGTTTGCGCGAGAGACTCTTCCAAAGTGGTAAAATGTAAACTTCCACCGAAAATTGGTTTGAACGAGATCTAGTAAGTAGTTTTTTTTAATAGGTACGTCATAAATTTACCATTTAACGTGTTTAAAAGAGAACTCCACGAATATCTCTTACTTCATTCCTTCTACTCGGTGGAAGAATTTTTATTATTTCATAAGGTATATTTCTAATTCTCACTAAGTTAATATTATAAAGGAACCTAATGTTAAATTGTTGATTTTATATAAATTTTATTCATACGTAGACTATGCTTAGATTTACTCTAAATTAAAATATTTGGACGCCTGTAGGCAGAATTTCTGTAACTTTTTATGATAATATTCTAACACCTTTGTATACGAAATTCTTGACCAAATAAATTATCTTTATCTTTATCTCTTTATCTTTAAATCGTTATCCGCAATTTACCTTTCATTCAATTCAAAAAGGTACGGAACCCTTCGTGCGCGAGACCGACTCGCACTTGGCCGGTTTTATTTACATTTCTAATTATAAAACAAATAAAATTCTGAAAAATTTGAAAATGAAAATAATCAAAACGTAGGGCCATGGTCATGGTCGTTAAGGACTTATGGCATAAACATACTTTTTCTAATATTCAGGGAGGAAACAGTCGGCTACGTTTGTGAAGTTTGTATGGAGAAGTACCTACTTAACCTACATGCCTATAGGTAGCTAAATAATAAAAAAACAATTTAGTACAAAAAGTCTGTGCTCGTTTATTTGTAAATATAAAATAGAACCCAATAATGTTCTACATCGTAAATACAATCGACCGTTGTGTTTCGACGACACAAAATTTATATTATGTTCTAGTGATCGACAATTTTAGTGTTAATACATAAGTTACCATGATTTCAAGGACAAAGGGTTTTAAATTAATTGATGCGTAAATAAAAGATTGAGTTACCTAGGCGTTACGTTTTGGGTTCCGTCCCCAAAGGGCAAAAACGTTAGGTACCCTATTGCTGAGACTCCGAAATTTTAAACGCAATGAGCGAGATTTATTTTTACCACTGGCGCCATCTAGTGATATACTGCCGTCAGAGATCAAAATAATCTAAATCCGTGAACGCAAAGTTTTTTTTTGAGAGTTGCGGTCGTATAATGGGAGTAAGAATCGAAGCTAAGTATTCTCTTTTTCTATCAAATTAAAAAATTGGTGATTTACAACAAATCATTTTAGGGTTCCGTACCTAATTGTGATAGTGGTACGGAACCCTTCGTGCACGAGTGTCGCACTTGGCCGGGTTTTTTATTGATAAAGGTAAAGTTTAGATCTAGTTTTTTGTAATACACCAAAATACCCACCGGAACCGGGTAATATTAAGGCAATCGTATACGTCTCGTTTTGTCGGGCCCGACAGACCACAACTACAGCACGCGTCGAAAGAAAATGTCGATATGTACATATATGTCGTACGATAAGTAGATAAACAGGTTTTAAACGTTTTTTTTTTGCATTAAAACGAATAATTAGATATTGGCTATGATATTTATCAATCTTACCACAGAATACATGTATAGTACAAGTAATCTTACTGAAATAAGTTAGGATTTTTACAAAAAACTCATTGCTCTAGTAACATTGTGAAAATAAGCGTTGGCTGTCATGAACTAAGCGCACTGATTGGTCGATCGGAACACCGAAAACAACATCTTCTCTGATTGGTTGATGACTTGACGTTTAACTTGTCAATTCATTCTGTGACGTACTTTGATAGAGATGTTTTGTTTTTACATGTGTGCTGGTTTGCAGGACGCGATTTGCAGGAATGTCTGTAGATGATGGGGTGGACTTTTTGGATGGACTTTTGTATTTGTTTCTTTTTAATAACCCTCTTATATCTTTAAAATCATGATAACCTCATCTAAAGTTTTATATTACTATCTACATTTCACAGCATCTTTAGAGCTTCTCTTACCGAGGTCCCATTGGCCCCGTCAAAATATATTTAACCCGAACGCGCGTTACGACAAAAGGACAAAAGGCCGGGCCAAACGAAACGCGTCACTTACACATCACGCATGTCTTGTGTCATCCCTCTCGAGAGTTTTCTTCAGTTTTCGCGACGTTAATATGAAATAAAACTCATTTTACCCCGTCTCATTGTCGGCCCATGAGCAAGAGATCTGAAAAGACCTCGAAACGTCTGACGTTGAAAAATGCTTAGTAAGTATACACGCAACGCGAATAAAACCGATAAATGGTGGTAACTTACAGACAAACAGACGGGCAAGATACTGATCTTATAAGGGTTCCTTTTTTAGAAACAGAACCCTAAAAATGAGTTTTATTTCATCTGTCTTTTAGTTTCATATAATGTTAGAAAGAGAGGGAGACACGCATGCCCGCTACGCTTTGGAGTGACCAGGCTTCATATCAACCGATCCTTATACAGTATAAACGTCTTTCAAACTTACAATCAAGGCCTTAACACATTTATCCGGTATCCTGCCACCGCACGCGGTACGTACCTAATATAATATTAAGAAGTATATGTATTGTATAAAGTTACATACATAAGTAGGTACAGCCACAGTTTACCTACCTAGTTTGGCGCCTCGGCGCTTCACAGTATAGGTACGCAAGGCCTCGAAAATCGGAAATTTGCAGTTCTGCTCGAGTATGGATAGCCATTTAATCATAAAATGCAATGAAAGACCTCCCAGTTGCGAATTCACTCTAGTTTTCATCAAAACATAGTTTGTATCATCATTATAGGTCGGATAATCGGATGCATATTTACCTAAAGTGAATTTTTGGCTGAGAAATTATGGAAGCGGCTTCTTAAAACATATTTTTTTAATACAAATTCCGGGATTCCAAAAAAGTTCGGGTATGTCGAACTAATCGGATGCATATTTACCTAAAGTTAATTTTTGGCTGGGAAATTATGGAAGCGGCTTCTTAAAACAACCTTTTTAAAATATAAATCCAGGAATTACAGGGATTACACAAGCAGGTATATAATTTGCCGTCTCACTCGCACTCATTACGAAATGCATATCAGACTCAAGACACCGAGTTGTTTGTTGCTATGTGGAGAGAAGAAAGAAAATTACTCACGTGACCTTTGCTATGCTAGTTTCGCAACCTGGTTTACAAAATTAGCTGGCATCCGATTCCATAGTTAAAAAGTATTTGATCGGAATTGCGAGATTTTTACAATCGATACAATAATTCGTTTCATATTAGCCAACACCTGAACGTAAGTAAATATACACCCGACCCGATTTGATTCTATAATCAAATCAAAAAATTTTGTCGATTCCAGAATTCCGGGATTTTTCGATAC
The DNA here is from genome assembly GCA_958496205.1 of Idaea biselata. Taxonomy (NCBI): domain Eukaryota; kingdom Metazoa; phylum Arthropoda; class Insecta; order Lepidoptera; family Geometridae; genus Idaea; species Idaea biselata. Next base: position 30,377,663 of record OY292397.1, on the reverse strand, counting down.
AAAAGTGCATTCCATTTTAGCCAACACCTGAACTTAAGTAAATATATACCCGACCCGATTTGATTCTATCATCAAAACACAAAATTTTGTAGATTCCGGAATCCCGGGATTTTTCCGATACAAAAGTGCATTCCATATTAGCCAATACCTGAACGTAAGTATATTATATACACCCGACCCGATTTGATTCTATAATCAAAACACAAAATTTTGTCGATTCCGGAATCCCGGGATTTTTCCGATACAAAAGTGCATTCCATAACTGCGAACATCTCAACTTTAGGTAAATATGCATCCGATTATCCGACCTATAATCATCATACATGGTACCAAAGTTTATGGTTTTTTTGCGCAAATTTTCGATTTTCGAGGCCTTCCGTACACTGTGCGCTTCTTACAGTTCTCCAACTTCATACAATTCCTTGTTTGTTTTCCTGGATAAGTTGTAGAAAAGATGACATAAGTTGTAGGAAAGGTCATATAAGTTGTAGGAAATTTGACACATGACTTGTTCAGTTTTCGGAAAACAGGCAATTTTACTTCTTCCTTCTATGGTACAGGATACTGGATAAATAAGGCCTTTACCTTCACGTCACGACCAACTCATTTCAAATCAACTATTTAAATTACCATCCATACCGAGTCTTAAATATAAACCAATCAGGTTCCCAAGCCTGCTCTTACAATCGTGTCGTAGTGTCGATAGAATAGTATTTTTTTATATTTGACGTGTATCTGACACATTTGTCTATCAAATGTGTCAAATATATATTTGACGCTTCCAATAAAGTGTCGATAGAATAGTAATTGTCATATTTCACGTGTAAGTATTAGAGCGTGTACGCACTGCGATTAAACGCCTGCGTTTGCCCGTAGGTCAAAGTCAAATTTATTTATTCATTATGAACGATGTACCTATAAGTTTAGAAATGTCGAGATTTTACTGTGTCTGTCTGTCTGTCTGTCGGGTCTGAAACCGCATAAAAATGCAACACATAGCTTTCTATACAAGCTCACGTTTTAGCGTTTTTTTAAGTGACTGGTTTTGCGTGTTGATACGCGGTTCTGCGTTTTTAGCTATTGGAAAACCGCTTGCGTTTAATCGCAGTGCGTTCTAAGCCTGAGATACATTTCACCACATTTGTCTATCAAATGTGTCAAATATGACAATTACTATTCATATTTGACGCTTTCAATAAACTAACATCAAGTGACGTCAAATATGACAATTACTATTTCTATGAACACTCTATGGAGATACGATTGTGAGAGCAGACTTGAGACCAAGTTTCCTCGCTATATTCATTTCACGACCATCTAAATTTCGAACAGCCAATCACGTAGAGTATAGTCAGGTAAGATCGGATACAGGGGAAGACCGAAAAACTCAAATATCTCCCAAAATAGGTGATGTTTTTTAGTGTTAGCCTCGGTGTTCACTAGAACAATTCACCCCGAACCGATCTGTGGCACTCGGCAGTTGCAATGTATCCGATCTTACCCGACTATACTCTAACCCCAATCGCGCCGACACTTAATTTTATCATCCAATCGCGCTGTTTATAAAATATCTTTTGGTTCCTTTCAAAATAGGTACCTTATCTATTACCTCCACACACGCGTTCGAGATTTTACTATAGAAATAAAAATACACATTTAAATAAGTGAAAATATGTTTTCTATCTACAATCTACTTTGTTTTAATCTAGTACTAGTTCTAGTCTAACTTGGCCCCTGATAGTGTATAATTTCTACGTGATTTTTATACTTAGTATAATTTCTACTAATATTATAAGTAGATGCGATACATATATTTATTTTAATCGTTCCTTCTTCTTAGACTATAAAATCCATTATTTTTATAGTTAAGACTGTATTATTACAGTTGAATACAGAAAATATTCAAGGTTTAAGATTTTATTGCATAGTCATGGGTAGCACTTTCTGTCCATAAAGGGATTTGCCAATACTCGCCACGCTTCGCTTGGCAGGCGGGTTGGCGAGCGCAGTATAATTTGTATTATGAACAAGAAGGTGCTGCTGCCCATCTTCTGCTATATTATGTAGAAGAACGAGGGTCACCGACATAGCCAAACGGATTAGCTCTTTGAAGTGGCAGTGGGCAGGACATATAGCACGGAGAGCAGATGGTCGTTGGGGCCGAAAAGTTCTCGAATGGAGACCGCGGATCGGAAAGCGCAGCGTTGGACGTCCACCAACGAGATGGACGGACGACTTGGTTAAGGCCGCGGGTTCACGATGGATGCAGGCCGCTTATGACCGAAGCATCTGGAAATCTATGAGGGAGGCTTATGTCCAGCAGTGGACTTCTTACAGCTGAAATGATGATGATGATGAGTCATGGGTAGGCATATCATAATCATGGGTAGGCATTACGTATTTATCGGTAGGCATAGGATAATCATGCGTAGGCATGGCATAATCACGGGTAGGCATGGCATAATCATGGGTAGGTATGGCATAACCATGGGACGGCATGGTATAATCATAGGTAGGTGTGACATAATCATGAGTATACTTAGGCATTGAAAAATGAGATTTATTCATTAGTTCATTACGTATAATTTATAAGCTTTCCTTTGTGATTTCTGCCACTATAAAAAAATTATATAAGTGCGTACTTTACCCAATTTTGATCGTATATGATAAACTATCGTTCCCTTGACTTCGAAGAAGGAACAAACAAACATTTGCATCTATAATATTAGTAGAGATAGGAGTTATAATATTATATGCTTTGGTGTCGAACTTGCGATCTAAGTACATACTTATGTTAAGGCACTTGCGTGTGCGTAACTTATCGGTGACTTAATATTACTCAATTATAAAATAGGTAATTTGCTTACTTATTAAATACTTAAATAACATTATATAATATAAAATATAATATAGGTATATTATAAATATTGAATTAATATAATATAGGTAATTATTAATATAAATATTTGTTATACAAGAAGAAACCTACTTATACCCTATTGAATTTATACATATTATTTAATTATATATTTTATAGGCTATAATTAGTAATTTATTTTTATTAATGTAAGTATAGGATACGTATTTCGGAATATTGTAAAGGTGTTTTTTTGTGTAAGTAAGTAAATGAGTGTTTGTTACTCCATCACGCAAAAACGACTAAACCGATTACGATGAAACTACGCAGATAGCTGAAGACCTGGATTACTTTTTATCCCGATAGTCCAGCAGAATCAGGACTTACACAGGTGAAAACGTGGGGCGCAGTTAGTAATTTATAAGTGACTTAACTAAAGTGCGAAATAAGTGATTTACCTAATGTTTTCAACATAAGTGTATTAATATAAAATATAAGTGATTTTCTAACAATATTCGGCACTTTTCATATATATTATAATAATACAATGTTTTTATTGTATAATTAGTGTTTTTTTAATAAACTTTAATCTAAAAGTATATTTTTTATAATTAGTATACGATTACTAGCTGTGCCACACGGTTTGGTCTAAGATAAAGGTAGATTATTATTATTATTATTATGTTATTCGATATTTCTATGAGTGTTTGACCGCTATTTCACCTAATAGTAAGTGATAATATGATCTAAACTGTAGCACGCTCCTCTAGAAAAATGATGACGGCAGTGGAACAAGATCCGTATCGCGAAATCCCGGTTCATTCCCCTGTTATCTTCCTGAATATTGCTTTCAGAGGAATATTTTTATAAATATTTTACGTTCAAACATTTGGCGTTTTTTCTACGTTCCGGAAATGTAAAATGGCCAAAGTAGGAATTTAATTAAATTTCTGAGAAAGACCTAAACGGTCAGGCATGACGTGTTTCAGATAAACTAAATTTTAAGAAAAATATATCTGGTTTCTTTTTGTCGCGAGCCCGTCAAACATACAAACACAAACTTTCACTTTTAGAATACATATTAGTATAGTACATATAAGTAAATTCATATACCTAGTAGGTATTTTTGTTTTACTATACACTACTTTATTTATATTTGTTAGGTAGGTACCTAGTTAACTTAGTACGAATTTTGAATAGTTACTATTTGGTTCAAATTTATATTAGTTAGTTACCTTAAGAGGATAGTCTCCATTCTCTTTCTCCATACAAACGTGGTTTACATTTTCCTCCCTGGATAAAGACATTAGACCAAATATGTTTATGCCATAAAACCTATATCTGTCATGACAATGCATCTACCTTTTTATTTTTTTTTATTTTCTAATTAAAATAATAATAAGTAATAAAAAAATAATAAAATGAAAAAAATAAAAAGGTAGATGCATAGTCATGACTATGACAGATATAGGTTTTATGGCATAAACATATTTGGTCTAATGTCTTTATCCAGGGAGGAAAATGTAAACTACGTTTGTATGGAGAAAGAGAATGGAAACTATCCTCTTAAGTCAAAGTCAAATATATTTATTCATTTAGAACTATGTATAAATTACATGAACGTTTAGAAATTTCGAGATTTTACTGTGGTTTCTTAGAACGAATTTTGAATTTTGACTTTTTGGTCCAGATTTTTTTTTGGTCCAAGATAATACAAAATTATTAATCTAACTTCACATTTAAACATTAATAGGATAATATCTAAATAATAAGATTTATTTTTTAATATATTAAATTACTGTCGTAATATAAACTTATTTATATAAATTTTTCAATTAAACATAACAGTTAGAGTTAAATAATGATTTTTAAAAGTGAACAATACTTAAATATTTATATATACCTACGTATTTTATTAAAAATATTATCAAATATATGTGATTTATATTAATATTACATATAATTAACAATTTACTTACATTGAATAAAAAACTAAAATACTATAAAACTTAGCAAATCAAATTATAAACTAAATTATATAATTAATTATTATAATAATATACCTAGGTATTAAATTACAGTATGTGCGTACTGACTTACAATAATATCTAATTGGCATTACTTACTATATTACACGGCCAAGTGATTGGGCCAAAGTGCCTGTGGCCAATTGTAATGGCCAGGGCATGTATTCTTTCGTATTCACATCACTGTAGCATCTATCGATTTTCCTCCAAACACGTTCAGCAATCGTTAGTAGTAATGTCTTTAATTTCAATACAACATCGCGAAAACAGAAGAAAAATCTAAATCGTTAGTGATTTTGCAAGAAATAAAAACAATAAAACTGCCTGCGAAAACTGATCAAATTTTGGGAATGTATGTATATTAATTACAATGAATAATATAATATTTCTGCACCCAATTAATGTTTAGTAAGAAAAATCACATTTTAGTTATAAGGATTTTAAATTGGAGTCAAAATGGTCTTAGGTCTGTTCACGGCTAAGGCGTGACGTCATTGCCGTAAACAATATGCCAACTTTTAAGGTTTTCAGACGTTTTCGAGAAAATTCTTACGATTGTGAGGTGATGTTGATACGATTTAGTTGCATAATACATGCCTAGATTCGGACTTTACATTACGTAGGTAGTTCTAGTTAGTAAGTGTTTACATGTGTGTGTTTAGCGGTATATCTCCGGTGCTCTGCTCGTAAAGTCTCCTCACGTCTTCGTGTGTCATTTGAGACACCGTCGGAATCTTTGGGACGTTGTTTATTACTGGTTTCACCTGGGAATCAAACATTTATAGGTAAAAACAAAAATCATAAATAAAACAAATATTTAAGGGGGACTCTCATACAACAAACATGATTATTGACATAAAAACGCAACGATACCGCGATGTATTTTTACCACTGGCGCCATTTAGTGATGGAGTGATAGACTGACGCCAATGGTAAAATAAATTTTAACGTTCGCGTTGCGTTCACGGATTGGTTGATCCAGGGTTAATTTTAGGGTTCCGTACCCAATTGTGATAGTGGTACGGAACCCTTTGTGCGCGAGTCCGACTCGCACTTGGCGACATTTTTGTCGAATTAGTTGCAATAAGTCTATAAGTACCTAGTATGTCTTAACTACAATATACGAACCTTGTTACTCCCAGGTAAGAATCCATTGGTATGAGCCACGCCGTTTGGGAGCGCTCCATTTCTCACAGTTCCATTGCCCACGTTGTTGGCCACGTTATTGGCCACGTTATTGACCACGTTATTGGCCATGTTGTTAGCGTGGCCATTGGACAACCCGCCGCCCATCCGGGACATGGCGTGCGCAAACTGCTGCATTGCCGACACGTCTGACAAATAACGTTTATAACAATATAATATTATTCGATCACGTTGGGGTTACCAGTTTGGAGGTACCAGGTAGTGTGTACACCCCACTGACCTCCATGGTACAAGTCGCTGGACAGGTCATAGCGCACTGAATTGTGTGCGTATATGATCTGCGTCTATTGAAAGTGATGGTGGCCGTCCGTGGAACTAATAGTTCCGTTCCCAATCAAATCGGCACAAAGATCTAATGTCATTTTGTGTGGTATATTCCAATTCCAGCGTACTTGTATAGTTTCATTTCAGTGGTACACCCCCAAAGGACATGCCTATCTACCACCGGGTGACACCATATCTACTGCGAGACAATAAAAAACCCGGCCAAATGCGAAACTCGCGCACGAAGGGTTCCGTACCACTATCACAATTAGGTACCGAACCCTAAAATCGTACCAATTTTAAAATTTGATAGGAAAATGTGACATATTTAGCTTCGATTCTTAATTCCATCATACGACCACACAACTAAAAAAAAAATGAAAAAAAAAAACTATGGCACAAAGACAATCTGAAACTTATAATTAAGAAACTCTTTGGTAAGTGAAGGCAGGCTGGTATATTTGACAGATAGGGCAGCCATTTTGAATTCCATGACCTACTCGATTCGATGTTTTTGAAACACGTTTGTTGTATGGGAGCCCCTCTTAAATATTTGTTTTAATTAGTTTTTAGTATTTGTTGTTGTAGCGGCAACCGAAATACATCTTCTGTGAAAATTTCAACCGTCTAGCTATTACGGTTCATGAGATACAGCCTGGTGACAGACAGACGGACAGACGGACAGACGGACAGACGGACAGACGGACAGACGGACAGACGGACAGACGGACAGCGAAGTCTCAGTAATAGGGTCCCGTTTTTACCCTTTGGGTACGGAACCCTAAAAAGGTTTAATGAAAAGCTAAATAAACACAAAAGGTTCGAAATTGCCGTATGGTATCACCACAGCTTTCCTGAATTTCAACGTTCTTAATTTAAATTACTTTAAGGCTTAGGGCTTAAATGCGTAGTTTAAACCTTAGAGACTAATGACTTGCTTTACGTTAACCTTTTTGGTCATATGAAGTAACTTAGTAGAGTCGTAGATGTGTAAATAAATATTATTTTATTCAGATACAGCGACAGGCTATGCCAGGCCAGGACAGGTACGTGCGGCTTCCATACAACAACCGTTTGTGCAAGCTAAAATGGGGATTTTCCAGGTGGATTCTCACCAGATCTCGGCCCATCTTTGGTCCGTTGCGGCGGCATGGCGGCGATGGCCTCCGCTTTCTCCATCTCCTCATCCAAGACCCGAGTGAACTCCGCCTGCACGTCCGCCGAGTCCGTGTCGCCGTCCACCTGGAATACAATACAGTACATTCATCCCAACCTTAACAGTAATACCTGCCTTTAAAGTGTATAACGCTCTTCCAACCAATCTGAAAGCTCTTCAAAAACTTAAGTATTAATAGAATTTTACACTACATTATTGGGTTACCCTAATTTTAATTAATTCTATATGCCTTGTTACTTGCCTTGTTACTCGCCTCGTTACTCACCTTGCTCCTCGCCTCGTTACTCGCCTCGTTACTCGCCTCGTTACTCGCCTCGTTACTCGCCTTGCTCCTCGCCTCGTTACTCGCCTCGTTACTCGCCTTGCTCCTCGCCTCGTTACTTGCCTTGCTACACGCCTCGCTACTCGCCTCGCTACTCGCCTCACTCCTCGCCTAGTTACTCGCCTCGTTACTCGCCTCGTTCTTCGCCTCGCTCCTCGTCTCGTTACTCGCCTCGTTACTCGCCTTGCTCCTCGCCTCGTTACTCGCCTCGTTACTCGCCTTGCTCCTTGCCTCGTTACTCGCCTCGTTACTCGCCTTGCTCCTCGCCTCGTTACTTGCCTTGCTACTCGCCTCGCTACTCGCCTCGCTACTCGCCTCACTCCTCGCCTAGTTACTCGCCTCGTTCCTCGCCTCGCTCCTCGTCTCGTTACTCGCCTCGTTACTCGCCTTGCTCCTCGCCTCGTTACTCGCCTCGTTACTCGCCTTGCTCCTCGCCTTGCTCCTCGCCTCGCTCCTCGCCTCGCTACTCGCCTCGTTACTCGCCTTGCTCCTCGCCTCGTTACTCGCTTTGTTACTCGCCTCGCTCCTCTTCTCGTCTCGCTTCTCGCCTAGATGTCGCTACGTACCTCAGTCGCAACGTCGCAAGCAAGATGCAGTTTATAATTTCACCACGGTCGCGGTGCCCGTTTGCACCTGTGGCGCAATCGGCTAAGGTATTAGCGCCTCTAAGGATGCTTATTTCATTTTTCAGACATAACAATGAAACTGATGATAGATGTAACAACAAGCCACCCGTTTAGTACGACTCCGCTTATAACGACTGACCGATTTCGAACTGTCGAGGTAAGAAAATAAAAAGATAATACGCGATTAAGTCCCGGGAAAATGAAACTTCTTTAACAAATCGTGTGTATTTAAAAAGTCATACTTTTTCGCATTTATTTTTTTTAGAATATTTTTGTACAAAGTTGTGCTAAGCAATAACTTGAACTACAAAAAAAAAACAGAAACTGTAGCAATGAAACTAAAATAATTGATTACTTCGGGATTGCATAGTGTTGCTATGGCTTCGATAATATAATAATAAGTTTTTTTTTAGTTCCGATTTTTAGTGCCAAAAACAACACGAAGTGTAGACGTAGGTAAGTACTTATAAACACGTGTATGGACGATGTTAGTAACTCTAATTATTGATATAAAAATAGCATTGCCTCATTGCATTCATTGTTCTGCGTATCTAAGGTGTAGCCGACCAAAATAACTATTTGTATTTTTTTTTTAATTTTAGAATAACACAACGCGAATAAAATAAGACCCGGGAATGTAATCTGATAGGGTGTCGATCGCATGTTGTTCCACATTATTTAGGTGAACAATTTCATTTTTCTACATTTTGGTAAAATCATGGTAAAATCGAACTTTAATTTTGAAAATGTTGAAGTTATGTGTACCGGAAAATGAGCCCAGTCGCACCATTCGGGGTGACATACCGGTTGGGGTCTGGTAGAAAATGGTAGGGTTTGGTATAATATGGTCGAAAATTGCAGTTTTTGTAGAAAATTATAGGTTTTCGCTAAATGGTAATATTTGGTACATTGGTAAAAATTGGTAGAAAATTGTAGAGAACGTCGGTCTAACGCCTTCAGCATGGGTAGACTCAGCTCACGGAACACCTCCAGCCGAAGGCACCATGCGGGGAGATATGACCAACTTACAATAACGAGCCTATGGTCTCGGTCTAACGCCTTCAGCATGGGTAGACTCAGCTCACGGAACACCTCCAGCCGAAGGCACCATGCGGGGAGATATGACCAACTTACAATAACGAGCCTATGGTCTCGGTCTAACGCCTTCAGCATGGGTAGACTCAGCTCACGGAACACCTCCAGCCGAAGGCACCATGCGGGGAGATATGACCAACTTACAATAACGAGCCTATGGTCTCGGTCTAACGCCTTCAGCATGGGTAGACTCAGCTCACGGAACACCTCCAGCCGAAGGCACCATGCGGGGAGATATGACCAACTTACAATAATGAGCCTATGGTCTCGGTCTGACGCCTTCAGCATGGGTAGACTCAGCTCACGGAACACCTCCAGCCGAAGGCACCATGCGGGGAGATATGACCAACTTACAATAACGAGCCTATGGTCTCGGTCTAACGCCTTCAGCATGGGTAGACTCAGCTCACGGAACACCTCCAGCCGAAGGCACCATGTGGGGAGATATGACCAACTTACAATAACGAGCCTATGGTCTCGGTCTAACGCCTTCAGCATGGGTAGACTCAGCTCACGGAACACCTCCAGCCGAAGGCACCATGCGGGGAGATATGACCAACTTACAATAACGAGCCTATGGTCTCGGTCTAACGCCTTCAGCATGGGTAGACTCAGCTCACGGAACACCTCCAGCCGAAGGCACCATGCGGGGAGATATGACCAACTTACAATAACGAGCCTATGGTCTCGGTCTAACGCCTTCAGCATGGGTAGACTCAGCTCACGGAACACCTCCAGCCGAAGGCACCATGCGGGGAGATATGACCAACTTACAATAACGAGCCTATGGTCTCGGTCTAACGCCTTCAGCATGGGTAGACTCAGCTCACGGAACACCTCCAGCCGAAGGCACCATGCGGGGAGATATGACCAACTTACAATAACGAGCCTATGGTCTCGGTCTAACGCCTTCAGCATGGGTAGACTCAGCTCACGGAACACCTCCAGCCGAAGGCACCATGCGGGGAGATATGACCAACTTACAATAACGAGCCTATGGTCTCGGTCTAACGCCTTCAGCATGGGTAGACTCAGCTCACGGAACACCTCCAGCCGAAGGCACCATGCGGGGAGATATGACCAACTTACAATAATGAGCCTATGGTCTCGGTCTGACGCCTTCAGCATGGGTAGACTCAGCTCACGGAACACCTCCAGCCGAAGGCACCATGCGGGGAGATATGACCAACTTACAATAACGAGCCTATGGTCTCGGTCTAACGCCTTCAGCATGGGTAGACTCAGCTCACGGAACACCTCCAGCCGAAGGCACCATGTGGGGAGATATGACCAACTTACAATAACGAGCCTATGGTCTCGGTCTAACGCCTTCAGCATGGGTAGACTCAGCTCACGGAACACCTCCAGCCGAAGGCACCATGCGGGGAGATATGACCAACTTACAATAACGAGCCTATGGTCTCGGTCTAACGCCTTCAGCATGGGTAGACTCAGCTCACGGAACACCTCCAGCCGAAGGCACCATGCGGGGAGATATGACCAACTTACAATAACGAGCCTATGGTCTCGGTCTAACGCCTTCAGCATGGGTAGACTCAGCTCACGGAACACCTCCAGCCGAAGGCACCATGCGGGGAGATATGACCAACTTACAATAACGAGCCTATGGTCTCGGTCTAACGCCTTCAGCATGGGTAGACTCAGCTCACGGAACACCTCCAGCCGAAGGCACCATGCGGGGAGATATGACCAACTTACAATAATGAGCCTATGGTCTCGGTCTGACGCCTTCAGCATGGGTAGACTCAGCTCACGGAACACCTCCAGCCGAAGGCACCATGCGGGGAGATATGACCAACTTACAATAACGAGCCTATGGTCTCGGTCTAACGCCTTCAGCATGGGTAGACTCAGCTCACGGAACACCTCCAGCCGAAGGCACCATGCGGGGAGATATGACCAACTTACAATAACGAGCCTATGGTCTCGGTCTAACGCCTTCAGCATGGGTAGACTCAGCTCACGGAACACCTCCAGCCGAAGGCACCATGCGGGGAGATATGACCAACTTACAATAACGAGCCTATGGTCTCGGTCTAACGCCTTCAGCATGGGTAGACTCAGCTCACGGAACACCTCCAGCCGAAGGCACCATGCGGGGAGATATGACCAACTTACAATAATGAGCCTATGGTCTCGGTCTGACGCCTTCAGCATGGGTAGACTCAGCTCACGGAACACCTCCAGCCGAAGGCACCATGCGGGGAGATATGACCAACTTACAATAACGAGCCTATGGTCTCGGTCTAACGCCTTCAGCATGGGTAGACTCAGCTCACGGAACACCTCCAGCCGAAGGCACCATGTGGGGAGATATGACCAACTTACAATAACGAGCCTATGGTCTCGGTCTAACGCCTTCAGCATGGGTAGACTCAGCTCACGGAACACCTCCAGCCGAAGGCACCATGCGGGGAGATATGACCAACTTACAATAACGAGCCTATGGTCTCGGTCTAACGCCTTCAGCATGGGTAGACTCAGCTCACGGAACACCTCCAGCCGAAGGCACCATGCGGGGAGATATGACCAACTTACAATAACGAGCCTATGGTCTCGGTCTAACGCCTTCAGCATGGGTAGACTCAGCTCACGGAACACCTCCAGCCGACGACGGAAGGCGGCCACGGAGTCGTCGCGTCGTCCGCGTCCCAGCTGCAGCTTGCTACAGTCCAGCAGTACCATGCGGGGAGATATTGCGAACTGGAACACAACGGTCACAAAGTCACATATCGATCGCTGGCCCTCATCTTTGAACTGCTTTATATGGGATGTTTCGGAGATATCCATTAATAACCAGCTCATTTCCGTCTCGTAGCTGCGTTGGCTGTCAATGGATCTGCTAGTCGTGTCTCGAAGAGTGTCTTACCCCAAGGTTATCCAAATAACAAGTTACTCGATGCACCAGTTCCCCATACGAAAGTGATTCTACAGATATTGGTCTAGTAAGTACAGAATTATCTATATCCACATCTATAACATAAGTCCATACCCTTGCCTCATCACCTTACTGAACGCAGTCTTTACTAGCTTGGAGACCGACTCTTGGGGCACAAGGTCCTCAACCACCATTGACCTTAGTGAAACCAGTAAATTCCTAACCTCATCTTCAAACTGCTTCATCTGCCCCACATCCCTGGGATACCCATCTAACACCAGCCCATGTCCCTGCCTCGCGGCCTCGCTGGATGCAGTCTTTACTAGCTTGGAGACCAACTCTTGGGGCATAAGTTCCTCAACCACCATTGACCTTAGAGAAACTAGTTAAATCCTCACCTCATCTTCAAACTGCTTCATCTGCCCCACATCCCTCGGATACCCATCCAACACCAGCCCATGTCCCTGCCTCGCGGCCTCGCTGAAGGCAGTCTTCACCAGCTTGGAGACCAGATCTTGGGGCACCAGTTCCCCACCGGTGATGGCTGCTCTGGTCACGGCGCCGTCGGAGGCCGGGCCTCCGCCGGCGTCTGCTAATGCGCGCAGACGTTGGCCTAAGCTGGAAGAGGAAAACCATTAGATTTATTTGTAAAAGGTTTTCAATACGTCATTCTTAGGCAACATTTTTTTTTACAAATATTGTCATAATACATATTTCTAATGTTGATTGCTCAAGGAATTTTACTAGAAATATTTTACAAGGAAAATAGGCTCAATCAAAAATCATCCCATGACAGGATTCGAACCTGAGCCCCTAGCTTGCCGGGCGAGTGCGTTAACCCCTGCGCCAGGGCGAAACAGGGAGAAAGTATTAATTCACCGTGTCATACGTGCGTTCCCGTACGCAGTAGTTTGTGCACTCGCCCAACAAGCGAGGGGCACAAATTCGAATCCTGTCACGGAAGATTTTTTTTAAGATGCCGTTCTCCTTGTAAAATTTTTTAAATATAAGATCTCAAATTAGAAACCCTTCTCCCAAATCGCACTTGATCAATTACTTTTTCAAATCAATTTTCATTGATAGCTCACCTAAAGTGCGTCCACCCGTTCCTCTGTAGTACCGCTCTCTGAGCGAGGGTGGCCTTATTGCTGCCCGGACCTCCCACCACCCACACTACTGCAGGATTGGTGACCTCTCCTCGCACTCTTATAACTTCAGCCTGAAACATCAACACAAAGAATTATTGAAGAACTGTGTCCTGGGTCCCGAGTAAGTCCCTAACCCATAAGAATTTCAAAAAATCCTATTTTTTTCGGAAGCCTACCTCATAATCTTCTACTATATAAAAATAAGTCGGGTTTTCCTTCCTGACGCTATAACTCCAGAACGCACGAACCGATTTCCACGGTTTTGCATTCGTTGGAAAGGTCTCGGGCTCCGTGAGGTTTATAGCAAAGAAAATTCAGGAAAATTTGTATACGTATTCAGTAGGTCTGAGAATATTTATAAGGCAAAACAACGTTTGCCGGGTCAGCTAGTCTTCTTACTATATAAAAATAAGTCGGGTTTTCCTTCCTAACGCTATAACTCCAGAACGCACGAACCGATTTCCACGGTTTTGCATTCGTTGGAAAGGTCTCGGGCTCCGTGAGGTTTATAGCAAAGAAAATTCAGGAAAATTTGTATACGTATTCAGTAGGTCTGAGAATATTTATAAGGCAATCTACTATATAAAAATAAGTCGGGTTTTCCTTCCTGACGCTATAACTCCAGAACGCACGAACCGATTTCCACGGTTTTGCATTCGTTGGAAAGGTCTCGGGCTCCGTGAGGTTTATAGCAAAGAAAATTCAGGAAAAATTTAATTATCTATAATTTATAAGGCAAAACAACGTTTGCCGGGTCAGCTAGTATAATATAGGTATGCAAATAAAATACATTTTCCTAGGTCTTAATCGCGTATTCTTATTTTAGTCCCATCTCATCCCATTAGTCCGAACCATCCCTGAAAGCATCCGTCGGCTGGGGAAGCGACGAGATATCTTAACCTTCCTATTGATGCTCATGTAAAATAAGAAAGACGGCAATGGAACAAGATCCTAGTCCACTGTTTTCATTAGTGGATGCACCGGCCAACGTATCGGATATGGGCGAGTTCGCTTGGCGCCATAGAACTTTTGTCAAAGATGTCTTTGATATTTATAGGACTACCGAAAATACCATAGACATAAAAAATCATCTATTAAAGAAGCACAACATACAGCTAAATAAAAACTGCCAACAAAGTAGATAGCGTCAGGTCAAGGCGTGTGTCTGCCGACCTTTGTGCAGGGTTGATAAATGTAGCGACACCATTGTTGCGATTTTACAAGTCATCCCAGGATTAGGTTTATTTCCACGGAATTTACTATAAATATACCTTTGAATTAAGTTTAACGTCCGTTTACAATTACGTATAGGGAGTTACGTAGGAAAAAAAAAATAATATTTTTTGTGAACAACACACAGCGCCATCTATCCCCGTGGTAAGCTATAATTACAAAATCTACATTTATAAAATGCTTAGTCCTGACTGACTGACTGATCAACGCACAGCCTAAACCGCTGATAGTAGAGAGCTGAAATTTGGAGAATGTGTTCTTCACGTGAAGTAGACATCCGATAAGAAACTTGACTTATAGTCCTATGTCCCCTAGTTGGGGCAGAGGGCGTCCACAGTGCATCTCCATCCCGTTCTGTCTTGAGCTTCTCGTTTTATTTCGCTCCAAGTCTTTCCGATGGCCTTCGCTTCGTCAGTAATTGTCCGCCGCCAGGTTTGTTTCGGACGACCACGTTTGCGCTTTCCTTGGGGGTTCCAGTGTAGGGCTTGCCTCGGGATGTGGTTGGAGTCCCTTCGGAGAGTGTGGCCTATCCAGCTCCATTTGCGGCGTTTGATCTGCTGGTCGATCGGACTCTCACTGCAGCGCTCCCAGAGTTGTTGGTTGGAGATTGTGTCGGGCCAGTAAATACCGAGGATCCTTCGAAGGCATCGGTTGACGAAGACTTGGAGCTGGCGAGAGATGTCCTTGGTGACCTTCCAGGTCTCGCACCCATACAGCAGAACGGTCTTCACGTTGGACCGGAATATTTTGAGCTTGACTCTCCGTGTCAGTTTCCGTGACTGCCATATGGGTCGGAGCTGCGCAAAGGTTGCTCGGGCTTTGGCGATCCGCGAAGTGATGTCATCTTCGGTTCCTCCTGTTTCGGACACGCAACTTCCGAGGTATGCGAACTTGTGGACGCGTTCAACTGCCTCTATGCCGATGACCAACGGGAAAGTACTCGTTGCTCCGCACCTCATTTCCTGGGTCTTCCGGGTGTTTATCTTGAGCCCCGTCTTCGCTGCCTCCTCACGTAGGTCGTTCAACTTGGCCTGCATGTCTGCGCGTGTGTGGCTTAAGAGGCATATGTCGTCGGCGTAATCCAAGTCCTCGAGGATGTTGGTTATGCCCCATTCTATGCCGCGGCGCTTGTTGTCAGTGATCTTATGCAGTATACCATCCAGAACGACAAGGAAGAGAAGAGGTGAAAGAAGACACCCTTGTCGGACGCCCGATAAGAAAGGATTTCTAAAAATTTCCACGGGATCGGGAGTTATGCGAGTGAAACCGCGGGACACAGCTAGTAAAAATATAAAAGTGTTTCATATTTTTTTATATAACAAATAATTACTGTAAACAAAGCCTAAAAACTATGGTTCTTCGAGCCGGATTGCATAACTCCAAATTTTCAATTAAAACTTTTAGCTGTACCCACAATAATTGAGTTATAAAAAGGAGCATACGAGCAGAGAAATACATAAATATAATTCAATACTAAATTAGGGTCTGTAGACGTATAGTCAAGGTAGACCCCGTAAAAGATGGCGTGATGATCTAACTAAATGCATTCGATGAAGACTGGCCAAACACCGCCCAAGACCGCAAAACATCGAAACCATTAAGGGTGATCTTTGCCCTGAAGTAGGACAACATAGGTTGATGAAAGGATGAATGTCATTGATTTGCTGAAAATGTGGTTACAGAGATGTCACATAAATATTACCTATCTCAACAAATTTTACCAGCACAGCAGCAGCTGAAAAAAAGGGGTTTAAGCACAAACTCACCTTAGGACTATCAATCCTCTGAATCTGCGGCATCATCGGAGCAACATGTATCGGCACAGGCGGAATCACAGCCTCAACATCTCTATCTCTGTCTTCTACATGGTCTATGTTCGTCTCCCTTATGTTCCTGTCTCTGTCTTCCCTCGGGGCTGGTTCGACGCCGACTATTTCCCCCGGGATACCACCGACGCCGTTGGGCTGGTCGTCCGTAGTTCCCAGGATCTGTAAGACTGCAGCTCGGAAGTCTTTGTATACTTCCTCTGGGTTCCGTTCGCCGTTTACCTGTAATTTGAGATTGATTGCTTGCATGATTCAAAGAGAGAGTTCTCTTGGCAAAAGTTTTTAAAGAATTACCGCCTTACTTATAAACGACTAGATGCGTCCCGCGGTATCACCCGCGTAAGTCCCGATCCCGTGGAAATATCGGGATCAAAAGTAGACTAGGATAGGTTAGGTAAATGTGAGAACTTAATATCTTTAATTTGAACAGAAGCAGTTAACAATAAAATTATTTCCATGGATTCTTCTCAATAAAATATAACGTCGTATTACACAAAAAAGTTTAGTCAATCAACCAGTCTACGAGTTTGAATTTAATATGTATAGATAGGTAGGTAACCTAATTTCGATTGGCTAACCATAATAATTATTTTTTAAAGAAGCCAGGGTCTTAATTACCGGTGTAGTAAATTGAGGGTTTGGAGCGTGACACAGAAATAGGGGCCGAGTCTTCATACATCTTGAATGAGTCGATATGGAATCATAAACGAAGGTATGTTATACCTACCTACCTTTCAGGGGCGTCTCGTATATTATTATGTCGTTTATTTCTTTATTTTATTAATAATTCCCAAAAAAGTGTTTTTCAATAGCACGCCACTGCAAAATAAACGAAGAAGATTGTTTGTTTTTACCCGACTGCGCGACGCAAAGAAGGGTTATGTGTTTATCAATCTATGTATGTATGTATGTATGTTTGTTCCTATGTGGCGCTCCAGAGGCCAAACGGATGAACCGATTTTGATGATTCGCACGTCAATCGATTCGTCTTAACCCTGGAAGTGCCACTAAAGACATGACAGTTATCAAAATTCAAAATGGCGACCACCAGCCGCCATATTGTAAAATAGAAAAACGGGGCAAGTGCGACACTCGCGCATAAAGGGTTCCGTACCACTATCACAATTGGATATGGAACCCTAAAATGGTTTACAACAACCAATTTTTAAATTTTATAGGAAAATATGAAATATTTATCTTCGATTCTTACTCCCATCAAACGACCGAATCACTCAAAAAAAAAAAACCTTGGCACAAAGAAAATCTGAAACATAAAAGAAACTCTTTGGTAAGTGAAGGCAGACTAGTATATTTGACAGATAGGGCAGCCATTTTGAATTCCATGACCAACTCGATTTGTCCTCCTGTCCTTCTTCCTGTCCTGACTCGACTCCTTGTTATGTTTGAAACACGTTTGTTGTATGGGAGTCCCTTTTAAATAATTGTTTTATTTCGTTTTTAGTATTTGTTGTTGTAGCGGCAACCGAAATACATCTTCTGTGAAAATTTCAACCTTCTAGCTATTACGGTTCATGAGATACAGCCTGGTGACAGACGGACAGACGGACGGACGGACGGACGGACGGACGGACAGACAGACAGACAGACAGACAGACAGACAGACAGACAGACAGACAGACAGACAGACAGACAGACAGACAGCGAAGTCTCAGTAATAGGGTCCCGTTTTTACCTTTAGGTACGGAACCCTAAAAAAGGAAAATTGACTATGTCGAGTGGGGTATCGTCGAATAGATATTTAAAAATCATTCTTAGGTTTCCTTGATCATTTTTCATTTAGGTTAACTATTTGAGATCTACAACGGCTTAAAGTTGGTTAAGAAAACAAAAGTTGACTGACTATATCAAGTTTATAATCACAGAACATAGCGACTGTTAAAGTCGCTATGTTCTGTGACTACTGGACTTGTTTTTTTTTCTTTTCAGTTTTTATTTTGTATATGTTTTTATGTAAAGTTTTTTTCAGCAGGCGGGTTTTTTGAAAAAGAGAACATAATTTTTGCAATGTAAAGGAATATTATAAATCCGAAAGTTTGTTACTAAATAAACGAGTACCTATTTGTTTCTTCCCTTAAATCTATTTTCATTTTTTGTCAATGGTGACCACACGGTGACTTACATACTGTGCCGGCAATAAATAATTTGTAGTTGTACGGGAACATCGCTCAATAAGGAAGACTATGTACAGTGGGACCTGGTTAAGTGGGCCCTGGATACGTGAGAAACCTCTATTAACCTCTGAACTGGGATTGATCAAAATTATAAGACAAAAAAACACTAATAGGCCTCAACATCTTTCGATGTTTTTGTTTAAAATCTACACCAAAACGTAGAAAACAATGTCATCTACAAACCTTATGAAATATTGGAAAACATTGCGACAGAAAATAAAATAATAATAAATATTGCACGACATTACACAATCTAGAAATATAGCCCCAAACTAACAACATATTGTACTTTTGTAAATACATACATATGATGCATAGAAAACACCCAGACCAGACAAATATTTAAAAATAATTATTTTAGAAAATTATTTTATTTTAAATAATCGATGAATCCGACATTTTCAGTTTAAGTCTTATATAATAGACTAGGAGGGGGAAGTTGGTCATCTTACCTCATTAGTACCAAGTGGAGACTTATATGGTGGAAAGAGTAGTAAAAGTTATGCTAAAAAAAGTCGGTCAGCCTCGAGTCAGCCTGGGCCCGTCTGAACTCAGCCCGTTTTTAGGGGATCAATCGGGCCTGGGAACTTACCTCATCGAGTACCAAGTTGGGACTAATATGGTAGAAAGTAGACTAAAAGTTATGCCTAAAAAAACTCAGTCAGCCTGGGCCCGTCCCTACCCCGATTGATCCCCTAAAAACGGGCTGAGTTCAGACGGGCCCAGGCTGACTCGAGGCTGACCGACTTTTTTTAGCATAACTTTTACTACTCTTTCTACCATATTAGTCCCAACTTGGTACTCGATGAGGTAAGTTCCCAGACCCGATTGCTCCTCTAAAAACTGGCTGAGCTCAGACGGGCCCAGGCTGAATCGCGGCTGACCGAGTTTTTTAGGCATAACTTTTACTACTCTTTCCACCATATAAGTCTCCACTTGGTACTAATGAGGTAAGATAACCAACTTCCCCCTCCTAATCTATAAGTACCATATAAGACTTACCTACCATCTGGTGAAATAAATAATCTAATCGCCTTTTAAAATAATAACAGAGCTGCTGTTCATAAAAGATCAAAGAACAACTTGAGTAGGTACGAACATAAACGTCATTGCTTCGTAAGGTGCAATTAGTATATCGTGCTGGCAACGCTACGCCTACGCGATGTTTACCGTTATTCATTTCAGGCATTGAATATTGAATGCACTGTACATAGACTCATAAGAACCAAATCTAGACAGAACTATTCTGTTATTATAAACAGTTTGTTTTGTTCTTGTTCTGTTGCTTTGTTTCTTCTTTTGTTATTCTGTCCTATTCGGTTCGTGTTGTGTGTAGTATTTCTACAAAAAACCAGTCTTCCAAATGTAGGAACTTTAAAAAAAATCAAGTTATTCTGTCTATTGTATAATATTGTACATATTATGTATGTCAAATTCTACTGATTTCTTACAATATCTAATGGTCGATAGATATTGTACGTTACTTGCTTTTTTCGGACGACTGAACGATTGATAATTTAGACCAGGGATTCCCTAACTGGGGGGCGCGCCCCCCAGGGGGGGAGCAGAGGTATTTCAAGGGGGGCGCGGGCCACCTGTGCAGTTAATACCTGCGATCGCTGAGAGAATGCATTCCAGACGGCTCGATACGACCAATGAAATTATTTGAAATTGACGCCTGTGAAGAACATAATATTTTTTCTCAGTCGGCCAATATCAGCCTCTAGACTAGCCCCGCGGTCACCTCACGGGCGCTATCAAAGGTATTTGGTACAACTTACCAAATACCTTATGTGTGACTGAAACAAATTAATGAGCAGTAAAAATACTTATTTTGAACACTTTTTTTATTCTGACCTGATAATCTGAACTGGAGGACGGGGGGGGGGGGGCGCCGATTTTTTTTTATGGTCGAAAGGGGGCGCGACTCAAATAAGTTAGGGAACCCCTGATTTAGACGAACGATATTTTCTACTACGACCACTATAATTATTTTTCGGTTCGGACCCGTCAGCTCGAATTCGTAAACAATATTATATAGATGAACTTGGAATCCATAGACGTCAAACAATTATCGTTCGTTCGCAAAAGCGAGACGGAACTGTCAGAACAGAACTGTAGAAGAAACTGAATTGACAAGCCGTTTTTCGTTGAAATAAAGTAGCCCCCAGTTTGTCGCGACTAAACAAGATCTAGTTAATGTTTGCCAGAGTTTAAGCGAGATTGGATGTCCTCTTGTAAAGTGGCTTCATTACTATTTGTCAGAGTTCCATCTATTATTATTTCTAAGTCTTTGGCGCTGTAGTACAGGGTATTACTCATAATATTTGGGTCATCGGCCGTTTCCAGCTGACTAACAAAAAATTCATAATTTCATTGGAAATAATGGCGTTGGGCGGTAACCTACGATAACTTACAAACGTAGGATATTTCGATATTAGAGATACACTAGGTAGGTATAGGTAGTATTTAGGTACCTACTTGTTTTGTAAATACATAATTAACTAACTACCTACTTCCTTAATATACCTACATACGTACCTACAGAAAACTATTTCTTCATTTCGACTTTATAACAATTGCAAACATACACTCAAACTAGGTATCTATAACTTGCAACAGTTGCAACTGAAATGCAATCGAAATTATGTTGAGTTAAATATGTATTTAAAACGGTACTTGTGGACGGTCCGACTGGTACTCGGTCAGCTTTTAACTACTAAGTACCTTAGAATAATAAATAATATAAATAAATTCTTTAAACAACACACAGCGCCATCTAGCCCCGTGGTAAGCGACTAAGCTTGTGTTACGGTGACTAGACAACGGATATAATACTTATATTTATTTTTCTTTTGTAAATACATACATATTATACATAGAGGGACACGCAGACCAGACACAAATATTTATTTTTTAAGCATAAATACTTGCACCTGGCGGGAATCGAACCTGCAACCTTCTGCATTGCAGTCGCGCTTTCGCACGACGCACCACAGAGGTCGTCGAATAAGACTTTTGTACGAACTTTTAATAGAAAAATAAAATAAATAACTACCTACTAAGTAAAGATACTTAACCTACTAAGGTAAGGTAGGTACCAATAAGTAGAAATGACACGGGAAAATACAAGTGGCTGTCACTCGGCTCCGCCCTTCATGTCGCCACGGACCTTGCAACTTTGAGTAGGTATAGTTCTCGATGGGTCGTACACTTGTACATTTTTGATGACCCCACCTGCGGGCTCTCACGACTTTTAATTACTTATTAGTTTCATGTACCAGTTTTAATACTTGTACACCTTGTACCTAAAGACTTAGGTACTACGCCTCAGGATTGGACTACTTAGTAAGTAATTTATTTTATAACTAGCTGCGTCCCGCGGTTTCACCCGCGTAAGTCCCGGTCCCGCGGGAATATCTGGATAAAAAGCCTATGTGCTATTCTAGGTCTCCAGCTATCTATATTCCAAGTTTCATCGCAATCGGTTCAGTAGTTTTTGCGTGAAAGAGTAACAAACATCCATCCATCCAAACTTTCACATTTATAATATTAGTAGGATTTATCTTCCGAATTTCGATACGTAGACCGATGCAGTTAGTAAGGAATACGGGTCGGATCTTGTTCCACTGCCGTCTTCCTTCTTCTATATGGCGTGCTTATAATACCATACCATTATCACCACATACCATCGGGTACGAAAGTAGTCCAAACGCTTTTCTAAAAGCTTATTTTACAACATAGTTACATTTTACCGGCTCTTAACCGTATAGGCATTTTAATTTATTTCCTCATCTCGTGGTTTCGACTATTTTCCCGGGTCCTAATCATGCGATTAAGACCCTGAAAAATGTAAAATTTCATAATAATAATCGCGAAGAGAGAATGTAAGTATGTATGTACCTAACTATGCTAAAAATCGTGTTAATTTTGAAAGTAATTACTATCACTTTACCCCGATATGTATACCTACCTATAGGTACCTTCACTACATCTGCATGGTTACATCACTACATGGTAATGTAACAATAAAAAATAAACAGTTAGTATCTAGACACAAAAATTAATAGCTAAAAGTGGCGTGCGTGACAGACAGTAGGCTTCTGGCTGTGTTTGATCTAATCAAACAAAAATACAAGTACCTTCCTACCTACAACTCTTTTTGGGGAGCGTTTGACTACTATCGCACGAGAATGTAAGCGACGATGTGGTCTAAAATCTGGCATGCTCTTCTAGAAGATAGGAAGACCGAACATGTTTCAAATAACGGAAGGCCGCCGGTGGGTTGTAAGCTCTTTAACTGAGACTCATTGCCAGTCTTAATTATAAAGGTTTTTCACTTATCCAGGGTCCATTTAACCAGGTGTCACTGTATTTTTTTAACAGAACATGGTTAGTTTAGTTTCGACATGGGTCTTAACTTTTTTCTATAGCAGGAAACCAAGAGCATGAACTCCTTTCTCCTCATCTGAGCAATGTTCCCGGTTAAATCCCTGGCGGGAGACCAAGGTCTAGTAAAACAGCAGCATTATGCTGAGGCTGCGCCTATTCGGGCAGCGCGTAAATTATACGTAGAGAGTCGAGAGATGCTTAGATTCGACGTATGAGTCACCGACGCAGGTAGACTAATTGGTCAAGTCAGTGCTCCCGGATTGAGTAAAGATGCGTTGTTGGTTCGAATCCCGCTCTCCGTCGACCTTGCGTTGTGTTTTTGCAGCAGTATTGTTCCTTTAAAATATTTCTAGTGGTGTGGCTCACTAATATTAGAGTTTTCAGGTCGCCTTAAGGCCTCTAACTTGACCTAGCGACTGCTATCAGAGATAACAACCGGGACCAACCGCTTTCGAAACACGGAGGAGCTCGAGAAAATGTTTGTTTTCCACACAAATAATCGGTGACCCATCCAAGTAACGACAGCGCCAGGCGTTGCTTAACCTGCACGATACTAACTACAGAGTAAACTGTGTCTACGGTGACTGTTGACAGATCGATGATTCATATATAAAACACGGCAGGGACCGACGACGTGTTATCGATTTACATGGATGACGGTCAACGTACAATGTCACGATTGGTTTCATTGAATCGGCCTCTGTGGCGTAGCGGGCGAACCTCTCACTGCGATGCTGACGTTGCAGGTTCGATTCATCATCATCCGAGCGTTGTTCCCGGTTGCATCTCTCTCGAGAGCCCGGGGTCCGCTTTCCTACTTTTACGTCTCCACTTCGCACGATCTTCGGCATCCCGCGTAGTGAGGCCATTTGCACGCATATCCGATCCTACAACGTCAAGCCAGCACTTCTTGGGTCTTCCCAATCTGCCGCGGCCGGGCGGAGGCGCCATAGCAAGACATTTGTTTCCCACGTAACTAGCCGGTTTTCGTAGAACGTGGCCGTACCACCGTAGGCGGCATTCTTGCAGTTTGTCTGCAATGTCTCGGACATGAAGGCTGCCCCTGATGCGGGAGTTTCTGACGCGGTCTTTTCGCGTCACTCCACACATCCAGCGCAGCATCTTCATCTCCGTGACACGCAGCTCCTGCTTATGTCGCTCAAGCAATGGCCACGCCTCACTACCATACAAAAGGACAGGTCTAATGATCGTTTTATAGACCTATCCCTTCAGTTTAACCGGCATTTTCGGGTCACAGATGACACCAGTTACCTCCCGCCACTTGGCCCAAGCTGCCGAAATGCGGGACTTGACGTCACAATCGATGTCGCCGGACTCGTGAAGCACAGACCCCAAGTACTTAAACTGGTCTGTCCGCTCGACCATGTGACCGTCTACGCAGACAGGTGTGGGATCTGTGGTATTGCTAGCCAAGTATTCGGTCTTCGCTACGTTGAGTTGCAAACCGCCGTTCTCAAGTGACTCTTTCCACGCATTTACACGCCTTCCAAGCCGTCCCTTATCCGAGTCCGCTAGCGCAATATCATCAGCATACATGAGCTACACGCCTTTTCCCCGGCGGGAATCGAACCCGCAACCTTCGGCATTGCAGTCGGGCTTTCGCACTACGCACCACAGAGGTCGTCGAATAAATGAACAATGAATCTCCCTGAATTCAAAGTAGGCAACATAACGGCATAGGAATTTAAAGATGAAACCGTCTATATAACGGTTCATGAGATACAGTCTAGTGTAGTGACAGACAGACAATGGAGTCTTAGTTAAAAAGGGTCCCTTTTTACCCTTTGAGTAGGTACGGAACCGTCAAAGGTAAATAAATAGCTGCTCCACAAAACGATGTCAATTTAAAAGTAGCTCGCGTACTAAACAGTTGACATACTCGGCCATTTTCTTATAAATTATTCTTGGACAACCGTTTAGTCCGATATTATATGTCGTACTATGTAATTTGTGAGTTATACACGATTTTATTAAATACGCTGGCAAGGTAACTCTAAAGTTATAAGTAAAGACGTACTTAGAAAGTGGAAATGTACTTACTAGCTGACCCGGCAAACGTTGTTTTGCCTTATAAATTATAGATAGTAGCCGATTCTCAGACCTACTGAATACGCATATAAAATTTGGTAAAAATCGGTCGCGCCGTTTCGGAGGAGTACGGTAATTTATTTTTATTTATTTAGGTTTATTAGGGAAACATACAGAACTATAACAACTAAAAACAACTTATGAATTATATAACTTAATCCAACAAAGTTTCCACTGTAACTAACATTGTGACATGGAAATTTTATGTATTAGAAGATAGATAAAAAAGTCAGAACTCAAAAAGTCAGTCAGACAGATGCAGATCATGCAGATGAAAGCGATTTTGCGTTTTTTTTTTTTTCGCAAAAAGTATAAGTATCCGTTATCTAGTATCCATAGTACAAGCCTAGTGCTTAGTTTGGGGCTAGATTTCTAGGGCTAGTGGAATGTTTTTTTGAATTGTTTTTTTCTATGTGTGCATTAACACTAAAATGCAAATGCTTGTTTGATTGATTTTGGGTAGGTCTAGGTACCTATAATAATAAGTTTGTACCACTAGGAGTGTCCAGTGGTTTCACCCATGTAAGCCCCGATTAGGGCATGCAATATCGGAAGGTTTTCAATCCCGGGATTGTTTTCGATATTAAGAGCTCAATCACGGGATCCCGGGATTAATCTCGGGATTTTATATATCGTTAAAAACGCAAATTTAACAAAATAAAAATGTGTAAAATCAAAAATCTTTGATATATTAAAGACTTAGTGGTTTCATTACGTAAATAAGTTACTCCCTGGGCCGTCCACCCCACCATTTGGCAGACAAATAGCCGCTGTTTAAACTTTCGCGCCAAATTCTAGGCACGCTACTAAAATGAACATCATTTTAAAGCAGTAAAATGTTGCATGCGAGCTATAAAAAAATACTTTTAAATGTCTTAAAAATCGCAATGAATCGCGTTACTTTTATTATTTTAAGTATTTAATCATCATACAACCTCAATTTTAACCCAAATATTAAATCGGTCTAATCACGATATCGGATCACCTAATCCCGGGATTATGAAATCCCGGGTTTCTATTGCAGTCGGTTTAGTAGTGTTTGTGTGAAGAAGTTAGAAACATACACACTTACTTACTTACCCAGGCTTTCACATTTAATATAGGTAGGTATGATATGAATTGATGATCGACGTAGAAGAAAGTCTGATAGGTAATAAATAATCATGAAATAAAAACTGATTAATTACAAATGTTTTCTATTATCAATTGTAAAAAAATGTAATAAAAAGTGATTGAAAAGACATAATTAAAAAAAAAATACAAAAAGAGTTGTGGCCCATGAGGGGATCGAACCCGCGACCTTCGCGTTATTAGCACGACGCTCTAACCAACTGAGCTAATGGGCCGATGAGTCGAGGGTCGAAATAGCGCGCTACACTCGACACTGAGATATAAATATATCCAACGAAATTTTATAACCCAATGCCGCCGGTTGTCTATTTAATTTACTAATAATAAACGTAAAGACCCACCTACGACGTACCTAGATTAGTTCAATTGTTGCGAATAAATAAATATTCTATTCTATTCTATTCTTTTTTTTTTTAAAAGATTGTGTGTTTTTGTTGCTAAAATTTATAGGATTGATTTAAATATATTATTTTACTTAGATATTAAATTAAAATGAGCTGATCTAGTGATAATAACGAGTAGGTAACGTTATTATTACATTAATAGAGAGATATTAATATGATATTAATAATAAAGATTACATTAATATAGTTCCATCGACCATGAGGGTTGCCGTTTATTGCAAATGGCCACCGACCGCGGTGGCAAAATAGGTAAAAAACCATTTGTAATTAATTAGGTACCTACCTAACATTCGATAATTAGTACTAATTAGTAATTACCTAAGTATAATGTTTTTTTAAGTTTTTAGTTTTATATATTTTTTTTAATTACAAACATGTTTCGGTTTTAATCGCGTGGTGTTTATTATTTTTTGCATTGTCTCAATGCTCAAAATTTCTGCTAAAAGTAATAAAGACCACGCGATTAAAACCAAAAAAATGTCTTTAATTTCAATACAACATCGCGAAAACAGAAGCAAAATCTAGATTTATAAAATATTAAGTACACAATAAAACAAAATTATTACGGAAATCTAGACCAAATAAATGTCAGTAATGAAATGTCTTTAATTTCAATCTAGAGTCTAGACCAAATAAATTATCTTTATCTGTTATGAAATCGCGAGACGCAACAAGTTTTTGTTCAAGAATCAAGAATCAAGAATATTTATTGAATAACTGTGTACATTAAGGTGACATGGAAATGTGTTATAAGTATCAACAGTTTGTCCATCCCGGACATACAATATTATAGTAACTTAATCTAAGCATTACTTCTAAATAAAAATTAACAATTATTAACATAATTAGAGTCAACAAATGAATCTTATGTAAAGTAAACATCTAAATCTAAATATTCTTTGACACTGTAGAAAGCCTTTGAGATCAACCATTTTCTTAAACTATTGCGGAATATGAGGATTTGTTTAGCTTACGTGTGCAGATTATTTAGATAGCTAGCAATAAATACATTATTAGATATTATGTTAAAATGCCTAGTTAGGTATGTTTATGTTATTTATTACCTAGTCTACCTTGCTATTATAAAATTAGTTTTAAGGCTAGACCTAGTTTAAACCATGATTTAGCCATAGTAAATCATGGTTTAACCCAGGTCCGGCACTTAAAACTCATTTTATAATAGCATAGCTATAGTACTTGCTTACTTACTAATATTATAAAGAAGAAAGATTTGTATTTTGTGTGGGTGTGTGTGTCCGTCTGTTTGTAATGAATAAACTCAAAAACTACTGTACTAATTTAAAAAAAAAAACACTATTAGAAAGCTACATTCACCCCGAGTAACATAGGCTACTTTTGATCCCGATAATCCCTCGGGATCGGGACTTACGCGGGTGAAACCGCGGGACGTAGCTATAAATTATATTTTTAGTCTGTCTGTCTGCGGCTTAGAGATGTTTTGTATTAGGAAGCTATAACTTTGCATGAGTATACATTATTGTTCACGCCGACAAAATATTATAATTAAAAAAAATTAAAAAAAAAAATGGGTAGGTAGGTACCTCCCCCACATGTGAAATCGTTTACCCCCTCGTGTGGGGTATCGTTAGATAGATCTTTTGAAACCAAATGAGGTTCAACCACCATTTCCCCCCCGAAGGGTTCCCGCCTTGTCGTGGCGGGGGGGCTTAGTAGCAGTGGCCTGGTCACCCACGGTGAACCAAGCGGAACCCACCCGAGGAGGGGCCGCTGGAGCTTCGGCTCGCGGCTGAGGGTTTCGGGGCCGCGGCAGGAGAGGAGTGTCGGTGTTGCGTTGCCGCTCTCCCTATCTGCCGCGGCCTCGGCAGGCCGCCACCGTCTTTCCGGCGAGCTCTGGCAATAGCGGAGTTCTGGACACCGTGGAGTTTAGTGGGTATACCCTGGCCACCTACCATCTTCGGCCCCACACACCGGGCCGCTCTCCCCCGGGAGCGGCCTGACGGTCTTAAGGCGATTCTCCACGAAAAAAAAAGAAGGGTTTTAACCACCATCTAATTAGGTAATCTAAAGGTGTTACCACACCAATCGATTGATCGTCGACCGATGGTAGAATGGATTAGTCGACGTCGATCGATAGTCTCTTTTGTTTCTGTAGTCTGTAGTTTCCAAACCAATCGATCGATTGTCGATCGACGATCAATCGACCGCGGAATGGATTAGTCGACGTCGATCGCTGCCCGCTGCCCTTTTGAATACAATTCGAAAGAAACTGATGGAAAATAGCCGGGATAATCGAGCAATGTCGACCGATGCTATCGACTGGCAATCGATTGATTGGTTAGTCGACCGGTAACCGTCGATCAATTACAGCTACCACACCAATCGATTAACGTCGACCGATCTCGATCGATTTGCGTGGTAGTACCCTAAGAAAGACTACTACTATAATATTTCAAGTTTCAATTTCAAGCACCACGCCGTTCACTGTCTGGATCTACGTCGTTGTTAGAATACCCACCATCTAGGTAATCTAAGTTTACTAGTATACAGGATGTTTCGACGAGGGGGTATTAAGCCGAAAGGGGGTTGTTCTAGAGGTCTAGGCGAACAACTTTTATTCTACGACTTTTGGAAATTTGAATTTTTTTTTCGAAAATTTTAAACTTGTATCACTAAAAAAACAGCTGTTTTTGTAAAAAAAAGGCAATTCATGTTTAGACTGTAGTGGTTCAAACTAAATAAAAGGGCGCCTTAAGGCCAATGACCTCAAACTCTAAAAAACAGCTGATTTTCATGCAAACTTTAAACTCAAAATTTTCGAAAACTACTTCGAATTTCCAAAACTTGTAGAGCAAAAGTTGTTCGCCTAGACCTCTAGAACAACCCACTTTCGGCTTAATACCCCCTCCTCGGAGCACCCTGTATATCAAGTTCCCCACTGACCGCGATAAGAACGTCGCTTTGGTCGAAGTAGTCTGCCACCGGCATCACGTTCCGGTAGAAGTTGGAGAGCTCCATCCTGGCGAGACTGAGCACCACGTGACCGAGTCTCGCGCCGTACTCGATCTGACGCTCCAGCACTCGCTGCCGCCAACTCACAAGCACCACGCCGTTCACTGTCTGGATCTAGAAAGGTGTGAGATGGTTAGTGAGGTGTTGATTGGGGGTTTCTTAATAAGATACGGTTTTCGAAGGGTCTGTGACGGAAGTCAATGCCATAAAATGTCAACTGAATAACCTTATTTCTGCCTTAATTCAGCTTTTTACATAGCATGCTCTGTCCTACGGATAAAGGGTCAAAAAGGCCTAAAAAGGGAAATTATAACTATCCCTGTAAACTGAGACTAGACGACATACCTAATACCTATTGTTCTTTTGGAAATTCGAACTATTCAAGATTTACCTGAAAATCAGCTGTTTCTTAGCGTAAGACCTTAGTTTGTTGTATGGGAGCCCCCTTAAATATTTGTTTTATTTTGATTTGTTGTTATAGCGGCAACGGAAATACGAAATTAAAATTTCAACCGTCTAGCCATCACGGTTTATGAGATACAGCCTGGTGACAGACGGACAGACAGACAGACAGACAGAAGGACAGACAGCGAAGTTTTAGTAATAGGGTCCCGTTTTTACTCTTTGGGTACGAAACCCTAATAAAAGGTCGACTTGATTTAAAACCCCTGATATACATCTTCTACGGACTCGGATCCCACTTTAAGAAACCCTGCGTCAGATAGTAGCACTCTAAGTTTTGCACTACTATCTTACGGAGGGTTTCTTAAAATGGAGTCCGGGTCCGTGGTAGATGTGTATCAGGGGTCCGCAGTCTGTAGGTGAATGAAATATTACGGATTTTTATTTGGAAATTGTGTCGTAAGTAATATTATATTCTTTGACAGGGTTCCGAGCACTTGTTTTAATGGTGTAAGGGTTCAGTAACTGCAATAAGTTTAACAAACCCCGATATGGCTTAAGAAACCATAGGTACTCGAAACACGCTGTAAAGACTTCAATGACTCAGGAATCACCAATTCACAGTACTTATGACATGCAGTAATGACTCCACAATCCACAGCAAACTCGTACAGCTATTCAGTTTGTATTCGTGATTC
Source organism: Idaea biselata (assembly GCA_958496205.1). Lineage (NCBI taxonomy): Eukaryota > Metazoa > Arthropoda > Insecta > Lepidoptera > Geometridae > Idaea > Idaea biselata. Next base: position 30,346,664 of record OY292397.1, on the reverse strand, counting down.
AGTTTACTTGGAAAACTGTCTGTTTTGATTGAATTGTGGTGTTCTGTTTGACGGGGGCTTATTAAAAGAGGCTTTAGAGTAATTATTGGCAATCTAGTATGTTTACTTGTTTTTTTTTTATAATTGTAGACTATGATTTGACACATCTTCCTGAAGAAAAAATGTCATAATGAACTAAAAAGTCAGATTTTAGTCCGAAATTTAAAAAAAAAAACATATTCATACCTAGCTACATGGATTTTTGGAGTTCAAAGAGTTCTTTTACCCAAAGAGTAAAAACTGTCCGCCTGTAACCAGGCTTTATCTCATGAACCGTGATAGTTCGACAGTTGAAACGTTCACTGATTATGTATTTCTGTAGCCGCTATAACAACAAATACTAAATAAAAAATACCTAAAATTAATATTTTTGAGGGAGGCCATTACCATACAACAAACGTAATTTACGTACATAAAAACCCAACGATACCGCGATGTATTTTTGCCATTAACGCCATCTAGTAATGGAGTGATAGACCTGCGCCAAAAAAATTAACGTATTCATTGCGTTCACGGGCTGATTGGTCCAGTGTTCATTTTAGGGTTCTGTACCAATTGTGATAGTAATATGGAACCCGTCATGCACGAGTATAACTCGCACTTGTTTTAATTTGCCAACTAATTTTTGGTCTTTAAAGGCTGGAGCAGACATCCGGTCTGCTCCAGCCTTTAAAGACCAAAAATATACGTAAATGTAAGCGTAGACGTGGACGGACGTATCACTGAGTTGTAAATTATAATATATGAAACTGTATAAGACAGGACACACTGCTTGCGTCGTCTACATTACGCAAGCAGTGTGTCCTGTCTCATACAGTTTCATACATTACAACTCAGCGGTACGTGCACGTCTTCGCTTACGTCTACGTATACGCATCCGGTCTGCTCTAGCCTTAAAAAGCTTAAAAGCAGCGAGAGATATGACAAAACAACACAATTAGGGTTGGCTCCGCTTCAATAAATAAACAGACAGCTTACAGCCCTCCGAGGAGCTCAATTACATTACCGATAACAATCTAACGATTAACTTGGTCGACTGCTTTTGAATCCACTGCAATACGAAATGGCACTTATTGAACTTTTTTTTTTAGTTAGTCTATATCAGGGGTCATCAATTTACTTTTTATAAGGGGCCGGGTTTTAAAATAACAAGTCCGTTGCGGTCTGGAAGGGGTTTCTTATGAACTGTTTTTTAACCCCCGACGGAAAAAGAGGGGTGTTATAAGTTTGACGTGTCTGTGTGTCTGTCTGTCTGCCTGTCTGTGTATCTGTCTGTGGCATCGTAGCTCACGAACGGATGAACCGATTTCAATGTAGTTTTTTTTGGTTGATAGGTGACTTTTGCGCGAGTGTTCTTAGCTATGTTTGATCATCGGTTCAGCCGTTCATAATATATGTTGGTTAAAGCTCGGAAATAAAAACCGAATGTTTTCAAATATGCCCGAGTGGGGTATCAAATAAAAGAGCATGACTGTTGCACTGAATATGCACGTTTAATCAAAATCGGCTTAGCCGTTGAAAGTATATGTAGGGACAAACACGGAAATAAAAACCGAATGTTTTCAAATATACCCGAGTGGGGTATAAAATGAAAGGACGTAATATTTGTGACAACAATATGCATGTTTAATCAAAATTGGCTAAGCCGTTCGAAGTATATGTAGGGTCAAAATCGGAAATAAAAACCGAATGTTTTCAAATATACCCGAGTGGGGTATCAAATGAAAGGACGTAACTTTTACGACAACAATATGCATGTTTTTAGTTGAGTTAGTCTATATTATAGTCTATAATACATTTTTTTAGTTAGTCTATATTGGGAGCCTCTTTTTTTTAGTAAGTAGGTAGTAGGTAGGTACGTATTTTTGAACGTACGAAATCCTAATAAATGAACACATAGTAAATGTCCTGTTTTTTAAATCATATTTGTAGTAAAAACAATCATGTCATATAACTACATCCACGGCATATCTAAGTACATATACCTACTGTAATAAGTAATAACTAATAACCCTGAAATGAAGGTATGTTGGTATGTGGTAGGTATTAGGTGCGTATGTCCTTGACATAGATGTACGAACATTTTTGTGTGTCTTCCAACAATCGATTGGTGTTGGCGACTTCGATAAGATATACAAATATGTCTCAGAGCATTGTTGGTTTGTTAGAAACTGCGGTCGCTTTGTATAAGGAATAAAGGACGTTAACCTCTAATAATAGCGGTGTTGGTCTAGTGGTAGATAATATAGGTACCTCAACTTTCATTCCAAAGGTCATGCGTTCGAATCCTGGTCGACCACGCACCAATGTCTTTTTCTTCAAGAAAAAGTTACGTGCGTTATTAACATCGCTCTTACGGTTACGGAAAACATCGTGAAGAAACCTACGGCTTACTTAGCTCCAGACGTATTAACCTGTTCTTTCCTCTGGGCATGGCTGACTAGGCTGGGAGGGTGGTATAGGTGCTGGGCAAGCCTACTCCACCTAACAATGACCCAGGCACTACAGCGCCATAAATAGTATGGATTAAAAGTCGCTTGCGCTGTATAAATCATCTAAAAAAATAGATGAAAAGGCCTTATCTTACCTTATCAGAGTATTCAGCAACATCCCTCATGGAGCGAGGGTACCCAGACACGAGGTAGGTCTTGGCCGTCGGAGCCATCTTCATCTCAAGCATCAGGACTTCGGTTACCGTCTTGCTGGATAGGTTGCCGAAGTCTTGCATGTCTGGGGAAAGATAGAACTTTAGACTGCTATAAAAATCTTACAATGCTGCCCCATCTAAGCCATCTTGGAGTACATGGCAAACCGAATTGATAACTTTCGGTTTTTCGAAATTGGTAAAAAATGGTCTTGGAGTTTCCAGTATCTTGGAGTAATTGGCGAACCTAATTGATAACCTCCGTTGTTCGAAGTTGGTAAAAATTGTCTTGGAGTAGTGGAAACTCCACGACTCCAAGACCATTGATAACGAAAGTTATCGCGCCATATAATATTACGCCACTTACTCCGAGATGGCTTAGATGCCTCAGCATTATTAGATTTGTCTAATAATGACGAGTCGGATCTTATTCCGTTTTCCTGCGAAGATGGTAGTGCCAGCTTGGGCACGAGGTATCTCTCCTTATAGAGAACCGAACATTAGCGGTTCGGGACATAATCTGTCTATAACAGATCCCGGACGTTTGACCCTGGGGGTGGCCTGACGGTACAGCGGACCCCTCCATTTATACCCAAAGTTGTCATAGTTGGGGACGCTTTAACATATAAGTATACTTACAGCTGACCCGGCAAACGTTCTTTTGCCTTATAAATTGTAGATAGTAGCCGACTCTCAGACCTACTGAATACGCAAATAAAATTTGGTAAAAATCGGTCGCGCCGTTTCGGAGGAGTACGGTAACTAACATTGTGACATGGAAATTTTATATATAAGAAGATAGAAGATGTAGATCAGTTGTTGCAAAGTGATGCCGTTTTTCTATCTTTATCATCACCGTCCACCAGGTGAGATAATGGTCTGGTCAAACACTCACCCATAGTCAAAAAATAAACCTTTGTGCCGTCACTTTTAAACTTGGACTTTTCCTATACCGTGAAGAACTTTACGTTAATGTATTTACCCAACCACGGCAAGAGGGTTTTGATTTTGTTGCGATGTTGTTTTTTCCGACTGCTCAACGCCCAAAACTGTCGAGCGGTCGGAAATACATCAAATAATTATATCTTCGCCGATATAAAAAGAAATCGTCCCATAATTCATAGATCCATTATTATTTTAAAACAAAACATAGGGTCTGTAGTCTGTACTGTGACCCTCGAGAACGACAACGCACCGAACACCGACTTTAAGACTATTGCAATAAGGTTGTAAATGACAAGTCTAATTGGAAAAAAAATGTAAGAAACGCCTTGAGACGATATACTTAGCCACAGAATAGACAGTAGTTGGTATTACCACGTGTCTGTTCCCACAGAGGCGTTACCTTTTTAACTTGAAAGTATGCCTACACTATCTATTATAGAAATGTTAAGAGCATAGTCTCCATTCTCTTTCTCCATACAAACGTAGTTTACATTTTCCTCCCTGGATAAAGACATCAGAGCAAATATGTTTATGCCATAACACTTATATCTGTCATGAGTTGACTATGCATCTACCTTTTTATTTTTTTCATTTTATTATTTTTTTATTTTTTATTATTATTTTGAATTAGAAAATAATATGATCTATATATATAAAAGCGAAAATCACTGACTGACTCATCACGAAATCTCAGAAACTGCAAGTGCTAGGAGTCTAAAATTTTGCATGGGGGTTCCTTTTAGGACGCTCACTAAGAACGGATTTTTGGAAATTCACCCTCTGAGGGTGTAAAATAATAATAAGGGTTGAAGGGTTGTATGAAACTTTTTTGTTTTTAGAGTTAGATGTATAAAAGTCGGGTATTAGGTTTATTGTTAGGTATCGATAAAGGTAGATAAAATATTTTTCGAAAATTCACCCTAACAGGGTAAAATGGGGTTACATTTTATAAGAAAACGCTGACATTATCGTTTGTAGATGGCGTTACTGCTAAAATTAGATCGCGCTGACGTTACGTTTTAAAAAGTTGATGTCTTACTAGCTCATTTTTTGTACAATTTTACGTCAATGCTCAATAGATGGCGTTACTGATGAAATTATATCGCGCTGACGTTATGTTTTAAAAAGGTGTAATTTTACGACGGACGACGGTGAACAACTTTTTCTTACATAGTCTTGATTCCCCAGGCTTACCACAACATGACTTGCTTCTTAAAGGCTTAAAGTCTTCTTACACCGCTGCGTAACCTTCATGTGCCTTTATCCCCCTTATATTGTTATATATTAATTAAAGATTAATTAATAGATATAGATATTTAAGAACGGAACGGAACACCTTGCCTACCGCTGTGCAAAAAACCACACTTAAACGGACGACCAGCGAAGCACTGATGCTGATGCACTGATGGCAATATCTGTACTTCGATGGGCGACCGTTTAAGTGTGGTTTTTTGCACAGCGGTAGGTAGGTGTTCGAGCAACGCGGACGTAGTCGCGGGCACAGCTATCTATACATATACATAAAAGAAAGTCGTGTTAGTTACACTATTTATAACTCAAGAACCGATTTGTCTCAAACTTGGTGAGGTGAGAACCAGGAGAAGAACATAGGATTTTGATCCCGTAAATCCCGCGGGATCGGGACACACGGGTGAAACCGTGTTGGGTGAAACTGGGGTGTTAGGTATAAACAAAGGGATCTTATTAGGGTTCTTTTTTTACCTTCGGAACACTAAAAATTGCACAAAACACAACATTTGATTTAAGCCAACATACCTACAACGAATTTATAATTTACATGTGCATGTGTTACATGCGTATATTTGCAATTTATATGTGAATTTCCCTAAAATGTTGGAATAAATACACGACTATAATTATCTGAAAACGTTCGTTGAGTAATTGTCGTGTAATTTCCCGCCTTTCCGACCTTCTGACACGTCGACTAAATTGCAGGTTTCGGTGCATAACTAACATAGATGAAGACGTTAATCGACATTACGGTCATTTATTATTCTCTACGTACATTCAAGTATGAAAATGCATTTTTATATAAAGATTCATATTATATACTTTTTCATTAAAAGTTCTTTGGTCGAAAATTCTCTCACTCGTACTTACTAAAGTTAATAAAACTGCAGGGGAACTGCCAATGCCGGTCTTATCTAATCTACATCTACACTATCTACATTAATACTATAAAGAGGAAAGATTTTTAATTTTGTGTGTGTGTGTGTCGTATGTTTTTAATGAATAAACTCAAAAACTACTGGGCCGATTACAAAAAATCTCTTACCATTAGAAAGCTACATTCACCCTTAGTAACATTGGCTACTTTTGATGCCGATATTCCCACGGGATCGGGACTTACGCGGGTGAAACCGCGGGACGCAGCTATAAAAAATAAAAAGGTAGATGCGTTGTCATGACGATATAGGTTTTTCATCCCATCTATTTGAAAAGAGCTAGTCTAATCCCTGTAAACAGGGCAAGAAGTAGCGCTTTGCTGGCGATGTTCCTAGCAGGCATTTTCATAGCGTTTTTTCTCCCTGCTGGCAGGGCAATAATGAGATTTGAATTTGGAATGTGAATATTTTTAAAAAGTTTCAATTAACAAAGAGTCCCTATCACCGTACTGCGTGTCTAATAGGTAAGTGATGGGTGATAGACCGAGCAGGTTAAGCAACACACGTGTCTGATACGTGAGCGATGGGTGTTCGACCGTACAGGTAGAATATTGGTAAAATGGAGGGTTTTGGTAGAAAATGGTAGGTTTTGGTAAGAAATGGTAACGTTGTAAGAAATTGGTAGGTTTAGTGAAAAATGGTAGGTATTGGTAGAAAGTGGTAGTTTTTGGTAGAAATGGTAGTTTTTGGTAGAAAATAGTAGGATGTAGTAGAAAATGGTAGGTATTAATGGAAAATGGTAGGTTTCGTAGAAAATGGCAGGTATTCATAGAAAATGGTAGGATTTGGTAGAAAATGGTAGGTTTGGTGGAAAATGGTAGTTTTTGGTAGAATCGGCAGTTTTTGGTAGAAAATAGTAGGATGTAATAAAAAATGGTAGTTATTGATGGAAAATGGTAGGTTTGGTAAAAAATGGTAATTTGGTAGAAGAAGGCAGGTTTTAATAAAAATTGGTAGTTACTGTCAGACGGGAACAATGGTCAAAGTACGTTACTTATTTTTTCAAAGAGGGTGATGAAAAGTAGAATGTTCAAGGTTTTGGTTTTGGGTGTTGGCACCATTGATGACCATAGACCTGTGGGCCTGTAACCCTTATCTATGGTCATCAATGGTGCCAACACCCAAAATACCTTAAATATTTTCGATCAAAAACTTGAGACACCGATAATGTCCGCTTCAAAACACGTCCGTGTTATTGCGGATTCTCCCTATCTATTTGTTTGGGAGTTCCCATACAGATGAATCTGTCTCTCTCTATGTATATCTGTCACTCTGTCACTTGGCTGTGTACCTCACGAACAGTGATAGCTAGACTGTTGAAGTTTTCACAGATAATGTGTTTCTGTTGCCGCTATAACAACAAATACATAAATTTCTATTAATTTTTGTATGTAGCTCAAGGCTATTTTATTTAGAAAATTTATTTTTAAGAAAAAATAGCATTCAAAATTTTCACCTCGCCTCGCCTTTTTTGCCTCGCCGCAAGTGAAAATTTTTGAATGCTATTTTTTCTTAAAAAAAATATTTCTAAACAAATACATACTAAAAAATGAATAAAATAAAAATTTAAGTGGGACTCCCATACAACACACGAATTTTTTTTTATAATGGTACGGAACCCTTAGCGCGAGTTTAACTCGCAGTTGGCCGGTTTTTTATTTTTACTATAAGTACATCACTATGGAGACCCCTCTCCATAGTGATTATAGTATTTATAGTAAAAAAAATAATTTAATTTTTACTTTAAAATTGACAGTTCCTTGTTTACCTTTATGATCTAAGTTTCTAAAATAGGATATCTATGTTTGTATATGAGCGTTCTATTAAGTGTAGGTACCTCCAAAACTAAACCATTTAAGTGTACCTACACATACACCGGCCATATTTCCGTGACATTGTACAGATAATGCCGCCATTATACTATTACTTCATTTAACATAATTCAGTGCGGACTGCGAGTAGGACACGCTCACGTGAGCCTTGACTGTGAAATGTGGACAAACACATTACAGATAAGTATACAAATAATCGATGGGTCCCGAATCGACGGACATTTTTTCTTGGCGTGTAGCTGTAAGTAGGTATACACTATATTTTAGGCGTCTTTCATTTAAAGGCGGAACCAGAGATCGCGAGGCGTGCGGCACGAATGGTTCGTCACGCGTGCCTCTACCTGAGGCATGCCTGATTACATTATGCATTCGTCCCACACGACACATGGTCAAGCTGAGCACGCAAACCACCACGCACAGGGTTCGTTAGTAGAACAATAGCAAATCACCCGTCCGTCCACACGGAGCGCACGGCTCGCACTAAGGCGGCGTTCGCACATAATGCGAATGAACACGTCTACACAGCCCGAGGCATGCGAGGCGAACTATTCGCAACGCACGCCTCGCAATATCTGGTTCCGCCTTTAAATCTTTGAGGAGACTAGACTAGAAGCGACATTCGCGTATGAAATAGCAATAGGTACATTAATAGTAGTTTATGCACCGAGATAATAAAGCTCTGTCTCATGTAGAGGGCATCACATTGAATCCAGAGCGTAACGAAGAATTCTAGGGTTAAGTCCCGAGCGTAACGCGAGTGCTAAAAATTGTTTGTAGTTCTGAGGGAAGCGTGCCGCGTCCGTGCTGTTATGAAGACTCGTAAGTAGCCCGTCCCCGCCTCGGCCCGGACACGGCCCGATCTAGCATAAAGCGTGATTTATGCTAGACCGGGCCGTGTCCGGGCCGTACTTTTGTATGAAGACAGCTTTTGTTTTGCATGTTGTCCGTGCGGCGTCCGTGCTGTCTTCATACAAAAGTAGCCCGTTCCCGCCCCGGCCCGGACACGGTCCGGTCTAGCATAAATCATGCTTAAATCATCTTTTACTCTGCATGTTTTAACTCGTCGCTGCTTTTTACTTTGTAAAACATTACATTGGTAAACCGATGATCGTGGTTCACAACCACGTCCGGTATGTTAATAGGCTAAACATGTGAATAACAACTGGTAATTTTGCCATTTTTCTCAATTTCCCAAGTGAGTTGGTCACGCTACATTACAATTAGGGGTAGCACACTGCTAAGTCGGCCAAGAGCGAGTCGGACTCGCGCGCGGAGGATTCCATACCATTAATCCAACAAAAAACAAGTTTGTTGTATGGAAGCTCCACTTAAATATTAGTTTTATTCTGTTTTAGTAGGTATTTGTTTCTTTTTATTTTTGTATGTAGCTCAATGCTATGTTATTTAGATTTTTTTAATGAAAAAATTAGCATTCAAATTGGAAATTTGAATCCGTCGCATTTCCGCAAGTGGAAATTTTTGAATAGGTACGTATTTTTCCTAAAAATGTTTTCTAGGTATTTGTTGTTAAAGCGGCAACAGAAATACATCATCTGTGAAAATTTCAACTGTCTAGCTATTACGGTTGATGCGAGATACAGTTTGTAAGGGGGTTTTACCCCGTCAGGTGGGACGTGCTACAATAACTACCACCCATGTTTCGTCCGACACGTAGGCCGGTGCATTCACCGGGGGAGCCGGATTGAAAGTATTATTTTTAAAAGAAGAAAATGCATCATCAAAATAAATCCCGTGACAAGATTCGAACCTGTGAACCTCGCTTGCCGGGCGAGTACGGTAACCACTCGTTCAAACCGAGCCTTAGTCGGTAAACAAAAAAAAATTAAGAGGCATTATGCTCCTTGTAGCTCTAAGTAGCTGCGCCCCGCGGTTTTACCCACGTAAGTACCGATCTTACGGGAATATAGGGATCAAAAGTAGCCTATGTGTTATTCCAAGTCTCCAGCTATCTACATATCTACATAGTTTCATGGTAATCGGTTCAGCGGTTTTTACGTGATTGAGTAACAAAGTCACATACTTACATACAAACTGTCGCGTTTATAATATTAGTAGGATAGGATAGGATAAACTAGGATGTCAAAAAAGTACCATGCTCATTTTTGAACCCTTCAAAGTAAAACCTTACGGTAATTTTCAGTGACAATTTATGTAAAACGTCGCAATTAAATTCAGTTTGCTATATCAATCGTCGTCGTTAATGATACCCTTGGGGGCTGTATTTACAAGTTCAAGTGCATTTAATAATGCACGAATGTCGTCGGTACGGGCTGTAACTTAGGTTACAACCTGATATTATATCAGTTACAAAGAGAATTTCCAACGTAAAGGTAATTATATGAAATTGAATAATCGTTCGATAAAATGGTTTGTCGTCGCCGACAAATATAAGGTATATTTGTTATTTGTTTATATAACTAACATTTTTAATATTTCTTGTGTTTTATTGCTCAAGGCATTTTTGCTAGAAATATTTTAGGCAGCTTTTGTTTTGCATGTTGTCCGTTCCGCGTCCGTGCTGTCTGCATACAAAAGTAGCCCGTCCCCGCCCCGGCCCGGACACGGCCCGGTCTAGCATAAATCATACTTTAGTTATAATTATTTTTTCTCTTTAATTTCATAGTGTTGTTTTTCTTTTGCGTGCCGTGTTTTTGCGGTCAATAAATGTTTTCTATTCAATTTTCTGTTTTAACCGCGTGGTGTTTATTACTTTTAGCATTGTTTCAATGCTCACCGTCTCGAGACCTTTACAGGTCCCTTCTTCAGGAGTCAATATCGCGATAACAGAAGAAAAATCTAAATCTTTCCTCTCTATAATACTAGTACCTATAGATAAAAACCACCCTTCGTTCCTAACATTGTATGAAAGTAAAAACCGCTACATAAACTGTGTCACATTGGCCGTGCATTTGAATCATGTTCAATGCAATTAACGTGGGAACTCAGCATAATTTCCCCATTACATTGGCATTGCGAAATGAGGGTCATTGCTATAAATTAAGGGGTTATTTCATACTTAGTAAGAAAGTTTAACAAAGTTAACAAGAGGCGGGAATATGCGATTTGCATTGAACGAAGCCGTTGCCTTTAAATCTTTACTAATACTAGCTGACCCGGCAAACGTTGTTTTGCCTTATAAATGATAGATAGTAGCCGATTCTCAGACCTACTGAATGCGTATGTGAAGTTTGGTGAAGATCGGTGTAGCCGTTTCGGAGGAGTACGGTAACTAACACTGTGACATGGAAATTTTATATATAAGATTATAAATGCGAAAATAACTCTGTCTGTATGTATGTTACGTTTTCACGCTAAACAGCTGAACCGATCTTGATGAATTTTGGTACCTACATAAAGATAGATGGGACCTTCGAGAAGGACATGGGCTACTTTTGATCCCGATATTAAGCGAATTCTTTAAAGCTGCGGTTTTTATGTGGTTTTCACCACATAAAATTGAACCATTGATTTACAGTTTAAACATTTATGAGCATGTAATTCACATTAAACCATTGAATAAACTTCACTCTGTAATAAAGAGCTAGTTTGAAGGTATGACTTACCATTTCCAATAGCGTACTGTTGCAGCAGATCAGTCATGTTGATGTGGATGACTCCCCGACGCTCCTGCATCAGGTTATCGCAATGTGTCACCTTACCGCTGCCTGGACCGCCTGTGGTATAAGATACAGGTTAGGAAATATTTGGCCCATGGTCTTATGGGAGATGAGCATTGTTCTTTAGGAAATGCAAATGTTTAGGTTTTTCAGTTTTTACCTTAATTAACGCTTAAAGGCTAAAAGGGTCAAAACGGGACTATAACTCTGCTGTCTTTCTATCTCTCACCAGGCCGTATCTCCCTCATTAACCGCGTGACAGCTAGACAGTTTTTTTTTTGTTAGAGATTCAGGTTTTAAAATTATTAAGTTTGAAACTAAGTGATACTTATAATAACAGTTCGAACTTGACGTGGCTAGTGATCTTCACAAGGAAGTCAAGTCCTTGGACCGCGCGTCCTCTCGTGGAGTTCCACTCTAAGATCATGATGTAACGCAACTCACCCAAGACAAATATGACGGGCACGTTAGGCGGTTCGAACTTGACGTGACTCGTGATCTTCACAACAAAGTCAAGTCCTTGGACCGCGCGTCCTTTCGTGGAGTTCCACCTTAAGATCATAATCTAACGCAACTCACCCAAGACAAATATGACGGGCACGTTAGGCGGTTCGAACTTGACGTGACTCGTGATCTTCACAACAAAGTCAAGTCCTTGGACCGCGCGTCCTTTCGTGGAGTTCCACCTTAAGATCATAATCTAACGCAACTTACCCAAGACAAATATGACGGGCACGTTAGGCGGTTCGAACTTGACGTGGCTCGTGATCTTCACAAGAAAGTCAAGTCCTTGGGCCGCGCGTCCTCTCGTGGAGATCCACTCTAAGATCATGATGTTACGCTCCTACTCACCCAAGACAAATATGACGGGCACGTAAGGCGGTTCGAACTTGACGTGACTCGTGATCTTCACAAGAAAGTCAAGTAATTGGACCGCGCGTCCTCTCGTGGAGTTCCACCTTAAGATCATAATCTAACGCAACTTACCCAAGACAAATATGACGGGCACGTTAGGCGGTTCGAACTTGACGTCACTCGTGATCTTCACAAGCAAGTCAAGTCCTTGGACCTCGCGTCCTCTCGTGGAGTTCCACTCTAAGATCATGATGTAACGCAACTTACCCAAGACAAATATGACAGGCACGTTAGGCGGTTCGAACTTGACGTGGCTGGTGTTCTGCATGGGGAAGCCGGCGGCGGGCGGGGTGGCTCGACCCGCCCAAGCGCTCGGACCTCGCGTCCTCTCGCCCGCCGTCGTCTCCAACTCATCGTGGTTTTGTTCTGGACCAACATCAACAATAAACTTAAATCCAGGAATATACCCTGACGCGCCATTTACCAAAATCAAAAAAGGTGGATATGACGGAGTATGGTTACGGTAACCGTCATAAAAACAACCAAAGGGGATTTCTTGATGGATAACATCGTCCGTCACTTACCGTCTGATAAAATAGTCATCAAACGCCTATCTAACGATTATTAAACCTAAGATTTAGAATATTTTGTAGTTTTATAAGTACATTTATGTTGATTAGCCGTGGTCCGCAATATTTTGCGATAATTTCATGTGATACAATGTTGCTGACACGATTCCGAGGTTTAACGTTGACGCGGTCTGAGATGCAGCTTCGTTAAATAGATAGATCATACGCTACCTTGGGAGATAATGACTCATCATCTCTTCCCTTTAAGGTAGGTAGCGATCAAAATATGCCTATAGAATTCGCTATAAGAAGAATGCCAAAGGAAGGACAGATTTTATGACTTTACTTCGTTTTTTAATAATAAGTAGATTACGTACGATTTAAAACATCTTCCTAAAGAAAAAATGTCAAATATAAAGAGCCAAAATGTCAGATTATAATCTGACATTAAAAAAGTAGTTTAAATAACCCGTCGGCATAGATAATGTTTAAATACTTATTTAGAATGTATAAAGCGTGTTAAATTGGGGGTCACAGCTACTGTAATTACATCGTAAATAACTTGAATTGAAACAATTTCTTAAATTAGTATGACTCAAAACACTGTGATATTTAATCTAGATTTCAACAATATTTACCGACACACTTTATTGATTAACACGGGTACTAATTTATTATATTAGATGCCCGCGATAACACGATGTCATGTTTCGTTTCGAAATATTAATGACTTTGTAAATATAAAACCACATTCCAAATGTTAATTATTACAATTAACTTCGCAGTTAGATTCTATGTTTGTTTACTTAACGAGTAATTTTTAAAGTGGCGCCCAACGTGGGATTGTTTCGCAACTTGTTGGACGCCAATATGACTAGTTCGCTAAACTTGAATTACAGAGTGAAGCATGTAAGAAGGGGTACATTTACGATATTTTAAGAATTGTAGATGGTGTAATAGTGAATTTGATAATTTACTTACCAGTATCTAAGCAGATGCCCATATTCCATGAAGATGCGTTTTTTACAAAGTCTCCGCAAAAGACAAACTCGCGACACTCAATTTAAACATTTATTTACATAACTATTTTACAAATTGGCACTCTACTTCGTAATATACATCAAAAACAGTCGTCTATTCGATGTCTGCCGGCCACGGGCAATCACACGCCGGCAATTAATAGTTTATCGATTGAAGGACGCGACCTTCGTAAACGAACCTCAAAACAAACTAAACAAAAACGTCGTTTGATTTAAAAAAACTTATTTCATTTTACAAAATTATTGCCAATAGTGCGGTTTTAGTTATCCGAAAGTTATGCCGTCGCGATAGCATCTGTGCAAGCGGTTGAAACCTAGACGGCATCGCGGGCTAGCCGCTTATCGCTCGCGCCGCTCGATTCGAACTGATCAAAACGACACTTCGAATATTAAGGTGCGATTGATAGTCACATGTCCGGCTCACTCTGACCTGCACACGACACGCGAACACGACAAAGACAGACTATTGATTGAATAATTAACTAGAGTTCCCTTGAATGAAACCGCGCTAGTAACATTATCGTACAAAATGCAGGTCTTGCAAGACATCAACAAAACGATGTTTGCACACCATATGAAATGTTCGGGCTATTAGGGTCAGGATAATTTTTCACTGGTGTAACTTTGACAGTCGAGGACAAAGGTAATAAGACGGTGCCTCTTACAAATATCATAATTGATACGTTTAAAGTAAGACAAGGTAAGTAAATACCTAGTCGGCTTCGGGGAAACTTACAGCTGTAATTACTTCTAGTTATTTAAATTTTTTATTATTCATTTTGTTATCGAAAATTGTTATTAAAGGTCAATGTAGTTTTGTATCTCGAAGTTTCTTTAATACCTAATGATGATGAAGAATATAAAAAATACTGTCCTTATATTTTCATAAAAAAAAGTTACATGTATAAACGAGAGGTGAGCCTTTGACTACTATCTCATCTGAGGGAAAGTGATGATATGGTCTAAGATGTACCACGCTCATCTAGAAAAAGGAAGATGGCAATGAAACAAGACACTTTTTAAACTTACACGATTTCCGTCCGTCATAATTAAGTACTAGAAACACGGGAAACTCTTGTGACCACGGCCGTTGTGACCCGTTTGCCGAAACATCGAGGTACCTACCTAATTATTTACAATGATTATCCGACTTCCTTAGTGACTGCACCGGTCGGGTGCAGGTCGGGTAAACACAAACGCTATGTATTAACTGTAGATGCCAACTAGCCTTATTAGCCTTTCAATTAACAGCCTAGGCTTTTTACTAGTATACAGGGTGTTTCGACGAGGGGGTATTAAGCCGAAAGGGGGTTGTTCTAGAGGTCTAGGCGAACAACTTTTATTCTACGACTTTTGGAAATTCGAACTTTTTTTCACTAAAAATAACAGCTGTTTTTTGTAAAAAAAGGCAATTAATGTTTAGATTTTAGTGATCCGAACTATAAACGGGCACCTTAAGGCCAATGACCTCAAACTCTAAAAAAACAGCTGATTTTCATGCAAACTTTAAACTAAAAAATTTCGAAAACTTCTTCGAATTTCCAAAACTTGTAGAACAAAAGTTGTTCGCCTAGACCTCTAGAACAACCCCCTTTCGGCTTAATACCCCCTCCTCGGAGCACCGTGTATATTTACACCCAACCAGGGCACTTCATGCCATAGAACCAAAACGGATAGGTTAGGTTAGATCAGATTTGACAGAGCACGTGCGAGCGAAGCGAGCAGATAATGTTTACATACCTGAAGGATAGAATTTAAGTAGTTAAACGTAATCGATTGAAACCATTTGCCTAGGCTATTAAAGGATAGGCTGTCAATTGAAAAGCTAATTTGTAGAAAAAAACATTACCTAAGTACCTACATCAAATTGGAGAACGGAAGTCTGTATCTGAATTTAGTTATTTTATGTCTATGGGTGAAAAATAATATTTAGTTAGTCGATGTTGGTTGACCCTAAGAGGTTTAAATACTGCTACTTTTAGAAACAAATATGTAGGTACGTATTGTAATTATATTAGTACCGACGTATTATAATTATATTAGGTACCTAGTTCAAAGGAAATGCCTTAAGCTCTATAATTTAATGGCTCTCACCACTTCCGGGCTGAGTTCAATAATCCCCGTTCCAACCTCAAGGGTCAAATAGTAAAATGACCCTTATAGTATTGTGAAAAGAAATTATTTATGGTAATTTGGTAGTAAGGAGCAGTGGCGAAATGTGATTATTGTTTACAGGTAAGCCGCTTTATTTTGAAGAGAACAGTAAATTTTATAGGCTGTTTATATTTTTTTCGATCCCGTGGGAATATTGGGAAAAAAGTAGCCTTTTTAGGGTTCGCTTTCTGGTTTGCTAATGTAGTGAGTAATGTTCTATGAAATTGTTATTTTTAATTTATATTTTTGTGTCTGTATCTACCTATTTTTATCTAATTTTTTTGTTGCTGTGTGCTTGTCTTAATAAACATATTTTCATCCTTTCTTTCTTTCAAATCCAAGTAATTTGCCTAGTCTAGTCTATTAATATAATTGTTAAATATTAGGCTCTGTAAAGCCAAATGGAATAAAACAAGAGACAATAAATTTCAACATTGTATTTTTTTTTAAACATAATATATGCTCAATAACTAATGAGTGCGGAGATTCAGAACAACATATAAAACATAGATTCTATAACTGATCACAATTTTCAAAGCTAATTTGCACCGTAACACGACAGAGACCGGGTTTACTTATTAAAAAATACGATTTGTTGTATGTTTTCGAGTTTTTAGTTTTACCGTTGGAATAGGTTGAGTTATAATGGACTTTGAAAGAACAATGGCCAATCCCCATACGTCATTTTATTTGGCGAAATAAAAGGTTGTTACATACATTAAAAGAAAAGTTATATGTGAATTACGAACTCCATAAAAAAATAAATTTTATAGTTAACCGTCCGACAAAAATCAGTTCTGGCCTACCACAGAGTCTTAAGTAACACAAGTTATTGTCCAAATAATTTATGGCCATTGTCCTTTGTATTTCGACTGACGTTGGCTCAAAACGTGTCTTACCTGCTGTCCGTACTTAAGTGCTTAGACTGTCGCGATTCCCAATACAAAGTAGGTAGGTAGAGTAGGTACCTACCTATAATGCATACAGAGCATAAAATTCAAATTTAGTTTTACTGACCGCTTTGCATTTTTCTTTATTTTGAAGAATTTCAGAGTTTTTCTGTTTTCTTGAGTAGGTGCCAAATCAAAGTTTTGTTTAAAAAAAAAAGTTGATCATAAGTCATCGGTCTAAATAAATAAAAGCAAAACGGTTCCATTTTTTGAAATAGGTACCTTTTCAAAAAATGAAACCGTACCTACCAAATTTTCAGAGTTTGGAAACATGTTTTTTTTTAAATCTGGAGATTTGGTAATACGGTCGGGCATGCAGTACAGCAAAACTAAATACAGATGAAAAAGAAATTGCTCGGGAGGCAATTTTCAAGAAGAAATACCTTATTTCTTATTGCTTTATATTTCTAAGAAATACCTTTTTTAAAGAAAACAAATCGTATTTTATAAACAAAATTAGAATCCCAAATCAAAGTGAGGTGCGATATCTAATGGCAGTTTTATAAGAACCTCCTTCTTTTTTGAAGTCGGTTAAAAATTAAGTACAAGTTTGTATATAGAGGTCTACATAGTTAAACTAAGTTAAAATAAGTTTTAAGGCGTGTCACTGCGTACTGTGAGTTTTGTGTTTTTTTTTAATTGCTGAGATCTTTAAGTAAACGTTAGAAAAACTCACACTACACATGTAGATTATCTACCCTGGATTATGTGCTTGTATGTACCTACATGTTTACTATGTATTAATACATACTATGTACAGTGACTATCGGGGTAATTTAAGCCGAAAGGGGGTAGTTCTCGATTCTCGAACAACTTTTGGAATTTTTCAGTAAAAATAATCGTATGAAAAGTAAAGGTACCTACCTAATTAATGTTTAGATTGCTCACACCAAATAGAATATAAAGTTCTGGTTTCCTATCATTTTTCCTTTCTTTGTTTAATTATCAGTATATTTTCTTTGTTATAAAATAAAATATACTTTAAAAAACACCACGCGATTCAAGCCGAAAAATGTCTTTAATTTTAAAATATACTTGTTAAGAAAAGGCCAACTTAAGGTCAATGACCTTTAACTCTAAGAAACAGCTGATTTAAAAAAATAAAATAAAAATAGTAAATTTCGAATTACAATTCGAACTTCCAAAAGTCGTAGAACAAAAATTGTTTGCTTAGATGGCTATAACACCACCTTTCGTATTAAACCACCATCCTACACACGGTGTATAGGTAAATAACTAATAATAAATCGATGTACTAATTTTATTGCCGATTATTAAGAGGATAGTCTCCATTCTCTTTCTCCATACAAACATGTTTAAATTTTCCTCCCTGAAATATGTTTATGCCATAAAACATATCTGTCATGCATGACTATGCATCTACCTTTTTATTTTTTCATTTTATTATTTTTTTATTTTTTATTATTATTTTAATTAGAAAATAAAAAGGTAGATGCATTGTCATGACAGATATAGGTTTTATGGCATAAACATATTTGCTCTAATGTCTTTATCCAGGGAGGAAAATTTAAACTACGTTTGTGTGGAGAAAGAGAATGGAGACTATCCTCTTAAATAATAATAATGACATAAACTTTAAAATAAGCAATTTTGTCAAAAGAAATAACAAGTCATTAGTATACATTTTTCTTCTGGTTTGCGATGTTGAATTGAAATTAAAGTCATTTTTCGAATTTAATCGAGTTAAATTCAATAAAAAAAATCTTATAACATTGTTTAAAAAAAAACGGGTCCCCCGTGTCATAGTGGTTAGAAGAGCACCCGCCCGGCAAGCAATGGGCACGGATTCGAACCCCGTCACGGGAGGATTTTTCTTTGATCATATTTCTAGAGTAGAATGCCTTGAGCAATGAAAATAAGAAATTATATTGATATTACATTTTTTTTAAATAGTGCAAAAGTTGTTGATGTTCGTTGGATATTTTAAGTCCTGTTTTTGAATTGACTTGTATTTTAATGTTTTTTTTTAAAGTAGACTGGTTTTTGGACCCAAAGTAGGATCAATTGATTCTAGCCAATGGGGTGGCAAAGCTGTAAGCAGATGGCGCTGGGGTCGGATGATCTTTTTTTTTATGATGGAATTAATGAATGAAAACGCCGAGTTTTTTTTTCTTTCGGTCTGAGACCGATATGGCCAATTTGGCGCCGAGAGTCGTAACAAACACCTGTTTGACAGTTCTTAATTCAAACCTAAGATCAGTCGACCAACGCCCTCTGCCGGGATAAAAAGTTAGTGTTCCTCCTCATTAATCCATGTCCACGACTTTGACATGGCCACACAATTTTGTGGCCAGTAAACGATGGCATTGGAGGTCTACTTATGTACCAATATTCAAAATACAAAAAGACATACAATTAAGTTACCTACAAATATACATACATAATGTGTTTATAATTACTTAGAATAATTATAAATAGGTAGTACGTTCAGCATCAAAAGTCAATGACCACCTTCAGATTTTCAAAATCGCTATAGTATTATTTACCCGCCTTCAAAAAAGGAGGTTCTCAATTCGTCGGGTTTTTTCTTCTTTTATGTATGTTCCTATTATAAACGGTTATGTTTGTAAGTTTCTATGTATGTTACTCCTTCACGCAAAAACTACTGAACCGATTGCGATGAAACAGTATGCAGATAGCTAAAGACCTGGATTAACATATACTTTTTATCCCGACATGGCATAAAAACTGAGACTTATGCGAGTGAAAGCCACAGCTAGTACATCATAATTATGTAGTGTCAAAACAGGACGGAGATTCTGAAAATAACTCTTTATCATCTCTTTTATTTTCAGAATATTTGTCCTGTTTTCCCCCTGATTGCCTGGAAGAGATATCCCATTGGCGATAAGAGCGCCCATTGTGTCACTTTAGTTTTAAGGCTTTGGGGGTACGAGATGATGTGTACCTCCAAAGGGAAGATCTTCCACCGGGCAGCTGGTTTTGCCCGGTAGGCCGCGGCCCGACGTTCTCTCATCGGGAGTTGCATATGAGCTTATCTCGGAAAGAATGTTGATAGCGCGATTCAGGATTTCATACTAGTAACGCCATCTAGTTGATTCTGTGGGCGTCCGCCACACTAATCCCCCTCGAGACCGGAGGTCGATGCAGATTGTATTTGCCAGTGTGCCAGTTGTGTTGCGTGCGTCTCAGTGAGTCGAGACGGAATATCCCAGTGAGTCGGGATGCTGCTCCAGTGAGTCGGAGTCTTTGATTTCCACGGTGAGTCGGGAAGATGCTGTTCCAGTGAGTCGGAACAGTGATGTCCAAGGTGAGTCGGGACGTGTGAAGGGGGCATAGCACGTGATGATCCAGCGTGTCGATGGCCAATCGATGAGGTACCGGATCTCGGAAGCGTGCTGCAGGTGCCCAGAAGGTTGCGCTCTTGTCCATGTGCGGGGTCACCAGTTTGTTTTTTTTTATTAATCATTTGAATTTGAGTTTTTAGTACATTAAAGCGTTAATCTATCTAATTATGAAATATAGCGATTTTGAATATCTGAATGTGGCTATCGACTTTTGATGCTCACTGTACAGAGTGGTCTCTCACTAGAGGAAACATGACAAAATACCCACCCTGTATAATATAAATTTAAATGGAAGAACAATTGTATAATTTCTACTAAATTATTAAATGCTTTTTATATACAAATTACTAGTTACGGTAAAGATACCAATTATCGGCATTACACTTCAATTTATTGGCACAGTACATTTTCCTACTAAAATTGATTTTTTGCAGGAAAATGTACTGTGCAATTTTTCTACTAAAACTGTTTTTTAAAATGAACAGTGCCATTTTCCTACTAAAATTATTTCTTTGCAAGGAAATGTTCTGTGCCAATAAATTGGAGTGGAGTGCCAACAATTGCTATATTTACCCTATATACTAACTAAAATGCTTGTGAGTATACGTTTTAACATATATAATAGTATTCACTTAAACCTAAACAAGAATGTTGCTAACAAAAATAACAAATGTCTACAAATAATGAGGAAATACCACTCCTCTCTTTAGGGTTCCGTACATCAAGAGAAAAAGGGAAGCCTTAAAACCGGATCAAATGCAATAGAAAGATACGGAGGTATTTATGGTCTTTATTAGGTTTATAAAATCAAAGTAAAAAAATAGTAAAAAGTTATGGGCAAATTTAGACTTTTGCGAAAACCGTGTAAGTTCGTGTAAGTGCTAAAACCCAGCTTTTTTTTAATTTGTGATCGTTCAAATTGGTCAATAGATGGCGTTGAGGTTCAAAGTTCTTCGTGAACTCTACTGGTCAAGTATTCTTTTGAAAAAAGTCTGGTGGTTGGAGGTCAAATAAGATTTTTTTACATTTACATTGATAAAGTTCATTCTTTATCTACTGCTTTTTCCCTCTTAACGTACGGAACCCTAATTAGCGACCATAATAATGATATTCTATCTCTTACATCTCTTAAATACAAGAGAAAATTAAGCATAAATATATTGTCAAGTGTTCTACTACGAGTATATCGCGTGAATTATAACAAAAGTGCAGTTCTAATAATAGGCCTGTATTATATTTATATTTTAAGTACTCCAGCCTACATTGTGCGTTCTTAGAAATATTTTAAAAGAAAAATACGTCTACAAAAACACAACGCATGGCCGACACTGGGCGGGATTCGAACCACGTATCTTGCATACTGCAACCCGCATTTGTTTGTGTTTCAATCACGCAAAAACTATTGGACCGATTGCGATGAAACTTTGTATGCGCATAGCTGGAGATCTGGATGAACGCGTAGGCCATTTTTTATCCCGACTTACGCGGATGAAACCGCGGGGGGGTTGCTAGTACTAAATAACTTACACTATGCCCTCAGATAAACGGATAAAACTGAGGGGCGCTGCACTGCAAGTAATGTTATAAGAAAGTTACTCCATATTTTATACTTATACAATAATAATATCAAACAAAAATATACAAAATTAAATAAGTATAAATAACTACAATACGATAACAGTCCATATTTCCCTAAACAAATAAACTAAAATATACAAAATTGACCTATAAAGCTCTAATACGTCTTTCCGACAATAAACCATGGAATGATTGTAAAAGTTTTAAACTAAAAATGATTTCTACTGGTAAAGATACCAACTGTCAGTACCCTACTCCAATTTATTGGCACAGTACAGATTTCCTACTAAAATTCAATTTAATAGAAAAACAAAAGTTACGTCCTTTCATTTGATACCCCACTCGGGTATATTAGAAACAATCGGGTTTTATTTCCGAGTTTGATCCTACATATACTTTGAACGGCTAAGCCTATTTTGATCAGAAAAACTGAACTGTTATTTTTTATTTTTTTAATATTTCCGAAATTTAGCACCCGACAGGACTTGCACCTGCAACCTTTACATTCAGTGTATTGCGGTAGCCGATTGCATCACAGTTGCCCGTTTTGTCGCAATCAAATTATGGACTGCATTTCTTCGCGCTTGCGACTGAGGCATGTAGCGACATCTACCGGTGTCTTTGCAGATAACCGGGTTGTATTTTTTCATTATCATTGAAATAAATACAACGTTGATAGCTTTAGCGTTTTTGTAGCTTCCATTTTTTAAAGTGTTCTCTGCTCTTGGATGACAATGTTATATTTATTTGGACTAAAATCATAGTCTGAATTTGACATTTCAAAATGATCATGTATTTTCATACATTGCTCTCAATGAATAAATATTTTTTGACTGTGAACTTGAAATGTTGCAGGTTCAAGTCATGTCGGGTGCATATTTTTGGAAAGTATTTAAAAAATCAGTAATCCAAGTGCAGGATACAGTTTAAAAAGAAATAAAACTGTACTGTCTCAATAAATTGGAGTAGAGTGCCAATATATTGGAGTGGGATGCCAATAAATTGAAGTGAGGTGCCTACAGTTGGTATACTTACCCTACTTACGTTTTAAGGTATCAAATTGCTTGGGCTTTTCAATTTCACTTAGGCCGTATTTTCTCATAGAAATATATCTGCGCTGCATTATTCACCTCTTTGACTAATAGTTTTCTTTTCACGAATTTGAAATGGTCTAGCGCGAACTCGTATAGTTCATTTTCCATTTTCCAAATTTTCGATTCTTGTATTCTTAAAACTGAAATAAATGAAAAGGTTTATTTTATACAGGGTGAGTCACTTAGACCGGCTTTTGGGGGATTTTTCTAAACTATAAGAGAGAGATCGAAAAATGCTAAAAGAAGTTGCATCCCCGATTTCGACAAAAACTTTAGATTTATGAACAATTAGTTTTTGATTTATCATACTATAATTGATTGTATTAGGCGTTACTTTTCGGAACTCCATAAAAAAGAATAATATTTAGTTTTTAGTCCCGACACCCGACTAGTGTTATAACACAGCGTGCAGTGTGCAGCTTGCAAAGAGCACCACCCTCCCACCGGTCGCCGCATGCGGCAGAAATATGCTTTAGTGTTAGTGACACCAATCATTAACCATGCTTCGACGCGTTTCGGCTTTAAAAAGCCATCATCAGGAACGTAGACTCTGACCGAACTGTGAGGGCGACAAAAATTAGTAAAGACGCCGCTCGCACGACACTGTTGACTTGCCGACAGCTGGAACTAGAGTACAACAATATCATACTATGTTGAGAATGCTGCGATACAAAGAGAGACGCGAGTTTGATCCTCGCTTCCATTTTTGGAAGCATTTTTTCAAAAAGTCAAACTTCCTTAATGAGGAGCAACACAAATTTTTTATCCGGCAGAGGGCGTTAGTCGAATGATCTTAGGTTAAATTAAGAACTGTCAAACAAGTGTTTTTTACAACTCTCGGCGCCAAATTGACCATATCAGTCTCAGACCGAAAGAAAAAAAAACTCGGCGTTTTCATTCGTGGGGGACCATCAACAAAAAAAAAAGATCATCCGATGCCAGCGCCATCTGCTCACAGCTTTGCGTGTGCCACCCCATTGAGGTAAACGCTTTTAGAAATAATGTTTACATGCTTAATAAATAATATTTACCACCAATTTGCTTTTATGAAGTTCGATATTTCGCAAGTAATTGGAATTGGCTTGTTTACGAATTTAAACACGGTAAATACCCCGTTATTAAATAATATTTGTAGTGAAAATAATAGTCCTATTAATATTATAAAGCTGAAAGTTTGTGAGTATGTGTGTGTGTGTTTGTGCGCTGAAGCGATTACCTCGACACTCGGTATGTAGATAGCTGGAGACACGTAGGCTACGACTCCCGCGGGATCGGGACTTATGCGGGTAAAACCGCGGGGCGCAGTGTAAGTTTAAATCTTACAAGGTTTAGATGTATTTTACCTTGAATATATTTTTACGAGTATATAGGTTTAAGAGGATAGTCTCCATTCTCTTTCTCCATACAAACGTAGTTTAAATTTTCCTCCCTGGATAAAGACATTAGAGCAAATATGTTTATGCCATAAAACCTATATAATCTGTCATGACAATGCATCTACCTTTTTAATTTTTTCATTTTATTATTTTTTATTATTATTTTAATTAGAAAATAAATAAAAAATAAAAAGGTAGATGCATTGTCATGACAGATATAGATTTTATGTCATAAACATATTTGCTCTAATGTCTTTATCCAGGGAGGAAAATTTAAACTACGTTTGTATGGAGAAAGAGAATGGAGACTATCCTCTTAAGTTAAATTGTAGGAGCTACCTGTATCAGTATTAGGTTGTATCTTCGAGCTGGTCTGCCTCAGATGAGACTTATTACTGTTCAGGTAGTACTCGGTGGCTCCCTTGAAGAACCGAGGCAGTGTCTCCTCGAGAATTGTGATGAAGTCTAACATCTCCTCAGTTACCCCAACTAGTAAGTAATGGTTGACTAGATTGAACTTGGCTTGCTGTAGCGCCCAGGGGTTTCCGGGTTTCCTGAAAAAGATTAGAAGATTCAGTGTGAAAATGTTATCTGGTTACCATAATACAAGCCTAAAAAGCAGAATTCATCAGAGCAGTCTAGCTGAGCTTGGTTTTTTAATGCTTTATAGTAGCCTTCTTTTGCAGTCAGCTTTTTTATTTTTAATATCTGTTATTATTTGCAGCTATTTAAATTAAATACGTAGGTCTCTATACCTTTATACCTATGTATATATTTCTAAAGTCTAAATACCGACATTTTTTTTAAATTCGTATTGCTAAAAACACTCGCGTTGTCATTACGAATCTAATGACACCACATATGCTAAAATCCATCGAGCTGTTCAGGCTTTAGAGACTGATAAGTTAGGGTAGGAGTTGTTTTTAGGGTTCCGTACCCAAAGGGTAAAAACGGGACCCTATTACTGAGACTTCGCTGTCTGTCTGTCTGTCTGTCTGTCTGTCTGTCTGTCTGTCCGTCCGTCCGTCCGTCTGTCACCAGGCTGTATCTCATGAACCGTAATAGCTAGAAGGTTGAAATTTTCACAGAAGATGTATTTTGGTTGCCGCTACAACAACAAATACTAAAAACAAAATAAAACAATTATTTAAAAGGGGCTCCCATACAACAAACGTGTTTCAAAAACTACAAGGCAATGTGAGGTCGCTTCTGATTGGTCGCGTTAAATCGAGTTGGTCATGGAATTCAAAATGGCTGCCCTATCTGTCAAATATATTAGTCTTCCTTCACTGACCAAAGAGTTTCTTATAAGTTTCAGATTTTCTTTGAATCAAAGTTGTTGTAAACCATTTTAGGATTCCGTACCCAATTGTGATAGTGGTACGGAACCCTTCGTGCGCGAGTTTC
Source organism: Idaea biselata (assembly GCA_958496205.1). NCBI lineage: Eukaryota > Metazoa > Arthropoda > Insecta > Lepidoptera > Geometridae > Idaea > Idaea biselata. The sequence goes on along the minus strand of OY292397.1, from coordinate 30,321,028 downwards.
GCACTTGGCCGGGTTTTTCTAAATTCTTACAATGATAGCGATGGACGGAAATATCATTATAAACTATACCTATTTAATTTTATGAAGTCATTATTTGTTATTTCTATAGCTTTTATAATTAGAAGCTGTACTTCTAGCTATAGAAATAGTAAATAGAAATAGACTGTAGACAGTAGATAAATAGTTTAGTGAAAACGACTCACTGGTGCACGGTAAAACTCGAAAGAGTTTTTGAGGCACCTTTATGCATGTTCTCTTTTGTTACTTTTTTTTGTGAATAAATAAATAAAATGAAAATTGGATAGATACATACATACATACACGTACTCACCCACCAACCCACATGTATACAATATATGCTCAAAAAACATAACCCTATTTCGGAAATCGGGTAACAAACCCGTTACTTAGCAGAGAGCCCAAAATGCTGGCAGCATTACAGCACGCTGAATGATAACATTAATAACGCTAATTATTTGCGCCAAATAAACTCTAGCATTTTGATTTCGCGTTGTTTCAACGTACATTTCTAATTGATTCATATTATCATACCTAAGAGAAATGGACATTTCTGCGCTAATAATTATAGACGCCATGCACCAGTGATTATATTTGTGAATATTATTGACTACACGATTTCTTTGTCTGCACTCTGCACATTTTGAAGTTATTTGGCCATTGTTGTGTACCTATACCTACTTTCACCAACCCTCTTAGGGACCAAGCAGTTTATCTGCCACCGCACGGGAAGAACTTAAGGTTTGCTAGTCTCCCTCAGATCCGTTAGTCGCCTAATACGACACCTACGGGAAGAGATGGGGTAACCCTATTCTATGTCGGGGTTACACGGCAATATTGACGGCTTAGTGCGGAAAATGCGCAGAGAAACTAAAAGAAAGTAAGATAAATTATTTTTTTCAAAAAGCATTATTACCTAGTGTGGTAAACACTAAGAAATAACGTTTATAAGTAAGATATTATAGATTTCACATACAATGGCCCAACTGTGAGGCTGCAATAGCCCAATAGTGAGGCTGCAATGGCCCAATTGTGAGGCTGTAATGGCCCAATTGTGAGGCTGCAATGGCCCAATTGTGAGGCTGCAATTGCCCAATTGTGAGGCTGCAATGGCCCAATTGTGAGGCTGCAATGGCCCAATTGTGAGGCTGAAATGACCCAATTGTGAGGCTGCAATGGCCCAATTGTGAGGCTGCAATGGCCCAATTGTGAGTGCCGAAAATGCCCAGTGAAACTAGCTTAAACTGAGACTAGTTTCACTTCTGTTCTTACCAGCAGGCTGCAGAGTGTCCACAGAAGAATGGCACCTGAAGCCACATGTTCTCAGGGTTGCAATCTGGCTGGCTCTTCTCGACACACTCGTCGAATGTCTGGAAATATAGGTCGACTTCAGATCTACTATAGACGTCTTTGTGAAGCCCATGGTCTAGTCATCTATATCTACATACCGAGTTTCATGGTAATCGGTTCAGAGGTTTTTACGTGATGGAGTAACAAACACACACATATACATACATACTCAATAACTTTTATCTTTATAATATTAAGTAGGATAGTTAGCCTGGGCCGTATGCGGGCGCAAATACACATGGCAATAAAACAGCTCTTTTGTCAAGTTTGTGGCATATGGTCGTCTTGGAAGCTCTAATACTAAGTGAGCCACACCACTTTACAGAAAGAAGACACAACTTTTTTTAGGAAGATGCCTAGGTACAACTTTTCTCTTAAGAATATTCCTAGGTACAGCTGTCACTAATCAACTCAACATAAAGCCCTATTCATTCATTGGCCTTGAGTTACTACAAATGTTAGTTATTTTCCGCACATCTGTCTAGTCAAGTAATAAACATTATTTGAAAGCCAACCTTAGACTCAAAGCCATTGAGTAGAAATTCACAAAACATAATTCAATAATTGGTTTCCTCAAGGAGTCTCATATTTATTTAACATAGATTATTTTTTTATATAGGTACTTATTTAAAAAACTTTGTTCTCAGTGACTGACTGATTAACGCGCAGCCTAAACTGCTCATAGTAGAGAGCTGAGATTTGGAGAGTGTTGTTCTTTGCAAAGATCAACTGCTTAACGTGCTTTGGAGCTCAAGAAAATGATTTAATGAGTAGCAGTATTTACCATCTTATCTCCGTGTTTCTTCCGAACAAGATGTGGCCGGAAGTTGTCTCCGTTACGGAGAAAGTAGTAGTAAGAAACCAGCCTGTCTAGAGGTTTCCGAATTAGGTTTATGAATATAGGCTTGGAACTTGTTCCTAATCTGAAATCAACAACTTGAATTAGTATTACTTAAGTCCATTTATGCCAGTCTCAGTTTTACAAATCTAAAATAAAAACTTTTTTTGTAAAGTTTGGCCATCTCTGATTTAGATGCAACAATGTAGAACTGTTTAAAAAAAAATGGACAGAACTGATGCATAGTTACGACATTTTAGAATAGGTGCCCAGGTTTTTAGCTACCTACATAACAAGTTTAATTGCAATTCGTTCAGCGGTTTTTGGATGCAACAACACTCATAAACTTTCATCTTCATGATATTAGGCTATACCTGCAGTTTCACCCGCGTAAGTCCCGATCCCGTGGGAATATCGGGATCAAAAGTAGCCTATGTGACTCCTCGATAATGTAGCTTTCTATTGATGAAATATATTTTAAATCGGTCCAGTAATAATAAATAAATAAATAAATTCTGTGAACAACACACAGCGCCATCTAGCCCCGTGGTAAGCGACTAAGCTTGTGTTACGGTGACTAGACAACGGATATAATACTTATATTTATTTTTCTTTTGTAAATACATACATATTATACATAGAAGGACACCCAGACCAGACACAAATATTTATTTTTAAGCATAAATACTTGCACCCGGCGGGAATCGAACCCGCAACCTCCTGCATTGCAGTCGCGCTCTCGCACGACGCGCCACAGAGGTCGTCAGTAGTTTCAGAGATTACCGACAATTCACATACTTACATACAAACATGTTACCAACATTACCTCTTTATAATATTACTATGAATAAATAATAATAAATTGGGTTTATTTTCATAGTAGCTAAAGATTAGTTCCAACTTAATAATATAAGTTGCTCTACTTCCAACTTATATTATTAAGTTGTATAATATACAACAACATCAGTCGTAACTTACCTTTCAAAGTTCAAAAAAGCCATATGCCCATGATAGAAGGCAGGCTTCACCTCATCCCATCTAGTTACGTTCTGAGCAAACATATACTGGTTATTGAGCGACATGATATGACTGTTTGCAGTTATATTGATATGTAGCACTTTGAAATTGTTCCTCTTGCATAGATCATAGGCAACGCCAACAAAACTTGTGGATCCCGTCTTCGGAACCCGATTGTATATCACAACAGTATCATCAACTGGCTTCTCTTCCACTCTCGGAAAGAATTGACGAGATTCTGCATGATTTTGAGCCAACTTATACTCTGAAAGTTTAAGACTTCTATCAAGAATCTAAGAAAACTTATTGAATAACTGTGTACATTCACTAAGGTGACATTAAAAATGTGATATAGGTATCAACAGTTTGTCCATCCAGGACATACAATATATTATAGTAGGTAAATTAGGTTAAATAGGTTCTTTTTAATAAAATATAATAACAAAACATTAACAATTTCATCTTATATAAAGTAGGTAAACATCTCATTCTAAATATTCATTGATACTAGAGAAAGCTAGTTTTCACTTAACTTTTTTAGAAATTTTCACTTAACTTCAAAGTTCATATGGTCTGTGATATGGAGGGATCTTTTACGTACCTAGTTTTCGGTAAATATCCTCCAGCCGAGCGATTTCTGATTGAAAATGAAGTACCACTACAACAATAACACATAAACACAGAAATAAACACAGTTTGTTTATGTTCAACATGGCTGGACTTTACCGTTCGCACTGTGTTATATCGAGACATGCACTGACATAATTAATACGTGTTTATTATAAATAAACGCATTTATTTAGGGCATGTAATATTAAATAGTTTGTTGGGCGTCTCAGCTGCTTCCACCCGCGCCGCCGCCATTCCATTGAAGTGCTGCCAGAATCGGGTGATTAAAAGTAACAATATCACTGCACAAATAATAGTGCTGTGATGACAGCACGTTTAATTCAAAATTCACATAAAACAGACCACACGTACAGCAGCCATATAAATAAATTCGTGCATGTGTGCTGTAGGTTTTTAGGTCTGTTTAAGGTAAAGTGACAACACTTTACAAAAGAATATTATTCCGCTTAAGCATAGTTTGACCACCTGCATGCACTTGCATTAACACTTCGAGCAATGATGAATTAACAATTGTACTGCTTCCCTGCCTACAAAAGGTTCAAACCGATTCTTAGTCGGTAAACAAACAGAGATGAATTATCGGCAATTCACCGTGTCACGTGAGTGAGTACCCACGTAAATTACCGATTATCACACGGGAGTGTGGCGCAGTGATTAGCGCACTCGCACGGCAAGCGAGGGCCACAGGTTCGAATCCTGTCACTTAGGATTTTTTGATGATGCATCACTCCTTAAACAAAAATATTTCGAGTAAAATACTTTGAGTAATACTAATAAATAAAATAAAAATTAAATGTTCGATCTTATTGAATATAAAAATATATTTTCATTTGATTTGAACATATTTTTAAGCACGTTTTAATAATCCGATAATAACGCATGCAATATCTGTTATAATAACTAATATTATAAACAGGCGCTTGCGTCCCAAAATAACGCATTCGATATTATCGGCCACTGAAACGGATCTATGTAGTTAGCCTCAAATTTTACAGCAATTTTTCTATAGATTACTTGTTGCCTTATTTATTTAGTTCTACATTCAACGTTAATACAAACCATGTGTCAAATTATTCCCAACTTATTTCAAAAGTAGCAAAGAAAGTCATGAAATTCTTATTTTGGCAACACTGGCGGGGTACGGCTTCGTACGATTTTTGAATGTCTTAAGCCAACGTCAGTTATAAAGTAACTGTCAAAGTCATCATTTGGTTTTTTGTAAAAAAAAATATAACTTCTTATTGGAGGTTTTGGCGGGAACGCGGAGACAACATGTCGTGCGCCTATTTTATTATCGTGAAACTATGTTGTAAACTAATATGGTCGAGCGGACAGACCAGTTTAAGTACTTGGCAGCTTGGGTTAAGTGGCAAGAGGTAACTGGTGTCATCTGCGAACCCAAAATGCCGGTTAAACTGAAGGGACAGGTCCATAAAACGATCATTAGACCTGTCCTTTTGTATGGTAATGAGACGTGGCCAGTGCTTGAGCGACATAAGCAGGAACTGCGTGTCACGGAGATGAAGATGCTGCGCTGGATGTGTGGAGTGACACGAAAAGACCGCGTCAGAAACTCCCGCATCTGGGGACGTGGGGAACAAATGTCTTGCTATGGCGCCTCCGCCCGGCTGCGGCATATTGGGGAGACCCAAGAAATGCTGGCTTGACGTCGTAGGTAAGTGCGGATATGCGTGCAAATGGCATCACTACGCGGGATGCCGAAGATCGTGCGAAGTGGAGACGTAAAAGTAGGAAAGCGGACCCCGGGCTCTCGAAAGAGATGCAACCGGGAAACTCGTTCGGATGATGATGACTTATCTTTAATAGACAAGCAAGACACATTGAGACTATGCTGTGTAGGTACAGAATAAAATAGTTATTTATTTATATTAAATGGAGACGTTTGTCGTGCTTCAGTGGTACGAGTAGGAAGGTAAAAAATAAACGTGATGCTCATTCGACCGATTCGTTGCAAGATATGGGTCAGTCTCAATCACAAGTCACAACGTAATCTATTTGGGTAAATGGGTAGGTAGGCAGTTAGGCACCTATCTACAAACATCGCTAACACTATCTACCTATATATACTTAGATAATTTATAACTTCTGGATCTTCACCTATACCACCAATAATATACCAACTAGCTGCGTCACGCAGTTTCCAGCGGAAATATCGGTATAAGAAGTAGTCTAGAGTTATTTCATGTTATCAGCTATCTACATAATAATTTTCTTCACAAACGGTGCAACGGTTTTAGCGTGAAGAAGCAACAAAACCACACACAAACTTCGACGTTTGTAGTAATATTTATTAGCATAGTTTGTACTATTCCTATCGGCCACCCCTTATTTTGCTGCCGTGGTGACCGATGAAACTATTTAACGGAATCTCGCCCCGTCCATTTGTTCATTTTTGCCACCTCCATCGTCAGATAGTGGTCATTCTAACAACGTAGGCAGGTACATAACCACACCACGAAACTTAATCGAAAATTAATTTAAAAAAATATTGTTTACATTAAAAAATTAAAAAGGGTTTTTATAATTTGCTCCCGGGATTTAGAAGACGTGGTTTCACATATAATACCTACCTCCACTACAGCCTACATTCAGAATAACTGATGCGGGTGGGGTATCTTTGACATTTCAATTAGCAGGGAGGAAATGGTATTCTAAAGAAACAGTAGGGGTGGGTTTATAAAAATAGCAAACGAGTTACCGACTAAAATCAGCCGCAGGTAGGTAGTCGGGAGACTCTGTGATGTGTTAAAACACCTACCAACCTACCTACAACAATCTAAAGGACATAATATTTTTTTAGTGAATCAGTAGTAGAGTAGGGTTGTAGTAAACCCTACTCTACTAGGTTAGGGTGGTGGTAGTGTAGGGTTCTAGGTTTATTTTATATTTAACGAGCAGGACAACATCTGTCGGGTTAGCTAGTGATTATTTAAAACAGTTCCGACTATATACTGTTAAAACTGAAGGACATGTAGCCGCATTTAGGCTAGGGCCACGGTTTTTAGTGGAACTAAACATGCTGGGTCATTTTGAAGAAGCTTTTTGGAAGTGTACCTACCGATTGAACTGATTATGGGTATGATGAAATGAATATGAGTTATTTATAGGGTACAGGGTGTCCGGAGACCAGTGGATGTCCCTGCACGGGCGGCTGGCGGGGAAGAGTTGCAGGCCCAGAATACCTTTTTTTTTTCTAACTCAAACGGTTCGAGCTGTACGTCACTTTTTAGTAAAATATAAAAAATGTCTACTTTTTTGCACATTTCGGGGCATCACGTCCACAGATTAAGCGATAGCATTGTTTTTTTTTCGCCATGTGTTCACTAATATTGATGTTTGTAAATCACCTTATTTTTTTTTGAATACTATAGTTAGTAACTTACAGGATGTCCCCAAAGATAGATTTAGTTTTATAAACTTTACTTTCTGCTAAGTTTGAGCATCTGTGGTGTAAAAAAAATGTATGAAACCTGTCTGGCCGACTATTGAAAAAAATTGCCTATTTCATAAGGATTCTATAACGATAGTTTCTCACTCGCACGGCATAATGTGCAGGACAGCCGTCATTTTAAGCCACATTCTTCGCCGGATCGCCAATGGCACCTCTTCGAGTAGTCTCGGGAGTTCGTTTTGGAGAAAGTGTAAATAGTTGGCCCCGTTTAGGTTGCCTTGCAATTCGGAGGGGCCAATAATTTGGCTATTTAATATACCGGTCCAATAGTTAATTTTAAACTGTGATCGGTCTTCCCTGGCTAATCTTGGGTTGGTTAGCTGCCAGCTGTGCAAATTGTGCAAGTTGAGGTAGCCATCTCTTTTGCACGTTGACTCATCGCACATTATGCCGTGCGAGTGAGAAACTATTTAAATGAAAGTTATCCAAGAAGATGGATTGGCCGATTAGGTCCAATATTGTGGCCTCCACGTTCGCCTGATCTGAATCCACTTGTTTTTTTTTACTGGGGTGTTTAAAAGAACAAGTATACAAAAAAAACATAACCACAATTGAAGACCTGCGTGTACGCGTCCACGAAGCGGCACAACAAATAGGAGAAAAAAATTATAATCGTGTCCTTAAGAGATCGTTTATAAAAAGGTTAAGGGCCTGTATAAGGGCAAGAGGAGGACAATTTGAGCATTTGCTGTAACATTATGACATATTAAATCTTAATAAGTGTCCTTTTTTGTACAATACTTGTTTCAATTTTTTCATGAAAGATAGTACCTTCGATGCATTCATAGCACTAGCTTAGTAACTTATGACAAAAAGTTATTAGTATAATATCGTTATAGAATCCTTATGAAATAGGCAATTTTTTTCAATAGTCGGCCAGACAGGTTTCATACATTTTTTTACACCACAGATGCTCAAACTTAGCAGAAAGTAAAGTTTATAAAACTAAATCTATCTTTGGGGACATCCTGTAAGTTACTAACTATAGTATTAAAAAAAAAATTAAGGTGATTTACAAACATCAATATTAGTGAACACATGGCGAAAAAAAAAACAATGCTTAATCTGTGGACGTGATGCCCCAAAATGTGCAAAAAAGTAGACATTTTTCAATTTTTACTAAAAAGTGACGTACAGCTCGAACCGTTTGAGTTAGAAAAAAAAAAGTATTCTGGGCCTCCAACCTTTCCCCGCCAGCCGCCCGTGCAGGGATATCCACTGGTCTCCGGACACCCTGTATATAAAAATGAAACGTTTTCCGTTGTCACGACATCACGCGTGAACGGCTGGACCGATTTCGATAATTCTTTTTTTGTTGTGTTTGCTATTGTCAGGAGAAGGTTCTTATGAAAGAAAAAAATGCTAAACCGATTTTGATGAATTTTATTTTTTTATACTAAACGACAGGACAACGTCTGTCGGGTCAGCTAGTTACTCATATTATCACAGAACTGCATCGCTCCTACCTACTTGCCGCAGATTTTAATTTAAAAAGGGTTTGCTATTTTTTGTAAGACTTACCACCCCTGTTTCATTTTCTTTAAGATGTTTTTTGTTTGTTTCCTGCTTTGGTAGATACCTACTCCTTAATGTCTAATATTATGGAACAAAAGGTATTACTACACACCCAATAATCTATTACCGATGCTGAATTAACTCAGATATATGGCTTGCCCCGTAACATTATTACAGCAGTAGCAACGTAGTCGTCATATGGGTCACACGTTTATTTTAGACGCTCTGTGCCCTTCGCGATACAAACATTATAACTAGGTACCTGTTCTTATTATACCTAAATCTATCAATGCGTTTTGGTTATTATAATTAAATCTCACGCAAATTAAAAGCAGATAAAGATTAATAAAATAAAGGGAAAGTCACAAAATTTTTCGCGAAATTTTTTTGCCCATAACTTTTTATAGTGTTGACTCAGAGCCTTGATTCTTATGCCTCCATAGACCTCAGGATATGGTTTTAATTTCAACTCGATACCTCCGCGCATTCCCGAGATAAAGAATCTTGACAGAAGGACGGACGGACGGACAACAAAGTGATCTTATAAGGGTTCCTTTTTACCTTTTGAGGTACGAAACCCTAAAAAAAAAGAATCAGGACAAATTTTCAACTTCGTAGGTCTAAAGTGCTTCACGTGTTCTTCAATAGGTACCTACCTAACTTTCGAAGGCGTTTGTTAAGAAACCATGGAAGACAAAATCCTATACATTTTCGGGAGTTTCACAAGAAAGAAAGACAAGCGTAAGTCCTTGGATCAATCTTCGGTCAGCGCTGGCAACAGTCCCCTACACTTGAAGAACGATAGACCCATCAGTCGCAACGTGGTGATCCCACCTAGGACCTCAGCTTATGAAGATCCTAGAGGAAAGGGGAAGATGAAGGAATGGGATTGCAAGCTTTGTGGGAAGGAATTGGTGGAGCCCCGACTACTGGCGTGTCTTCACAGCTTTTGTACCAGATGTCTGCAAGATCTACCGCAGGAAGGACAGCTTGAGGTCTGGACTGACCCTGATATAGGTGAGCATGGAAATTGCTTTAACTCTATGAAAAAGGTCGCGTCAATGTACTAAATTCACTTTAGTAACATTACTTGTCTACTTAAAGAATCAGTGTTAGGTACTACCAATAAGTAAATCTATAAAGGAAGTAGTAGGTAGTTCACTCACAAAACTTTCGTGGACTTTTGGTTTCTTGGTCAAAAGCAATAAAAATCATTACATTACAAGTAAGTGCATACATTAATCCTTTTTTACCCAGAACTAGAAACGTTTATAGTCAGTATAAATACTTGTCTCCGGCGAAATCAAACTGAACGCAGAATTCTTCAGCGTCGCAACGCAACCCGACGCTCCACAGAGGCAGTTATAAGTTCCATACTTCTTTTATACAGCCAATTCAAACAAACTATTTAGCAATAGGATATTAAACTGCAACTCTCAAGTCATTTATTAGAAAGAAAGAACTCATAAAAAATAAACTTTGTTTTGGAATAAAAGATTTATTAGGTTACACATGATCGCGAAGTGCATCTGGTGATGCCATAAAAACATTTTACGAGGCATCAATAGTCAAGTAGTTTTAAGATTTAGAGGCTTTAAATAGTACTGCGCCCTGCGGTTTCTCCCGCTTAAGTTCCGATACCGTGGAAATATCGGAATTAAAAGTATAGTCTAGGTTCTTCTCCAAGGTCCTATCTCTGCCTATCTATGTCTATATATACCTACCCATTTCCGCGGGAATACCGGGATGAATAAAGTACTATGTGTTAGTTAGTTAGTTTTTACTGTGTGTTGCCAAATCCGTTTTTCTGTTCCGTTAAAAAATGCCGTTTTAGCGTGATTGACAGAGAGACATCTAAGCTCTTGCATTTATAATATTAGTGGGATGAATAACTATACCTACCTCCCTTGCGATAACAGGTTTGAAGATTCCTCGAATCAATGTAGGTGTCTAGGTACATAAGTAGAACCTAGGTCTCCGATCGATCAGACTTAGCTCTGTACAAGGAAGCTAGGTCATCGGAAACACGCACTGATACGGCTTCAGAACAACCTGGCTGTTGCAACCGGTGAGACCTACTTATATCGTGGTGACTTCTAATACGAAATGTACCTACCTACCTAGTAGGCACGTATTGTCAAGTGTAGTCTAAAATTGTAGATACCTAGGTAGGTACCTACCTATCTATGCCCCGGGCCCCGGTGGCCAGTAGCACGGATTTTTTGTATGTAGCCGATGACCACCAGTGGGGGTCAAGCAGGTGGGGGCCAGCGGGAACAATCCCAATTTAACTTAATAATGATTTTATTGGCGGACGCAGTGTTCTAAGACCTGGCAACACAACATGTGTGTTTTCAGCAGTCAAAAGGGATAAAATAAACCAATTCTTCCAATACCTACCTATAAGCCAGTGAAAGAATTAGAGACCTGTTTTTCTTAGTGGTTTGTTTAATCCACGGAGCAACTGAGGGCTAAATCCCACAGGTCCAAGCAATAAGAATATTTTCATAAGATGTAAATACCTAAACATTACCTATAGATTGGGAGCCCTTAGTTGGCAACCCTACCGCATCGAGTACCAAGTGGAGACTAATATTTAGTATGGTGGAAAGAACACTTAAAAGTTATGCCTAAATGACTCGGTCAGCCGCGATTCAGCCTGGGCCCGGCTTCAGTCAGCCCGTTTTTAGGCGAGCAATAGAGCAAGCAAGCAATACCTAAGTACTTACGTAGGTAGGGTCATACGAAGTAAAACTCATTGCCCTATATTCCCCCTTAACAAAAACCTTATAGCCTTATTAATAAACGTGGAGTAAGGTCGGAATAATTTTACCACTTTTTGTTTATGTCTGTCAAATTGTCACGGAAAAAGTCAAAGCATGTTTTCACTACTCCGACATTATCAATAAGGCTATTTGAGTCTTCAAGTTAAGAGTGAATAGGTTTCTTCTAGGCAAGCATGTTACACCGTCGACCTCATCGCCGCTTCCCATCAGGTGAGATGAGGTCAAATGCAAGTCTATCTCATGTAAAAAAGGTGAGTTCATTATAAATGCAGCAACGAATTTAGCCCATCAATGCGAACTCGGGCCGGAACTTGACTAATGCACCCACAAATAGAAACCCACCCGGACAGTTTGACAAACGCACAAACAAACAGTTCATCAAATGTTTTATATAAATAAATCATTTTTCTATCCACACCGTACGTTTACTATTGTTTGAATTGTAATAATAAATATGTTTTCGTACGCAGTAGGCCTACCTACCGCCTAGCTTGCTTATTTCAGGAACCAACTGTTTTTGTAGGAGATAGTTTTGGTACCTAGGTAATACGAAAATGTCCTAGAATTTACATCAACAACTGACAAACAATAAGGTCCTTTAAATGTCATGCTAGTCCGAATATTTAGATAGGTACTAAAAATCTTTGGTACCTATTAAATAAGGGGGGGCGGATCGTCTTACATAATTTTTTAACTCCTAACATCGGAGGTCCGAAAATGTTTCACATACCATTTTAAATCATAATGATCATTCTTCATAATTTTTTTAAAACATAAAATTTAAAATACATAATCATTGAAATTCATAATATCACTATTATGAATTTCGTTTTTACTAAAATTGGTTTTAATAAATTTCTTAATCATAAGTATTTTATCCATAACTAGCTGACCCGGCAAACGTTGTTTTGCCTTATAAATTATAGATAATTAAATTTTTCCTGAATTTTCTTTGCTATAAACCTCACGGAGCCCGAGACCTTTCCAACGAATGCAAAACCGTGGAAATCGGTTCGTGCGTTCTGGAGTTATAGCGTCAGGAAGGAAAACCCGACTTATTTTTATATAGTAGATTATTGAAAATTATAATGTCTAAATTCATACATTTGTTTCGCCTACTATTGTTATCTTAACGCGCGTTGTACTCGAACTTGGAAAAAAATACACGGAGCACACCGACTCGGATAGGTTAGGTTTATGTTAGAACATGATTACACGCAGCGCTTTGGCGAGCGAGCGTAGCGAGCGTGCCGCGGCAGCGGTCGCCAAAGCGCCTAATACTATACATAAAAAAACGTGATGTATCTTAATCATAAGTGTTTTTATGAAGATCGACAGAACACAAGTCAAAAATAATCGAAAATTTCCGTTAGAGTTTGATAATAGGGTAGTTCATAAAATAAGTTTTGTTACAGTTGCCTTTATTAATATAAATAATCTTAGTAACACATTATGAATTATAGCATGAATAATCATGAATGTTATGAAGAAAAAAAATCTGAAAAATAAAATTATGATATTAAAATGTTCTTGGTAGTAACAGTATGAATAAAAAAATTATGATCACTAACTGTTATGTGCTCCGATGGTAGTAATAAAAATGTCTGAATAAAAAAAGTATGAAAAGTAAAATTATGAAGAGTGATTATTATGAACACAAATCGATAGTAAGACAAAGAATATGACTTAGAATTTTATGTGAGCCAATATGGACCCTAAATAAGTCCCGATCCCGCGAGAATATTAAGATAATAACCTTCCTTCGGCAGTGGGGTAAAAACAAACATATGGGTACTTAATATACAAACTGATAAACACATAACCCTTCTTTGCGTCGCGTTGTCGGGTAAAAAGTAGCCTAAGTGTTATTTCCAGGTCTCTAGCTTCTCTGGGATAAAACTTAAAATGTAGACACATTTCATCGCAATAGGTCTTGAAAGATTACACGAAAACACATTCACATCCATACATAGAAACTTACAAACTTTCGCGTTTATAATATTAGTAAGATATAGGTAGGCCTATAGGTTTTTTTCAGGGATTTCCCATTTGACGCATTTGACCCAAATATATCAAACGCAGAAGAGACAACAAGAATCTTGCTTTCCGGATGTCAAGGGAGATTATGCTTTAACATGATATTAAAATTATAATCCACAATGAGTCATCTTCTATATTTAGTCCACATAATACCTGTGAGATGTGTAAAGCAGAGTTTACACGAAGCAAGTAATGCTGTCTTATTGGCAGCTAGTGTTGGCTTCGTGTAAACTATGCTTTAAATTGACGGGCGCTCTATTCTCGCCAGCGTTGGCAGCCAGCGCTGCTGGCTTGGCCCGAAAAACTGTTTACACACGGCAAATACCAAGCCAGTGCTGGCTTCGTGTAAACTATGCTTAAAGTTTACTGAATCGCCTGCCTCTGACACTAAAGCATTACAATTTGATATGATCCAGACCCGGTCAGATCATAAACTAAACTGCGGAACTTTCGCCGAAACGTTTTGAATTGGAAATAGATGTAGGGTATTGTAGAGGAGTTCCTTCAAGAAGGTGCACTTGAAATGGATTTCGAGAACTAATAAACTTCAGCTTGTATTTATGACGCGGTTTTGTGTAACAATGTAGAAGTACCTAAGGTAATATTATGTAAAAATAGATTGATGTGTGTGAGATAAATAGTTTTAAGTTTAACGGGGTTTATAATGTAGCTATGCAGAGTAGGCTGTTTGTGTTCCTCCGGAGTTAGCCTAACACGCACTATGCGGACGCGGTTACAGCTCCATTTCCTAAGTGTGTAATATTGGTTTAATTTAAGTTTCGGTACAATAAAGCGTTGCTGCCAAGTGATTAAGACTTGGTTATTTTTTTATAAGTTCAATTTAAATAAGCATTTATCTATCTATCAAGAATAGATAGGAGTATAATAGGTAGGTAATAAACATTATCTATTTTTAAACACATTTGTATTTTACGATAGCTATCCCGCTAACAGGGAAATGACAAATAGTGTTGAGTCAGAAGATCTTGGCAATGAAATTATTTTTACAAAACGGAAGCGTTCGGTTTCGAATCGAACGGGTGCATGTGTTTGTCATCGTCATTGCTCGGTGAATCATGGTAGCAATCTGGTGGTAATCGAATTTATGTTACGAGGCCGTAGAAAGATACTTATTCCTGGTTTCTTGACAAGCTTATACCGCTGTATGATCCTAGATTGAATACTATTGTTTGAGTACACGATTTGTCTAAGATCCCAGACGGCGGCGCTCTTCAGTGGACCTAACTGAGCTAATGATATTTAGCGTGAATTTTCCTAATATCACACATCTCTCTGCAGTCGGCCCCTCATGACTGAGGATCGGGATCATCAGCCATCACATCTATAGAGGTCCGGACCTGCCCTTGACGATCTCTTTCCTTCGACTCCACTCCACTTTTCACTATCTATATCTACCCAATAATTATTGCAATAAATATTATTTTAAATGTTTACTTTTTTCCAGGATCAATCCAACTGGAACCGGTAGACTCTCGTGAAGGCTCCGGGGCGGGATCCGCTGGTTCGGGGTACGAGAGCGATCTGAGGAACTCTGGCTCGGATGGTAGCTGGGACCCCAAGCCGAGGAAGTTCGGCATATTTACTAGAAAGGTTAACTTCTTATTTTCTTGGATGTTCTCTTCCACCCATCCAAGGTTCGACCGTGTCAGGCGTTGCTGAACTCAAGATCAGCGGGCGCAGCTAGGCTCCGAGCTCGATTCATTTTGTTTGGAGAGTTTTAGATTGTCCAGGAAGGGTTGTTTTTCGCGCGTATTTTGTATGACGATAAGGTCGCAAAATTAATAAATCTCATAGTAGGTTCCTGTGCTATTTTAGGAGAAGCATATTAGTTGTCTAATAGACACTATGTCCACAGATATCTGGCAAGAACGTCCATGTGATCCTGTGCCCGACATGTGGCGACGAAACACCTCTACCTCTGGGCGGGATATCCGCCTTGCCACTCAACTACGTGCTGCTCAGGAAAATGATGGCCGCTCGGGAGGACAGGCTTAACGTGCTATGTGATTTGTGCAACAGTGACACCAAGGTACGTTGAATGTCTAGAGATATCAGGCAAAAACGTCCATGTGATCCTGAGTCCGACATGCGGCGATAAAACACCTCTACTTCTGGGTGGGATATTCTTACTAACTACGTACAGCTACTGCTCAGGAAAAAAATGGTGTTTTGGTTTAAGAGGGCAGTCTTCCGAAATACATTGTCCTCCGATTGTGATTGAGTTAGTAGAATCCACAAATTTGTGTTAAAAAAAGGTCGATGAGCAATGCGCCTTGATGTGCCCAATACCCATCGATCAGTCTGCTATCTTGAACCACACCGCATCGCATTTGAATGCAATATAAATATTTTCTTATGTCGACATTATTTACCTATTTCTAAATTTTGCAACTTTACTGCGTATTTTCACAATTTGTCATCACTTGTCATCGACCCATTTTACACAGTTCTATCTTCTCTTAATGACTGGTTGATTGCCAATAATTTTACATTTACACACGCTGTTAAAATTTCCAGAACGTATAAAATTATTAACACTATTTCCGTAGTACCTATGTTCCGGATTTCGGCTGTTTATAATCGGAAACGCGGTCATTTGAAGACACTTTATAGAAATACTAGCTGACCCGGCAAACGTTGTTTTGCCTTATAAATTATAGATAGTAGCCGATTCTCAGACCTACTGAATATGTATACAAAATTTCATAAAAATCGGTCAAGCCGTTTCGGAGGAGTACGGTAACTAACACTGTGACATGGAAAATTTATATGTAAGATAAGATGAAGACTAGAAGATAAACAACTAGCTATAGATAGCTACTTCTTGGTCTTATGAGGATAGGATACCTGCTAGTTTTAAATTATAAACGTAGTGGACTGTTTCGTCTCTGGACACCAATATGTTTATGCCATAAAACCTATACCTATCTGCCTATCTGTAAAATTGGTGAACGACGTGTAACTTAAGTCTATATATATAAAAATGAAACCCGTTCCGTTGTCACGACATCACGCGTGAACGGCTGGACCGATTTCGATAATTCTTTTTTTGTCGTGTTTGCTATTGTCAGGAGAAGGTTCTTATGAAAGAAAAAATGCTAAACCGATTTTGATAAATTTTATTTTTTTATACTAAACGACAGGACAACGTCTGTCGGGTCAGCTAGTTATGAATAAATGAGTATCTGTATCTTGGTATTCCATGAGCCATGACATGACGTATGACCATGCCCCTATGTTTTATCTAATATATAAAATTTCCATGTCACAGTGTTAGTTACCGTACTCCTCCGAAACGGCTTGACCGATTTTTATGGGATTTTGTATACGTATTCAGTAGGTCTGAGAATCGGCTACTATCTAAAATTTATAAGGCAAAACAACATTTGCAGGGTCAGCTAGTATTTTATATATTTTAATTATCATAATTAGTTGTACTTAATTAGAATGATGAAACAGTCGACTACGTTTACGATGTAGGTATGGAAAAAAAGCGTAGGTAGGTACTATCCAGACTGATCCCGAGTGTTTAACTAGCTATGTTCGGTGACTATGGACTTTTATTTACTTTTCAGTGTTAATTAACTTTTAAGTTTTTATTTCTACTATGCCTCTAGCTTTAAGTGGTGTTTGTACTTAATGTACTAAATACTTCATGTCATTGAAATAAAATTAGAACAGACATCGATATTATTTTTTCGGAGTGTTTTGTATTTAGGTAGGTACCTACTAAACTTACAGTATTACCATCGAACTTTTTTTCTAAAAATATATAACTAATATACTAAAGTAAAATAGAATATCCTAAAACCACAAGAAACACGCCTGAAACAAATAAAGCACCTACAAGTCGATAACAACGGTTCTAATTTGGGCATTTCACACACGTGGGGAGTCGCTCGTCTGTAAGGATTCATTTCACACGGTACTATCATTACTACGGTGGCTTCGCAGTGCGATGCCACGACAAGGAGCTTAATGAACGAAACTAAACCACAGTTCCTGCAGTTCGATGAGAAAATATTTCGGGCATAAGGTCCTGGATATCCTTGTTTCGTGAATAGAATAGGGAATGTAGAATCGTAGAATAGAGTTCGGATATTTTAATTTCATCTCTTTTATATTTTAACTTTTGCAGTATTTCTTGCACAATTACTCATAACAACTGCTAAACCATTTACGAAAAGAAACTGACAGGGCCGTTTTTAATTGTAAAAAAGGTGTCCGTCCTGGTAAGGTAACAGTAATTTAATTCTGGTCTAATGGTTCACGCACTTTGGGATCTGTAATAATTTCTTTTGGTCAGGTCTTTAGTGACACTCCTAGGACTAATTTGACGAAAAATCATCAAAATTGGTTTATCCGTTTGGCCTCTGGAGCGCTACATAGGACCAAACATACATACATACATAGGTTGATAAACACATAACCCTTCTTCAGATCGTACAGTCGGGTAAATACGGATGAAAACCGAACGCTGTGCTCTCTCCCCTGTTCTTTAGGATCCTCTATTACGTAGAATTTTACGGTAGGTACATTAAGCTATAACCATGCATTCTTTCTGTTATTTCTAAATTCCCGTAGATACTTCAATGTCTCTCTAATGGTGTATCCCCAAGTTCTGCACCATTGAAAATTGGTTCCGTGCTATTTAGTACGAACTGAAGAAATCCAAAATTAGAGATATTCTAAGTAAATGTTGTGTTTCCTGGTTGGTTATAGAATCAATCAATCTTGCTACCCCTTGGTCTCTTGAGGGTGTCGGAAAATAGGACTAAGGGATCGGCTACGTCCCGATATTCTTACAGGATTTTGATTTACGGGGGGGAAGCCTCTAAGCGTAGGTTTAATAAGCAGATCTTATAACAGTTTTAAGTCTGTGTGTTGTATGTATGTATGTATGTATGTATGTAAGTCATTGAGATATCATGTCCTAATAGGTACTAGTACTAGAGGTAAAACGTTTGAAACACGTTTGTTGTATGGGAGCCCCTCTCAAATATTTGTTTTATTTTGTTTTAAGTATTTGTTGTTGTAGCGGCTACCTAAATACATCTTCTGTGAAAATTTCAACCGTCTAGCTATTACGGTTCATGAGATACACTGGGTGACAGACGGACAGACAGCGAAGTCTTAGTAATAGGGTCCCGTTTTTACCCTTTGAGTACAGAACCCTAAAAAAGACACCATAAAATGCTGTACGAAAGTAGGTAGATGCTTTGCATTGTATTAAGAAAGACAATATACCTACCTACGGGTCGAATTGAGAACCTCCTCCTTTTTTTTAAGTCGGAATCGAGAATATTTATTGTAAAAAGTGCGAATGAAAAAACCTATGGGAAAATTTTCCAAGTTCTCGGGTTATCTGTTCTATTGGAAAAAGCTTATTTTCTTGTTTTTATTATAGGCGGAAAGTCGGTGCAATCAATGCCTGGTGAGCATATGCTCGTCCTGCGGCGAGGCTCACGGTCGCCAGAAGGCAACAGCCAGACATTTGCTGCAGCCCCTGGAACCACCGCCGGTTAGCTTCTGCTCCCAACACCCGAGGGAAGAACTAAGCGTTTACTGTGCAACTTGCCAACAGGTAAGCTTATTACGTCGACAACTGCTATCAGAGATAACAACCGGGACCAACTACAACGTGCCTTTCGAAGCACGGAGGAGCTGAAGAAAATGATTTTTTTGTCACACAAATTATTGGTCACTCATCTAATGACAGCGTTAAGGGTTGCTTAACATGCACGAGATCGGTGGGCACAGTTGAGCACCTCCCAATTATCAGTATCACTCTTATGAACAGCATTTTGATATCGGATTGGTTCCTTTTGTGAATATACCGTCATTGTTGTCAGGCTATTGTCCAAAAAACCCTGCTTTCAGTCAAATTGAATTAGTTCTCCTAACATAGAAATCGTTCAGTGATCCATGGTCGGTCATGCGTGATTAGGTCGCAGTTTCGGCCTTCGATTTACTGGAAATCCGCTGAAAATTAACGCCTTATATGGTTTCGGTTACCAGGAACTTGGTTTCAAAAATAGTGACTTTATAAATTGATAGTGTAAGGCTTGAATTTGACCTCTTCTCACCTGATGGGGCATGCCGATGAGGTCGTAGGTGTGGTGTGGAGGAATAAATCTATTCACTCAGACTTGACATTGTAGCGGTCGCGGGGAGTCGTTGGATGGAGGTAGGTACCTAGCTCCAGCAGTGGACGGATAAAGGCTGAGCTGATTACTCAGACTGGAAGACTCCAGCAGACGCGAGCAATCAGTTCCACTTCGTATCTTCCTTTCGCATTACAGGAATACAATGAACACTTGTGATACCACTTGCTGTCATTACTGGATTACCCTTTGACAAGGGTTACACCAATGAACTCTAAATTGCCCTAGCAATTTCAAAGCTTGTTCAACTGACCACTCGGAAACGACATGATTAAATATATATTGCTCGACGTTACCACACAGCGCAATCTAGCTCCAAACTAAGCACTAGGCTTGTACTATGGGTACTAGACAACGGATATCTATATCTATAAAATGCTTTGTCCTGACCACCGATCATATAATAGTAGTCCTGACTGACTGATCAACGTACAGTCTAAACCGCTGAGAGTAGAGCTGAAATTTGGAGATTAGGTATCGTCTTTTTATGATGGAGGCATCCGATAAGAAAGGGTTTTTCGAAATTCCTACGGGGTCGGGACTTCGCTGATGAAACCGCGAGACACAGTATACGTACTACATAATTATTATACTTTTTTGTGTCAATATCAACAATATCCCGTTCCCACCCACCAGGTGATATGCCGCGAGTGCTGCGTGATAGGTCACTGCGGGCACGCTCTGGGCGGAGCGGCGCGCGCGGCGAACGCGGCGGCGCGGCGGCTTAGAGACGCGGCCGCGCGCGCCGGGTACTTGCCAGAACATACCGCTTGTGCCACCAGGGAACTGCATGCAGAGGCTTTCGAACTTGATGTGAGTTGTTTAACTACGAAGATCCTTAATTCCTGCATTTAGGTGTTCAGTTGTTACTGCTGCAAGTGTTGCAAAACTGCTTGTACTTATATAAATAAATGAATATTACAAACTAAGCAACTAGGGTTGTAGGGTAGTTTCTAGTCTAGTCTTTTACATTATCCGTCGGGGTTGGTGGATGTAGTCTGTCATGAAATCTTGCTGACCTCGACACTTGCGGAGCGAGAAGATATACTATGTAAATACCTAATATTATACTTTCTTTTTTCGTAAATACATTATAATAATATGGTACTTCCAGAACCAGAAACAAACATTTATGTTCAGCATAAACCAACAACCTTAGAGTCGGGGTTTCGCCAAACACACTATACAGGTCGTCATTGTAAAAGGCCGAGGATTATAATCAGATGTTTCTTCTGGTTACGCGATGTTGTATTGAAATTAAAGACATTTTTCGGTTTGAATCGCGTGGCCCTTCTTCCCTCTTCTTCAGGTCCCTTCTTCAGGATTGATCACTGAACAACAGATCAGTGATCAATCCTGAAGAAGGGACCTGTAACGGTCTCGAAACGTTGAGCGTTGTAACAATGCTAAAAGTACTAAACACCACGCGATTCAAACCGAAAAATGTCTTTAATTTCAATTATAATCGTGTACATTTTGACGAGCAGTCGCGAGCAGCCCACGTGGAAGCAGAGATCCTGACCTGGACGGAGCAGTACCGGCGCGCAGTGGACGCTCACGGGCGAGCACTGGCGCGGGCGGCGGCGCGAGCACGACGCGCGCAGCGAGCACGCGTCGAGCGAGCGCATGGCGAGCTGGCCGAGCGAGCGAGCGCGGCGAGGGAGGCCGTCGGGTTTGCTGAGGATGTTAGTATTGAGTGGTTGCTTGAGTTCAGTGGATGCTCACGGACGAGCACGCGTCGAGCGAGCGAGCGCGGCGAGGGAGGAGGTCGGGTTTTCTGAGGATGTTAGTATTGAGGGTTTCTAGAGTTAAGTACAGTGGATGTTCACGGACGAGCACACGTCTAACGAGCGCACGGCGAGCTGCTTGAGCGAGTGCGGCGAGGGAGGCGGTCGGGTTTGCTGAAGATGTTCGTATTGAGGAGTTTCTAGAGTTCAGTAAAGCGCACGGCGATTTGTTTAGTTATTAAGGCGAAAGGATACCTAACCTACTCTTTTTCCATAAATATTTACGAACGTAGTCGACTGTTTTTTCCCTGGATAATGACATTAGACAATAGTAGTTTATGCACCGAGATACTAAAACCCTGTCTTATGTTGAGGGGGTCATTTTGAATCCAAAGCGTAACGAAGAACTCTAGGGTTTAACTCCTGAGCGAAGCGAGGGAACAAAACAAAAAACTAACAAACACTTAAATTTGCTGAACAAAATATCCTGTTAGACAATCAATATATCAGTTTATTTTATTAATTACTATTAATGAATTATGAATATTCTTCCCAGCTGTTATCCCAAGGGCGTGAAGGTGAACTGCTATCGCTCAGTGGTCCCGTGGTGCGCAGATTGGAACACCTCACTGAAGCGCCAGTGGGACAGGTAATCATTTTGGACAACTCATAGTAGATATCTAGTAATAACGTTAGGTACCAGTAGGAAAACAAGAATTATCGAAATCGGAAGTGACTTCATATGCCGAAGTACGGCGTGAACATACACAAACCAATATAAAATAATACGGGTCGAATTCAGAACCTCCTTTTGTTTGAATTAGGTTATAATTGTTTACGCTGTATAAATCACTAGCTAGATCCAACGATTTCATCCGTGTAAGTCCCAATCCCGTAAAAACTTCGAATAACCCTGATGACCCCAATGCCTACATCACACTCTCCAAATTTGACCTCTCTACCATCAGCGGTTTAGGCTAGAATCATGAAATTTGAGAGTGTGTTCTTTATTGTCTTGTGTCCACTAAAAATATTTTTTCGATATTCCCTACGGGATCGGGACTCAGGCGGGTGAAATCGCAGAACGCTGCTAGTCAACGATATGACGGCATATGTTTCCAGGTCCCTAAATTGGAGCTTCGCTTCGCGCCGCGCGCGCCGTCCGCCCCCGACTCCACCATAGTGGGCAGGTTGCTGACACACCCGCCGTGTCCCGACACTAGTGTCTTGGACACTGAAGGTAGGTACGACTCAGAATATTACCTACCCAACGCCAGCCAAGTTAAACTTGAATGCAGCCAAAGGAGATTAGTAGAAACCTAGTGGAAATCAGTGTAAATTGCCTACTTTTGGGGGCATATTAATGAATTTAGTTTCGTGAAAGTGTTCAAGTGGAAAATGGAAACTAGTGCAAAACATGGACT
The DNA here is from genome assembly GCA_958496205.1 of Idaea biselata. Lineage (NCBI taxonomy): Eukaryota > Metazoa > Arthropoda > Insecta > Lepidoptera > Geometridae > Idaea > Idaea biselata. The sequence goes on along the minus strand of OY292397.1, from coordinate 30,298,026 downwards.
TAGCGTTGTTTTGCTATAGAATATAATATCTTAAGTAAAAGCCATCGACTTTTTATGAGATATCAAAGATATCGCATTATTAAGATAACCCTTTGTTATCCCATCAGGTTTCCAAGATCTAATAGTGAACTGTCAACATGAGACCACACTGGAACTGCGAGACAACCACGGCGACAGGATCTGGTGTGGAGGTGAACAGGTAAAATTGAACATTTAAAATTCTGAACACTTTCGAGGGTACGAAATGGCGTGTACCTCCAAAGAGAAGATCTTCCACCGGGCAGGTGGGTTTGCCCGGCAGGCCGCGGCGCAATGATGTGTCGTCGAGAGTTGTATACGAGCTTATCTCGGAAATAATTTTAATAGTGCGATTCAGGATCGTACTAGTTACGCCATCTAGTTGGTTCTGGTTGGTTGGTTCTGATATTAATTTGTTCCTTTCTCGATAAATGTACCTATCACTGTTGTTATGGATAACCATTCTTCCCCACAGGACAGGCTCAGCCTAGTGTGGTGGATCCGATAAATTGTTTACTTGGACTGTACACGTTTTGGTATTTTTTTTTTCTCTGTGGGCTTCCGCCACAACTTCTATTGGGACGCTCATTGCAGCTACTCTGGTGGAACTTGGTAGATATGACACGGTGTCACCGGTGTCCCCCAGGTGTCCGGCTACTTCCGGCGCGCGGACTCCAGCGCGCGGCCGCTGCCGGCCGGCGTGGCGGACGGCGCGGACGGCACGTACCGCCTCGCCTTCACTGCGCCGGCGCCGGGCGGGTACCTGCTCGCTGTGACACTCAACAATACGCCTTTAAAGGTTACAATTTTACTTTTTTTTGGTTGGTCGGTCCGGCCAATCTGATCCACACAATTTTCCCGGTTTGAATCGCGGTGCTATTTATTATAATATTTTCGTTTCGATATCTTTACAGACTTCTTCTTTAGGGATACATCTAACCTTGATAAAAATGCTATAAAATAATCAGAGTTTTTTTTTAAACAAAAATTCATAAAAGCAAAATAAGCCCTGCCCTGCACATTCTGCCATCACGGAGCAGGAGATTCGCACTGCATCCGGCTCGAAGGACCAAAAAGAAGCAATGCAACTCATTGCTTA